>LPNX011119389.1:221956-489921 GCA_001517045.1 Pseudotsuga menziesii | reverse complement strand
TGGCAAGTTTGACCTCTATGGATAGGCAATTGACAACTTGCACATGGTGGGACTCATGGACTAGGCAAATAAGACAAAATAAATGGAATAATGTCTAAGTGGATAAATACTATGGGTTGATTATTCTAACTATGGGGTAAAAAACAATAGATAATAAACATGAATGTAAATTGAAAATCAATGTACCAGAGAAATAATTGCATCCTGAATGTTACACATTCCTTTCGAAACCATGTCTCGTGCCATCTATCAACAGCTCCTATGTTGGATGCACTCCATACTTTGTATCCTGTAAGTTTTATACCTCGTAGGAAATCATAGATTTAACATAGCAGCTTTTTGTTGTTCTATTACTTATGAAATGAAAATAGATACTCACAAATTCCACAATTAATTTTTGATATGACAACATATACTCGCAACCCTTTCGTAACCCAGTGTCAATCAATTCTTTTTATGGCACCTCCTTGTATGTTTACACTGGTTTCAAGACATCCAAGGATGGCCAGTGAAAATAAATAAATAAATATAAAGATCACAACTACTATGAAATCTTAAGCTGTTATAAGGAAATCACAACTACTCACAAAATTTTCTATCATTTCCTTGTTTCCTTGTCATCCTATCGTATCTGCTGAATGGGTCCCATTTTGTTTCCTTTTTTGCAACAAAACAATTGAAAATTAATATTTAATGTTGAATTAATTAATTAGATGTACATGATAATCCAAAAAAACCAATGATTTCATACATTTGAAGCATGTTGTTGTTGAGATGGATGCTCCTACGATGCAATTATGTCCATTTCATTGACCGTCTCCTTGTACAATTTTTTGGACATCCCTACTAGCACATTCCACATATCACCTTGTTCATCCTTTGGGATTTTCATAATCTTCCCGAAAATGTAAAATGACATTAAACTATTTTTCTGTTGATATGAATAATAAATATAGCATAATTAAAATGATTAGAGGAATGCTTTGTAGTAGTAGAGACATTTTCTACATAAACATGTTTAGGAATATTACTTTTTGATTTTTTTTTTTTGTTGTTGTATGTTTTTTCTATTGCAAGTATGATAGGTCTCATTGACCATTTCTCTAGAAAATCCTCTTGTAGTTTACACATGACCCGATTCTTGGAATCTTTTGATTGATTTGTGAACTATAAGTGAAAAGTATGTATATACACTCTTTCCACTATATCCCTCATAGTTTTATAAAAATGTTTCTCGCTTCTATTAACTTCCAACACCACTCTCTATGAGATAATGACCATTTCATCATCATTTGCATCTTCTATAATATGTTTTTCTTATGATGACGTTCCATTTTGTTGCATTCAATACTTGCATCACATTAAACATATGCAAATTAGATTTTATTTGAAACATATTATCGAATATTCTTAAGTACAATATTACTCAAAATTCAAGAAATAATTCATATTGATATATTATTTATTTACCTAATTCATCCCTTTGCAATTTTTCCATTAACGTTTTACGCTCTTTTGCACTTCGAATTATAAGAATCTTGTCGAGCTTCCTCATTTTTTGGATTTTCATGTCACTCATTAACCAATACATATTACTTAAATTTACAAATAATTCAAATACAAAAATTTAAAATCACTTTCCTTCTTCGCAATTTTAGCTTTGCTCCCATCATGTCGACTAGAATTATTGTTCATTAAACTATTATCATGCATTTTCTATCAATAGAAAACCTAGTCCATTAAATACAAAAGCTATGAACTATATTAAACAAATAAATTATAAAACTCCAATATAGAAAAAAGGTTTGAAATCAATGCACTTAAGTTCGTAAAACGCATCGGTGCGTTTAGTCCAAAAAACATTGTTGCGTTGTGTCAAATATGGCGCACTGTGAACCATAAAGCTTTATTTTACATTAGTAGGAAAAAATAATTAAATGGTTGGTCTGTCTTTATATCGGTGCATTATAGATATAAATGCACCAGTACAGTAATGCAATATTGTCGCATAAAAAAGTATGAAATATTTTTCTACATTTTTATAAAATAAGATATAATGGTAAGACCAAAACTATCGATGCGCTATTGAATGAAACACACCGATACATTTATTTTATAAAATCACACTGAAAATGATGCAAGCATTTTTTTAGGAAAATTTAAAAAAATTGTACAAGACTGAAAGGGTTTCAATTTCGATGCAAAAAGTGTCCCATCATACCCAACACTTTGTATATAAAATCACAAACTCATTAAATATAAAATCCCTAAAAATAAAAATGGTAATTGTGAAAGAATAGAGTGGTTTAAACTCTAATATGAAATTTTGCAATCACATAAAACGAAAAGAAGCAGCGAGAAAATAAGGGTTGCAACATTGAAGGTAGCTATGATTTTTGTTTGTTTGTCTAAATTCATTTAAAATATAAGTAGGATAATACGACCAACAATAATATTTTACATACTTGAAATTCCTACTATGCAGCTTTTTTCTTGATTCACCATACTTAACAAATTTCACTCCTCAAAATAATCTATCCAAAGTCTCTCTTCAACGTAAGTCTCTCTTCCAACGTAAGTCTCTCTTCCAAACCTATCCCCTCAAAATTTTGGCAAAAGAATGAAATAATGTTTAGTTTTTTTTACTTTTAAACACGTTTTTTGAATTAGTTTTCAAAATTAAAATGCCTACCCCTTTTTTAGTTTATGACAAAATAACTTGTGCAATTTCTTAATTTTGAATTTAGGCATTACAATGGGCTTAAGGTTATGTCACACCAGTGCATATATGACATAACCACACCGATGCATTTAAGATTTACCGTGTCACCATATAACCATATAATATAAAAATTAAAAAAAAGTTTAAAACATATATCATGCTTCAGTGCATCTACACATTATGACATCCCTGTGCACTTGTTTATACTAAACTCATTGGTAAGAATATTTTTTGTAAAATACATCGATAAATATTCACTATCAAATAGAGCGTATATTTTCTTTTGTGGATGTTTTTGCAGATGTTGACATATGACGTGTTGTTTGTGATGTCGCCTCGATGTGTCCAAATGTTAAATTCCCACCAGTGCGGTTTTTATGGATTTGGCACACCGGTTGAATATAAACATCATATGATTTGATATTTCGACTTAAAATTTTATTTTCATCTCAAATATTCTTTTAGGATTCAACCACACCAATTACAATTTTTCATAGTATGTGTGTGTGTGTGTGTGTGTGTGTGTTGCTTAAACTCACCTTATTATTACAAAATGGTTTCCAAACTGTATTGGGAGTTAGATTGTAATATGGTTCTCTAAAATATTTTAGGACTGTAGAGACATATATTGATTTTTTATTTCACTCAAATGCAGAGATAAAATGTTATAGTATCAAATGACCAATTTTTCAATATCCAACTCATTCCATCTTGTTCAAATTTCGACGAGTTCTCCCTTTCCATCTCCAATAGGTTCAGGTTTTATTCATGTTTTTACTATCTATTTGAATTTACATTAATTATCCATGTGAATATGAATATTAGTGTATTCTATATTGTAGGATCCCGATTCAGGATTGATTTTGTATGCATGAGATATTCCACCGGTTACAAAACATTGTAATATGTTATCAATAGCAAGATACCGCAAGCAGTTCGTAGATGAAAATGGGTAGCTGCTTTACCTTAAAAATTGTAACATGCCATCTTCAAGCCGTAATCCTGGGTCATCAACTGTAACTCGTAATGAGATGGATAACTTTTATGAAACCCCAGTAGTATGTGGTTGTTAAAATTTTCAAGGGATCAATGAGAACCCTCAACATGTAACACTCACCCATTACACCAATGATTGATTACCCAGTGTTAATGGTCTAATACCCCCTATTGCAGTAAAAAATACAATAGGTGATATAGAAAATACACATAGGAACACTTCCCTTTGCTCATTTTTGGAAAAGTTGGAATCCAAAACAACTGTCTCATCCTAAATTGACAAACTCCTATGTTTCTATTCAGTTAACTTAAAGTTCTAATGATCCAAAGTATGATATGAATTCCCCCCAACACATATCTACTAGAAGATCCAAAAATTTGCATGAGTTGAGAAAAAAATTATCCAAGTACATACCAAGGCTCGTCCAATTGTTGGAGGGTAGCGATAATTTCTCCATTCCTATGAATATTGCGAAGTAAATATCAAACTTCTTACAACCACACTTTATATGGTGCTTGGTCATCTTATCTACTTGTTCTTGATGTTGGAACTGAATTCACATTGTATGGTAATAGTTTTATGATTTTCAAGTCTAATATATATGCTGCAAATCTTGGGTTATTTATCCTTTCACATGTACTTGTTCCTCCCAAATAGTCTGTAGCACTTAAGCCATTTTGCGGTCCTATCTATTGTCGATTGGACTACTTCAATATGGTTAAATACAAGCATAGCATTTCCATGTATAGTATGTTCTTAGCTGATTATGTTTATGGAAACTTTAACATGAAGAACTTGTTATATATAGATGGTCATCCATTCACTCATGGGAACATTGTAGGGTTCATAAATAGTTCTAGGTGCTCTTTATTTTCTACAAATTGTTCATTTGAGGAACACTTCAATGTCCGGGAGTTCTTTATAAAAATGAAAGGGTCTATATTTGTTGTTGTGCATGCAATATGTAGTTTGTCTCCTAGTGGCGAGTTGTTAATAAAATATAACTTACGTAGACCACCAACTGCTCTTCATAGATGCATTACATTGGGATTACTCTTAGATGGCTCCTTGGGGCATAAGACAAAAAAACATTGATTCATTGTATTTGTTAATTTTCAATGGGATTCATTTTAATGTATTGCTCAATTTGAAATTTTGTTTTATAAATTGTTAATTTAATTTATAAATTGTTTGATTTATGGACAAGATAGGAGAATTTCCCTAAACTCCTCATGTGATTCATCATACACTCAAGGATGTTTGATCACACTGTTATCATATGTGTAATTGTCATGCTGAAATATCTCTCCCACACACACACTCATGAATTTTACTACCTGTACTACTAGCCTTGGATACAACACTCTTCTTTGATTAATTGCATTTGTTAATTTTCAATGGGATTCATGTTAATGTATTTCTCAATTTGAAATTTTGTTTTAGAAATTGTTAATTTAATTTATAATTTTTTTGTTTTATGGACAAAATAGGCGTGTTTCCCTAAATGCCTCATGTGAGTTGTCATACAATCAAGGTTGTTTGATCACACTGTTATCATATGTGTAATTGTCAGCTGAAATATCACCCACATACTTATGAATTGCACTACCTATACTGCAAGCCTCAAGTACAACACTCTTCTTTGATTAATTTTATTTGTTAATTTTCAATGGGATTCATGTTAATATATTGATCATTTTGAAATTTTGTTTTATAAATTGTTAGTTTAATTTATAAATTGTTTTATTTATGGCTAAAGTAGGGGACTTTCCCTATACTCATCATTTGAGTCATCATACAATCACATATGTATGATCACACCATTCATATGTGTAATTGTCATGTAGAATCTCACACACATACTAAATTGCATTACCTGTGTTTCTAGCCTCATATACAACACTCTTATTTGATTAATTGTATTTGTTAATTTTATATGGGATTCATTTTAATGCATTGATTAATTTTCCTGTGGGATGTAGAATATATGGTTAATGGGTGTATTGTTAAGGAACTCATTGCATAAGTCACCAAATCGAAACACCATATATTCTATCCCTACAAAAAAAGTATTTCTCCATTTGAAAATTTTAAATTTTCTGTGGGATTGATGTTAATTTATTGCTCAATCTAAATGTTTTCTTTCTAAATTGTTTGCATCTGAACATTTTATATTGGAAATGATTCTCATTCTTTTGTAATAATTCTTTTGCATAATTTTGTATCAAACCAATTGAATTGTTCTTACTAACATCATTGATGTGATTTTCAATATTTTTGAAATCAGGATTTTGATGATGAGCGACCTCTCTACCATCTTTTGTTGCACCCCAACACAATATAAAATCGAAATAAGGTTAGGAAAAGAGTGAAACTTGGATAGGAAGAAGACAAAGCATGGTTCAATCAACCACCTATTCAATTTCCATTGCGCCTAGACTCACCAATTAGGAATGCCTACAATAATAATAGTTCTTCACATGTTGGCAATGGAGGTAATGAGGTAGAGGTTATTATGGATGAGTTATTATGATGAATGAGTGCCATGAATTCATTGTTGTTACATACATTCTAGTAAAATGACATAGGGGACGACGCTAATATCACTGAAACCTTCTTTGAATTCCTTAAATTGAATTCCACCACCCCTCTCTTTGGATCTTGATTGTCAAAATCTACACAGTTGGGGACAACAATGTTACTATACAACTTGAAAGAAATGTATGGAATGAGATACATGTGTTTCTTGGCACTTTTGAGGTAAGTGACCATCAAATACCTTATATTTGGAGGAATCTTGTCACCCAATAAACATTGAAAATGGTTGATTTTATCAAGATTAAAAGACATTGTACATTTTTATTTCCCACTAATTGTAGATTATTCAAAAGTAGCATACTTTTGAGCGATAATGTCTTGTCTAGGAGCTGTGAAGAGACAACGAAAATGTTGAAAATGTTGGTTGTTGAGTGCATATTATATCTTGCATGTCCCAATGATTGTATTATGTGTGTGTGTGTGTGTGTGTGTGTGAATATGCAGATAAAGAGATATGTCCAAACTGTAGGCATGACAGTACTAAGAATTAAAAAAAAAGGATAAAGCACATTGTCCTCCTCATAAGATATTGAGGCACATGCCTATAATTCCAAGGATCCAAAGGCTCTTTCGTTGCAATGAATTAGATATTTTATAGGGATGGCATGCCTCTCACTAAAGTGAGGAAGGAGTTACATAAATCCCAATAGATTCAATATCCATGAAGCTTATAGAGGATACACAACCTGATAAATTCAAGGATGAAGTACAAAGCCTTCGATTGAGAATATCCATTGATGGATGTTGGATTTATATTATTATTGTGGGGGGGGTTGAATCAATAATTGCGTATTTTTTTTTGACATATTTTCACCAACTAACACTTTTCAGTAGCAACAGTTACAACAATCTGAAATAATTGTATGTCTATTTAAATAAATATGAATGATTACTTTAGTGGGAGAATGCGCTCTCCAAAAATGAGTACCCACTCATTTCAAGTGTTGACCTGATCCTCAAGTATAATATGCTAGTTTTTTGCATCAACCTACAACAACTTCAATCTATGCGAGCACTGACTCATGATCTTCGGGAACTGACCCGAATAGATATATGTTTGACTGTGCGAACAATGACTTGTGGAAATCAAGCTCTGACATGTGGATAGCTGCGACCTCTGGTTGTGAAAGCAATGAATTTTGAATTTTATTCTCCACCTCCAACTAGAAGGAGGCTCCAACCCCCTAGGTTTTATCTGCTCCAAGCGAAAAGATGCTACAACACCCTGAGTTTTATCTTCTTCAATAGAAAGGATGCTACAACACCCTACGTTTTATGGAATGTAAATTCCAAAGATATATTTTATTTATTGATTTGATGCTTTTTACAAGGAGTACAATGCGTCTTTATAAAAATATAGGGTCACCATTAAATGATGTGACCTATCAAGTTGTTAATTAATAACTAAAAAATTACTAACTAAGTTACTAAACTATTTAGTTTTATTACAAGTCATCCCTCTCTGGAATACTTCGTCCACGACGTATTGGTAAGGATGGGTGGAGCAAATGAAAATATTAATTCTCCCATGTAGCTTCATCATCTGGTAAGTTTATCCTCTTGATAAGGTATACATTGACTGATCTGGAGTGAATTGTTCTGGTTTTAATTTCCAAAATGCATTCTAGTGCTCTCACTAATTTTCCTTCATCATCTAACATAGGCAATTCAGTTTGTATGTGAGTGGTTGAGCCCAATTTCTTCTTTAGACATGAAACATGGAAGAATTCATGTATTTTTCCTTTATTTGGGATGTCTAGATCATAGGCCACTTGTACTACTCGCTTTCAAACTTGATATGGGCCATAGAACTTGGGTGCAAGTTTATTATTTTTGGATTTTTTTCGTGAAGTTTGGTTGTATGGTTGAAGGTGAACAAACACCCAATCACCCACCTCAAATTATCGATCGGTTATTTTTTATTTTTCTGGTTGTTTCATGTGCTTTATTGCTTGTTCGATATGGTTCTTCAAAATGAGGATGACCTCATCAAATGTCGCTAGGTAATCTCTTGTTGCTGGAACTTTGAAATTGTTGATGACATATTCTTTTGTTGTAGGAGGTGGATACGCATAAAAAGATTCAAAAGGTGACATTTTTGTTGATGTGTGATATGTACTACTGTACCACCATTCTGCAAGGTGTAGCCATTGTACCCATTTAATTTTTCAATCGTTCACAGAATTCATCAGATATCCTTCAAGGAATTTGTTTACTACTTATGTCTGTCCATTTGTCTGGGGGTGGTATGAGGTACTCATAGTTAATGAAGTTCCAACTTGGTGGAACAATTCTTTCTAGAATTTGATGGCAAGTTTGGGGTCCCTGTCACTAACAATAGCCTTGGGAAACCCATAGAGCTTAAATATATTCTTTGCATAACTATATGTGACTTGGATTTATTTTGTTTTAGATGAAATACTAATGAAATGAGCATATTTTGTTAATCTATCAACAACTACAAATATAATATCCTTTCCTTTTGAGGTAGGAAGCCGATGATAAAATCCATGGATACCTCAAACCATTTTTGGGATGGAATATGAAGGGGTTGTAGGAGATCGGGAGGAGCCATTGTTTCAAACTTTTTCCTATGAAAATTATCACATTCAACCACATATCTCTGGATATCAGTTTTCATTCCCTTCCAAAAGAAGGATTGTCAGGTATTGTGGTATGTTTTAAAGAAACCAACATAGCCAGTTATTGGGGAGTCATGGTTCTCTTTTAATACTTGAGTTTTGAATTTTGATGAAATGGGTAGATATATTCTTTGTTTGTTTCCATGAATACTTGGAGTTTGTTTCCTTGTTGTTTTCAACTTCTTCAATTAGCTTCCTTGTCTCTATGTCTTTCACATACTCTGGAATTCTGAAATTCATTCAAGAACAAATATGGATATGGCACATACTGAGGAATCAGTCTCATGTTTTCTTGATAAGTTGTCTACAACCCTATTCTCCTTACCCTTTTTATACAAAATTTTGAAATCAAAGACTTCGATTTTGATTACCCATTTCTATTTTTCAGGAGAGAAATTTTTTTGAGTTAGAAAATACAGGTTGTTGTGGTCTGTTTTAACAAAAAAAAAATTCTCCGGACAAATATTGCTTCCATTTAACAAGGGCATGCATTATTGTCAACATTTCCTTGTCATATGTGGATTTTGTTTGCTCACTCTATTTTAACTTTCATCTTTTGAAAGCAATGGGATGTTTATATTGCATGAGAACAACTCCTAGGTCTATCCCTGAAGTGTCACATTCAAGGATGAATGCCTTTGTAAAATCAAGAGCTTCTAACACTGGTGTGGATGTTGTTATGGTTTTCAATTGTTCAAAACAAGTTTTTGCATCCTTATCCCATCTGGAAGCACCCCTTTTTAATAGTGATGTTAGGGGTGCTAGAATTTGGGCGTAGTTGCGAATAAATATTTTATAATAACCTATTAGACCCAAAAATCCTCTTAGCAATGTAATTGTCTTGGGGGATGACCACTATGTGATCGCCATAATTTTTTGGGGATTGACATTAATGTCATGGGATGAAAAAATGTGCCCCAAAAATTCTATTTCTTTTTTCCCCAAACCACATTTTGATTTTTTAGCATAAAATTTGTTTTCTTCTAGAAGCTTCAATGTTGTTTGTACATGCTTGAGGTGTGAGTTTCAATTTTTACTATAAATAAGGATATCATCAAAAAACACTAGCACAGACTTCCTTAGGTAAGGGTGAAACAAGTCATTCATTAGTGCTTGAAATGTTGTCGGAGCATTGGATAATCCAAACAACATCATTTGAAATTCATATGAATCTTTATGGGTGTAGAAAGTTGTTTTGGGGACATCTTATTCTCGAATACGGATTTGGTAATATCCTGATTTCAAGTCTAGTTTAGAAAATTATTTTTCACCATGTAGCTCATCAAGCAGTTCATCAACAAAGGGAATGTGCAATTTATCTTTTATGATGACTTTGTTTAACACTCTATAATCAATGAAAAGTCTATACGATACATTTTTTCCTTAACAAGTATGATTGGTGCAGAGAAAGGACTCTTACTACATGTGATTATTCCAGCATCTAATAGTTCCTGCACCAAACGTATGATCTATTGTTTGTTCCTGTGATATTGTTTGTATGACTTTTTTCTAATTGGAGCTAATCCTGGAATCAACTCGATAATGTGATCCCTAGAATGTAGGGGTAGGAGACCATGCGGAGGGTTTTGGAAGATGTCACTATGTTCCCCCAAGATTTGTTCTAATTCATATGGATTAGTATTTTGTCTTTCCTCAGTTGTTCTTTCCATAGCGTAGCAGTGTAAGAAGAAGGCTTGAGCTCCTCTTTTATCATCTTTTCCATTTTATTGGACGAGACAATTTGGGATGGGGGGCAGTTAATACTATAAAGGTTATATTTCATCCCATTTTCATATATCCTTATAAATTGTTCTTGTAAGTTTAATATGATTGTCCCCAACGTTTCCAACTATTGTGCACCTAAAACAATGTCAACCCCTCTGATTGGCATAGCATACATTGGTGATATTAGCTTGTAGTCCTTTATAGCTAGTTCTACTTTATGGAATCTATTATTGCATGGTGTTGTCTTGTTTTTGGGTATCAATACTTGGAATTTGGTGGTAGGGTAGATGAATATGTTGAAATGTTTTGATACCCTAGAGCCTATGAAATTGTGTGCACTCCCACTATCGACCAAAACTGTCACCTTAGTGTTTTTTTATATGGCCATACAATTTGAGGGTTTGGGGTTGAGAAATACTTGTCATTGCATCCACTAAGAGCGTTGGTGTGATGTTATCCTTCTCTTTGGAAGTCTCATCACTATCTAACTCTATGTCAAAGGAAGGTGCATCTATTGATTCTTCATCAATATTGTCACTCATATTACTTTTTTCGCACAAGAATATATTCTTTTTTTACACTTATGTCTTGGATGCCAATAAAGGGCATTGCACTTACAAAATGGATTGTTGTCCTTTTTCCCATTTTCTATTAGGTGGGGTGGTATATAAACCAACAAACACTGCGATTTTTCCTTTTTGATGGGATTGTTCAAATGTCTTTGACATCTAATAATTTTATCTCGCTTGAATACTATGTTTTTACCCACCAATGGCAATTTGTAGGAGTTGTTCTTTAGTTATATCTTGGAGACAAGTGGCCAGGACCAATATATTGATAAAATATTCATCCATAGTTCCTTCTTATTGTAAATGAGTCAGCTTGCTATAGATTTCAGCTTCTTCCATGCCTTGAAATCATTTAAATAAACATTTCTTGAAGGTATCCCAGTCTCTAACTAGTCTTCCTCCCTTCATTACTGAGTCCCACCATAAGAACCAGTCACAAGCGGTTTTATCCATGTACATTGCTGCAACATTCAATCTGTCGTTGTCTCCATAGCTATTGTACATTTCAAAATATTTTTTGATTTTGTTGATCCATCGAGTCTCGTCTCGATTATTTTTTACATTGAACCTTGTTAAATCGATCTTGACCTTGTGAATGACATTGTGGCTTGGAATGTATGTGACTTATTTCCTCCTTTAACTTAGTCTCTCGGTGAGAGAATTTCGAGCTTTAAGTTGTGAACTACTAATATTTTTGCTTAAGCTTTTCCAGTGTCTTTTGAACTAGATCATATTCTGAATTTATGGATGCATCCTTGTTCTACGGAGGTTTTCTCTTCGTATTTCTTGTATTCATATTGTTAATTTTGGATTGGAGCTAGTTTAACTATTAAATATTTAATTACAACAATAATTATTATTAATAATATTACTCGGATGCGGGTGCCACATGTCTTGTAGTTGGCGATCATGGACTCAAGTTGTGGGCTGACAGGGTGGTGAGGATGTCACCTCACATTAAGGGCCCTCATCATCCCCCCAAGATGCAATTAAGGTGCACCGAAGACGAGGTCAACGGGGTTCGCATCTGATGTAGGAATATGGCTATGCCATTGGTGTTTCCACACCGATGCGCATACTGATAGATGAGTGGGAATCTAGGTTGGTCACCGAACACTTGGCCAGAGGTGTTGGAGGTGGACATCTCAACCATTATTGTGTTGTTAAGAACATGATGGTGTTCCTCATGGAAACGCCTTGCACTGGGTCTCTACATGCTAGAAAACAATGAAGAGAGTAGTGGCGGTATCACAGGGGCACCCACGACATCATTGGATAGGAGCTTTGTCTCGGTTATGCCTCTCTCGTCGACTATTCTGTTTCTAATACCTTCCACCATCACTCAACTGAGCAACAAGCGTGTCCATGACATTGAGGTACTGATTCACAAATCCTCTCCTCTTCCTGTTAAGAAGCAATAAATTACGAATGATGAGGATTTCTAGGGGGGTTTTCCTATCATTGAGGAGAACCCAGTCCCTTAAGTTTGATGTTGTTGAAGAACCCATAGCTTGTTTGGCTTACCTCTGTTTACTTGCTTAGTTCTGTTATTTTCATTTTTATTTAGTATATATCAATATCACTGTATAAATGTCTATGAAACTCATCCGTGTTTTGAGGTATAGTAATTGGCCCCCATCTTCTGTATGGGTTTTTGTGCCATAATATGTACTGGAAATGACTTGCTTACTGTTTTGATTGGTTGAGGTGGAGGTTTTAGACCACCCCAACAATATGTCCAGGATGCTTTTCGAATGTAATTTTTTTTGTTTTGACTGATTAATACAAATGCAGACTTACAAAAAAAATTATTAATAATATTATTATATGCAAAAAAATAACTTTAATAGTTCTAAAAAAGTATTAAGAAAAATATTTAATATTAAAATATTATTATTATTATTATTATTTAATATTATACATTTTCTAGAGTGAAGAGGGAGTGAAGAGGGATGCGACGAAAGCAGGAGAGGAGTGGAAGCGATGAAGAGATGGGAGATAAGTGAATGGGTCATTGGGAGAATCAATAACGCCGAGATGGAGATCGTTGGGATATGATACCAATTTGGAATGGAAATTCCAAAAGGTATATTTTATTTATTGATTTGATGCTTTTTACAAGGAGTACAATGCGGATTTATACAAATCAAGGGACACCATTAAATGATGTGACATATAAATCCACTAATTAATAAATAACAAATTACTAACTAAGTAACTAAACTATTTAGTTTTATTACATTTGATCTGCTCCAATAGAAAGGATGCTACAACACCCTGAACCGGCACCAACTGGAAGGAGACTACGACCCCTATTACTTTCCTTGTCCAACCTCCCTGATATGAAATAAGAATGTAGTGAATGACTGCAATAACAAAAATACCTTTTCTTCGATGATCGTCTTCACAATATGCAATTGTTGTAACTTCTTCTACAAGTATCTTTCTTTTGAATATCTTTGTCACAAAAGACAATTTCCAAAACTACGATGTGCAATAATCAATGTCCTATGCATCTCTTCTGTGGTTCTGCAATATACATCTTTATATTGAAAAAATTTCCTACCTTATTCATTGTTGTTGTGGTCCACGTCTTTCACCGAGTAAGAACATCACACATCCTGGATACGGGTATCCTTCTATATGGCGCACTCTTTGTTGTTTATCATTGATTTATTTGTGCATTTCGGCTCCGCTACATAAAAACTCTTTCTGCGATCAATGAGCCATTGATACCCCAAATAGTTCAAATCTTGTCTAACCATATTATCTTAGATCTTCATCTCTCAAGCTTACTTCACCACATCCTAATCTTGCTTATTTATAGTCTTATTGGCTCAAGCGATGTGTACACTTAGTGAAGTTCCTTATCCTTAGGTAATGCCACGCTTGTTTGTGTCTTCTTCAAGTTAAGGTTTTCCTCGACATGCCACTTGTCACAATTCATATTTTTGTGGGATTTGGCACACGTATGCCAACTTCCTTTTGGGAATTTTTCACATAGGCTCATTTTTCTTCACAATTCTTCGTACCATGTACCATTTTCTTTGTGGGACTATTACATACAAGTTTATCTATCATGTTATTCATTCATAAGTCTGACACAAATGGTATTTGTGCATATCTTCCGTGTTTAATGTTCTTCTTTGTGGATTTTTATTTGTGCACTTGTGACCAATGCCATTGTGGGATCTTTGGTCTCATGGGACTTCAACATTCTTTCATATGTATTAGTTAATTCCTTTGACATTATGTTCAATACATAATCATTTGATCCTTTGACAATAATTACAATACATATTCAACAATATCCCCCTTTGGAATTGATGTCAACACTACTTTGAATAATAACACTTGTCATAAGCTCCCCCTGAAGGTGAGCTCTACTTATGTGTGCAAGAAAGACTTATGCTTCTTCCATTCTCTCATTATCCCCCTATCATTGGGATTTCTCTATCTCTCCAATTTGACAACAATGGCAAAGGGACTCTCTTCTTTGTTGAATCCCCCTATATTTGTGCTTAGTTCTTTCTGTTTGGGTTGCTTCTGATATGCTAGGTCGCAGATGACCCATCTTTGTGTTTGATTTACACTATATTTCCTTAGATTGTGAGGCAAAGATTATTCTTAGTATTCCTCTTACATACTCAAAAGTTTCTCTAGGAAAAGGTTTGCGAAGATATCCTCAATTTTCTCCTTTGTATCTACATATTCCAACTGTACTACATTTTCAGCAACTTGTTCCCTTACAAAATGATATTTAATAGGAATGTGTTTGGTTTTTTAGCGCATTATCATATTCTTTGAAATGTTGATTGTGCTTGTGTTGTCGCAGAAAATTGATATGGGATGGTCGTATTCTACTAGAACATATTTCAAATTTTGTCTCATCCATAGAACTTATGTACAACATGTTGTTATGGCAATATATTTAGCTTCTGCAGTTGATAAGGACACTAAATATTGTTTCTTACTTAGCTAAGAAACTAAGAATTTCCCCAGGAGGAAGGAATCTCCACTTGTTCTCTTTATATCGTCAATACTTCCTACCCAGTCTGCATCCGTGCATGCTTATAATGCCATTTCACCACTGTGTGGATACCATAATCCAATATCTAGGGTCCCTTTCAAATATCTGAAGATTTTTTTAACTGCCTGAACATGTTTTTCCTTACGTGTAACTTGAAATGTCCCAACTAGACCTACAACTTGCATTATGTCAAGTCTTGAAGCAGTCACACATATCAAAATTACAATGATTGATTTATAAAGTTTTTGATCTAATTCATTTTCTTCATCTTCCTTGATTAATTTACATCTTGTAATCATGGGAGTACATACTAGTTTGCACTCCTTCATGTTGAATCTTTTTAGCAATTCCTCTATTCAACTTGGTTTGAGAGATGAATATGCTATCCTTTAGTTGAGATTTTTGTAGTCCTAAGAAAAAGGACAAATATCCAAGTAAGAACATCTTAAACTCTTTTTGCATGTTCACAACAAACTTTTGATTGAGGTTTTTGTCACTTCTTCAAAAAATGATGTCATCCACATATACCTCTATTATAGTCATATCTTAACCTTAGAATTTTATATATAAATTACTATCTACGTGACCTTGTTTGAAGCCATGTTGTCACAAATATTTGTTTAACCTTGAATACCAGGCTCTCAGTGCTTATTTTAGTCCATATAATTCCTTTTTTAGTTTTTAAACATAGTCCTTACTATCAAAGAAAGAGTACTTCAAGTTGTTGTATGTACACTTCTTCTTCTAATTCTCCATTTAGGAAATCCGATTTGACATCCATTTGGTACACTGTGATATTGTTTGAGTATGAATAGACTAAAAACATTCTGATAGCTTCCATTCGAGCTACTGGAGCAAATTTTTCCTCAAAGTCTATTCCTTTAATCTGTATATCCCTTGCATACTAATCTTGCCTTGTTTCTAACAACTTGTCCTTCCTAATTTAATTTGTTTCTAAAAACCCACTTTGTTCCTATGGCATTTTTGTCTCTGGGTATTGGAACAAGTTCCCAAGTCTGAATTTTATTAATTTGATTCTTCTATAGCCTTAAGTACCCAATTCTCATTAGTTTTAGCTTCATTAAAAAAAATTGGTTCTACTTGAGATAACAAAGAAATGTGTACTTGTTTGGTGCCATTAGTTAAGAGTCTTCTTCTTGTTCCTACGTCGACATTTTTGTCTTTTATAATCATATCTTCTGAGTGATTCTTTTGGACGAACTTGGATGGAGTTTTTATATTAGGTCAACTTATCTCTTATGTTCCCTCTTGAAGTAGATTATCTTATGGTTCTATGATTCTGTCTTCATTTTGCATGACCTTTGTTATTTTTTCAGGAAATGGAAGATCAACATATTCATCTTTTTTTCTATATCTAAATTCGTCATCTACTCTTACATCTAGAATTTCAATTATTTTCTCTAATCTAAGGTTGTAACATTTGTATTATTTGCTTCTAGTTGCATATCCCAAAAAGATTCCTCAATATGATCTTAAATCAAAATTTCCAAGATTTTCCTCATTTCTCTTTATATAGCATTTACTTCCAAATATCCAGAAAGAAATGTTTGACAATCATTGGTCTTCCCTTCTAGAGTTCATATGGGTTCATCTTGCTTCATGTCTTGATTTGTGTTCTATTTATAATGTGAACAACAATATGAATAGCTTGTGTCAAGAAAATGTCAGAGAGCTTTGAGTCATTTAACATGGTTCTATCCATTTCCTGCATTGTTCTGTTCTTTCTTTCAGCTACTGCATTTTTCTATGGAGTTCTTGCTACAAAGAATTGTCTTTTGATTCCATATCTTTTGCATAAATATTTAAATTTATTTGATGTGTATTCTCCACCGTTAATTGATATTAGACATTTCATTCTCAAATCAGTTTCATTTTCAACAAATTCCTTAAAGACCTTGAAACACTCAAAAGTTTTTGACTTCTTTTTTAGGAAGAAAACCCATGTCGTTCGAGTGAATTCATCTATAAAGAGAAAGAAATAAAATTCACCATCCATTCCTTTAGTTTTTGTAGGTACACACAGATTTGTATGTACTAACTCTAGTGGCTTAGTTGTAGCTTGCTCCTTTGTTTTGAAGCTTACTCTTTCTTGTTTTCCATATTGGAAATATTTGCAGACATATTGTAAGGGCTTTGTAATCTTAGGAATATCTCTCATTGTTTTTTCTTTACTAATATTGACAAGGTTGTTAAAATTTTATGTGACCCAATCATTTGTGCCAAATCCAACTTTCATCAATTCACTATAGACAACATTTTTATTATCTTTCGTCTAGTATGTAGACATTGTTTGTGGTTTTGGTTGTATGTGTCTTTGTATTTAATTTTGCATTTTAAGAGTCAAAAGTGAGAGTATTTTCTTAGTCACACATTTGGCTCGCGCTGAGAAGGATATGCTTCATATTTTCGACTAAAAAGACATTATTTTATTTCCCAACACTAACCATGCCTTTTACCAATAATTTTGGCCGGTCTATTGTCTCCAAAATATACATTCCACACTTTCTCTTCTTTGAGGCTCAATAATTTTTCTTTGTTTCCTGTGATGTGCTTGGAGCAACCACTGTCAATATACCATTGACCTCTTTTGTTTTGCGCATGTAACACCAGGCTGAATCCTTCGTGACTTGGTTGGACTGATTTTTTATGCCATATTTTTGTAGAGCCCGTTTTAGCAGGACTATTTGCAACTGATCTGATTGAGAAGGATAGACTTTTGCAGTCCTTCGACGTATGTCTGGAATTGCCACAATTTTTACTGTCACAACTTTGTACTTAATGGGATGAAGGAATTCAAGTTTGCTTTCATAGTTTTTGATCCTATTTCAATGTCATTCTTTCTATAGTAGGATTTATATTTTCCATGATAATTTCTAACTTGGGATCTATAGTTTAATGCAATATGACCAAAATTGGTACACAAATAATAGAATAGTTTCATATGAAGAGTGTTTGATACCTTGTAAAGAGAGAACTTTTCGATCATGCAGGTATGAAGCTATGAATGTGACGCATCTTATTTTCGCAGTTCTGGTCTCCTCCGCATAGGTCCCACTGATTGAGTCTCTATGATCTATGATCTATCCTTATTTTTTTTGCAGGTTGTCTTTGATCTTTGGTAAGTAATATGAGAGAATCGATGGCATGCAAGACTTTAAATCCTCTGCATCATGCTTCTTCTTACTTTGTGTTTCATGGACCAGATATTCTCTAGGATTTACTCAATCGACCCCGCATTTAAGTCCCTTAACACCATCATACCGTTCACACAATTCGTTCTCGACCAATATTTAATGCAGTTCTTCCACTACCAACCGATGCTTTTTATCATTATTGTACCACAGCGTTTTTCTTAAATAAATTCAAATCTATGACATATTGTCATTTCAACATGCACTCCTACTCAACTTCAACATTTTCTTACTTCTACATGACGATTCTTCTTCGCATCTAATGCTCATGTTAAGTACACTTGGGACCTAGACATCGCACCGCTATTTATGCTTGATGAGGGAAAGTACAATCATCTCTATACAGTTTCAGTGGACTCCCATTGACTAAGACATTCATCACTTTCCCATTCAATTTTTGCAATCGCACAACACCCCCCTTTCATTACATACTTTATCACATATGGTCCTAACCAATGCATTCTAAACTTACCATGGTGTTTTAAGAACTAACTCTCATAGAGAAGAACTAGGTATCCTACCTCTAACTTATTTTTCTTGATATGTTGATCATGCCATGCATTTTCCCTTTCTTTTTATACTTGATGAAAACTAGCAACAAGATTATCTTCTTCCAACTTCAATAACTATGACAACCTTTCCTCTAATGCCCCAGTATCTATTATTTTGTTTAATACAACAATCCTTAAGTTTGGTACAATGTATTCCATATGTGTTACAACTTCCTGACCATATACCAACTCAAAAGATGTTTGATCTGACAAATTTTTACAAGTATTCCTATATCCCCATAACATTGTCTGTATCCTCAAGTCCCAATCATCGCGGTTTACTTTGTATATTTTGGTCAAGGTAGTCTGCGAAATTTTATTGAAATATTTGATAGTTCCTTTGGATTGAGCATAATATAATGTACTCTTCTGATGTTAGATAATAAAAATCTTATGTTGATTCTTCAATAGTCTTGTTCTAGAAATGTATCCTTGATCACTCAATAAAATCCTAGGACATCCAAACCTAGTAACCACATTTTCAAATAAGAACCTCGCAGCAGTTGTAGAACTGCAATCCTTAACTGATTCATCATCATCCCATCGATTCAAGTAATCTATCATAGTTATTATGTATTTAGATCTTGTCCTCTTCGAAGGAGGGTTAATTGGTTTGATAAAGTCAATATCTCACTTGTCAAATATTTTTTATAATCGTATAATCTCTAGGTGCCATACTTGTACTCAAAAGCTGGACAATGTATTTAAAGTAATTATCCACCATCCTTATTGAAAATAACTGTGCATCAGGTCAGTTGTCCTTTAAGTTTACTGGTTCTTCTCCTATCTCCAACCTTGACAGATGGTCAGGGCTTGCATTTAACTTTCCTGGTTTGACTATAATTTCAAAACCAAAATCTTGAAATAAAAACATCTATAGAACTTCCTCCCCCAACGTTGGATTAAAACTAGGTACCTTAGCAAAATGGTCAATTTACATCTTAAAATGAAACCCCAATAAATAATTCCTAACTTTCTAAAGTGCATATTCCATTGCTAACCCTTCTCTTTCTATTGTAGTATAGTTCATTGAAATTGTTGATAACTTTCTAATAACAAAATAAATGAGGTGATCTATATATCCTTCACATGGTTGTGCTAACAATACACCCAAAGCTAGAGATGAAGCATTGGCATGCACATGAAATTCCTTCCTCCAATCTGGAAAGACCAAAATTGACACAGTTACCATCTTTTCTTTCAATGAATCCAAACTTTGTTGGCATTAATCATTCCACTAGAATTTAATATCCTTCTTCAACAACTTCTCCATGGGAATAGTAACTTGTGCATACCCATTAATGAAATTCATGTAATAACCTGTATGTCCCAATGTTATCCTCAGTTTTCATATTGATTTTGATAGTAGTAGGTCTACAATAATGGCAATCTTGGCAGGATCCATCAACAAGCCCTGTTTACATACTATATATCCCATTAAAATACCAAAAGTAGCACAAAAGATGAATTTCTTTATATTTAGTGAGAATTAGTATTGTATGCATTGATCCAACATCAAGCTAATACTCCTAATATGATTCTTTAGGAACCCAAAAATTCTCCAGTCATCAAAGTATACCTCTAAACATTTATGAATAAATTCCTTGAAAGTTGCGACAACTACCCTGTAAAAAATAGCAAGGGAATTCCTCAACCCAAATGGGATCACTATATATCTGTGCCATCTCCACTTTGTTGCAAATGTAGTCATATTTTTATCCTCCTTATCAATCTTAATCAAATGATATCTAGAAAACCCATTAGTAAATGAGTAGGCTTCATGTCCGCCAACGTTCTCTAATACCTCATTGGAAAGGGGGTGGGGAATGGATCATGTAAGCATGCATAATTTATCTTTATTAGTTTGACACAAATACTAACTTCTCCAATATTCTTGTCCTAGAATACCATAGGACTAATCCACTCAGACTCTTCCACAGGTTCAATGATTCTTGCATCCAAAATCCTATCAATTTCAGCCTTCACTTTCTCCTTATATCTAGGATTTAATATGTAGGGTAATTGTTTAATATGCTTCACATTAGGATTAAGTGGAATTATTTTGATCTCTCCTTGTTCGCCAACAATACCATTCACTTATGAAAACTTGGTGTGGAATATATCTCAATACTCATGCAATAAATCTGTAATATTTCAAACAGTTTCATCATCCCAATAATACCCTATATTGGCAAACTTAGAATTCTCTTCTAAACCAATATTTACTTTTATAGTCTTCAAGGTTTGTATAAAATTAACACATTCTATTTTAGGTCCTTCTACGTCATAGATACTTTATGTTTTTGGTATATGCAGGTTCCTAGGAGGCTTCAGCTTCCTGATCTCTAGTAATGTTATAACACTCCAATTCCTATTGAAATGTTGCATCATAGTCCGACATGTTGTATATAGGTAAAGGCACTTCTTTAAAAAATTACTCTTAATAACTTGTAGAGTTGCATCCACTGTGGGACTCTCATCCTCATAACTAAATGTCTTTTTGAATTTCATAATCATGTCTTCCCAATTTGTGGTTCCTCGTCACAATTTCAACTTTGTATATTGGTTTTTTGGTATAGTATCCAATGTGTGAATAAACATATGTACCCACTCTTGCTTAGGTAGAGTCCTCCATTTTGTAGTACAGTCCACTAAATGTCATGTGGGATTATTCAACCCATTATAATGAATCTCAACATACTCAATTTCTAGCAACCTTTTACACTGCAACCAACCCTCTATGTTATTCTTATGAGCAATCCACCATCTTACGGGGTAGACTTTTGGGATACATCCAAAGCTAATACCCTTTGTTTCTCTAGAACTTGAAATTAAAATTTAGAAATAAAATAATCTAAATTTGTTAATCCATCATACACATGTGGATTACATACCTCGGTATTGATCAAACACAGTGATTTGGTGATGCAAGCACACCTCCTCATGGATACTTCATGCGTCATATTTTTCCAATTCTCCAGTCCTTCATCTAAAACTGATGTGCATGAGCTTATACTATGCCAACTAATATTACCATATGTTATAGGGTTGATATAGTCATCCATTCTAGAATTCATTTTATAAATATTTTCAAATTCGTTTACGTCAATTTATTCTTTAACAAGTTCAACGTATTTCTGACCATCTAAGGGATCCAAGGGTGTGATAACTCTGATTCCCCACCACTTCAAATGTCATCAATATGTTTTTCAAGTAATTAATAGCTTGATTATCCATTTCCCAATCTATTCCAAGTAATGTTGGATAAGGTTTAGTGTCATCTATTATTTCAATAACTTAATAATATGCAAAGCTTTGATATCCATCCACATTGAAAGGTACGCCTATTATCCTACCACATGGGACTACTTTATGATGATTTGGCAGTCTTAATTGCAATGTCAACCATAAAAAAGCTTAGTCTTACTCATATTTTCCCATTTTTTCTTAGTAAGTACATTTACATATGACCTCATATACAAAATAATAAATTCCATGTTGTAATCCCCGTTCTGAGCACTAAGTCAAAATTCCCTACCTATTTTCTTTTTCTTTTTCAATTGGTTTATAGTCCTTTCTTGTAAAGGCTCCACCATTTCTTGGTCGTATTGATCAATCAAATTGTGAAGTTATTTTAATTCCTTTTCATCTTTTACAAAGTCTAAACAAATTTGTAATAATCTATTCAAATCCCTTACCTTTCTTGGTAGTCTCTTTGGAACTGAATGATCATAAATTGAAGGAATATCATATACTGGAAATGTATCACACACTAGACAAGTTGCGAATGTTGATCCCCCTTGATTTTTCATAGTAAGATATATTTTGGATTGGACATAGATCTCCTTATCCCTCTGTGGATTGAATGTTAGTGGATGTCCCGTTGTTTTCCAAACCGATGGTTCATGTTGCTTACCTTGTGTTTTCATATTACCCCCTGTCACAACCTCTCCACATGTAACTACTACAATAGTAGGTTAATCTTCTAACTGTTCTACAGATATATTTTGGATATTCTGGTTCTAATTCTGGTTCTGATTCTAATTTCCCTTTTCCTTCCACTTTGTTGTAATTTGTGGGAAATGTTTAGTAGCATGATCAAATTCCTTACAAAATGTAGATGTTAAGCAGGGGTTCTGACAATCTCTTGCGAAGTGTCCCAATTGTCCATAATTATAAAAAATTATTTTTTCTCTCCCTCTACGAAATCAACCTCTTCCTCGTCCTATGAATCCTCCCCTTCCTTGATTGTAGCCTCTTCTCTAGGCATTGAGTTGCGCATTGCTCCTTTTATCTTGATCTTCTCCTTTCATTATGTAGGCATAAGTTGTATGTTCCTACAATAGTTCACATGCTCAACAATTTGATTCATCATGGCCAACAAACTTATAAAAGATACAATATAAGTTTTTAGTAATATTTATATGCTTTTGCAGCAAATGACATTCTTTTGGTCGATGTCCTCTAGCCCTGCATATCTCGCACTGGGGTTTTTCTCCATGTTCAAAGGACTAGGAGCCCATGTAGCTATATATTGTTAGAACTATTTCTTTTTTAGTGACCTCACCTTGTCAGATGTGGGAGTCGACTATTGAAGGGATCTGACTGCCGAGGGCGTTGACCGTTGAAGGGAGCTGACCAACGACTAAAATATGAATTAAATGTGTCCTCTTTGGGTCATATGACCCACAATTTATGGACATTTATAACTACCTTAGATTATTTTAATCCACCTTTTATATACATTTGGTCCTGTGATTGTTGGGTCTGGCTCCCACCTAAACCTATTTATTGATTCTCATGATCAATCTATCAACATATTGTGGATCATTCTCATATGATTATGTGCAAAGGTGTCTTTAGACACCGCCATTAATTATGGGAATCTCTTTTCTCTTTTTTTTGGTTAAAGCCTTCTCCAACATGGTATTAGATCCATGTTGGTGTTCGTAATATGGATTTTTTCATAATGAGAAGAGTTTTATCTGAGGTTTTATGAGTTGCACTTATTGGTTCAAGGGGTATAGTGGATCATTGAATTCGACCATCATACCCTAGCTTTGGCATGATCTAAATTTTTTGGGTATTTCAGGATCGACACATTGCTAGATTTCTATGGGAATGAATATGTAGTCGTTGGGTCGGATGGTGAATAGTGGTGCTCAATTTGTGAAGCATATTGACTTGTATTGGTTGATAGAGTATCGACCAATGCCATTTTTGTTTGAATGGATATGATCTCATCCTGTGAGAAACTAGAAGTTGACACATTTGTCAAATTTTGAATCCATTGACTTAAGGGTTTTACTAGATAGGGAATCAACTAGATGGCCAACCTGCACCTTGAATAAGTTGACTTAATTAATGTGTAAACGTACATCCACTGAGCATTGACTAACATATTTTTTTATCAACTAAGACTTGGATTGTCCGTCACCTTTTTAGGTCATTGAGTATTTAGTATTTGACTCACTAAGGTTTGGATGATAGAATATTTAATTTTTTTGTGAATTAGACCTTTAATGATATTGATTGAATAAGCCTTGGAGTCTACTGTTGTGCTAATGTTTTTTTATCATTGAGATTATTTGTTTTATCGACTTTGAGATTGACTGCCATATGCTCAAATTTGTGTAAGTCGATTGGTGCAAATTGAGACAGTAATGCTTTGGTTGTGCATTGAAATCCTATAAAATATGGGTATGCTCAACGAAGATGAAGCCTTGGTTTTTCAACAATTGCAAAAAATTCATGAGAGAAAGGACATTGCCCTAGAAGAATCCCCTAATTGACTTTGTCAAGAAGTAGAAGACCTACAAAATATTGTTGCACAGCTACAGACTGAAAATCAAGGATTGAAGAATGAATTGGAGAAATCCCATACCCAATTAGACAATGAGGCTTCATATTTCAAACAATCCTTTTGTAATAGTTTGATGAGAAATATTGATATATTTATGTGCTAGAGAATACCAAGGAACATATTTTCCAAAATTTGGTAGAATAATTTGAAGACAAGTCATATTTGGTCGATGACCTAGAAGAAGAGGTGAAAATTGTCTCTCGTGAAGAGATTAATGGCTTGGAGAAGAATATTGGTATATTGGAAGAAAATAATGTCCAACTAATGAATGGGGTTGCTTACTAACATTCCTCTATTGATGAGCTTTGAGAAGAAGGTTCCCCTATTCAAGAAGTCAATAATCACTTATTTAAATAATATCAAACTTTGAAAAAAGATTATGATGCTCTATTGATGCAACTGACTGAGAAATATGAGACTAATAAGGGCTTGCAGGATTGTAAGTAGAGACTTGAGAAAAAGGTTTGTAGAGTGCATATTGTTGAGCATGGATATAATGAGAAGAATATTGTTTAAATACCAACTGTTATGCATAAGACTATTGTTATTGAGATGACATTCTCAACCGTTACTTCTTCCTCCTTTGATGCTCTTGCTTGCAGCCTAGTTATTTGTGAACTAACTAATTGTCAGAAAGATGTTGATGATATTGTTGTTTCATCACATTACCTATTGGATACTAATGGTTTTGTTTCTCCTATATTTGATAAACATACTACAGGTATTGGTTCTCAACTGATGAGAAAAATGGGATATACTAGAGGAGGAATTGGGAAGAATGGACAAGGTATTGTTGTTCCTATTTCCCCTTAGATCCAAACATCTAGAGATGGACTTCGATATGATGGCGTTGCACCTGGATTTGATGACACTAGGAAAGTGTTGTTTGTTTCTAGAGGAATTCAAATGATAGAGCATCTTGTTGTTGAGTTGATTGTTTTTTATGAGCCATATATTGAGAATGGTGTTGCAAATGACATTATTGTAGATATGTAGGGTTGTTCTACTCATATTGGTGAAATAGAACCTGATCATGTA
The DNA here is from genome assembly GCA_001517045.1 of Pseudotsuga menziesii. Lineage (NCBI taxonomy): Eukaryota > Viridiplantae > Streptophyta > Pinopsida > Pinales > Pinaceae > Pseudotsuga > Pseudotsuga menziesii. The sequence continues at coordinate 463,974 of LPNX011119389.1, read as the reverse complement.
TCATTTGCTCTGTCATAACATAAATTTGTGTCATATAGACATCCTCATCAAAAGAATTTGAGGAAATTTCCCAGGAATTAAAATTCTTGGAAAGGTGGAAACTATTCTTTCATAACTTTGCAGAAAAGACATGAAAGAAAAAAATCATGGACAAGTGTTGATTACTCAGATATATTGTGGTTAGATTTATACATGGTCATAGAATCATTTGAATAGATGCTTGTGGATATCATATAGATGTATATATTTGACTGTATTGTTATACAATACTCCTCTTGCATTCTTCTAATATCTTTGGTGTTAGCTGTTCTTAAGATATGATTAGATTATCTAGGATATTTATCTGAAAAAATATCAAGTACAACAAGATGCATAAGATATAAAAGATACACAAGACACAAATATTTTCATCAGGGAAACCATAAAGGAGAAAACCCTGCAAACTTCTTCAAAATAGTAATATGATCAAAAGCAATAGCAAGAAGTATTAAGTAACTATCTATCTCTCCTCCTCTGACTGTCTCTTTCTCTCATGCACACTTGAGAGTATGTGAGGTGTGTATAAATGAGGGAGAGCACCTCCCTATTTATACCCTTTCAAGTCACTGAACAAATATAACATTTGAGCCTACATGTCATCTCACATGGGTCCCACTTCTCTTAGAGAGACTAAAAGTACATATTACATGATGTTACACTGGAGACTATTACCCTGAATTACAACGTAGTTTGTACCTCAAGGTATAGACACAATTTAGACATCCCATAAATGGGTAACACACATCCCCAATGGGGGTACAATAAAATAAAATGATAATATACATCAGAATATATTTCAAAGTTACAAATACATCAACACTCCCTCTTAACTAGGAATGTATTCTCTCTCTACACAGTCATCAACACATCTAGTCAGGTCTTCATCGCATCGTCATCAACATGGATTCATAGATTATTCATCATAGTTGCTTACATCATATTCTTATAATTTGATCATCGTACCATACTATTTTTCATCAGAAGTTTCTATAGTGCCAACCCTTTTTCATGCTGGATGTAGATCTAGTCCTCTGTTATTTCTTCATCACATCTTAAGCAAGCCTTCACGTAGAACATGTACAGGATATTCTTCACATTTCCACTGCAATATATTGCATCTTCTACCTTCATCTCGTTGTATCCAGATCATCTATTTTGTCATGCACAAGACAAAAGAAAAAACAACCAAAGCATCTATGGTCAACCCGCATTTTATTAAAAGAACCACCTAGGAGCACCTCTTTTGCTTCATGACCTTATCATCTCAACATGGGAACTTCATACAACTCATATATGTGGTAGGAATAATTACAACCCAACAACCTGCTACACCAGGACCTTTTAATGCTATTATGATCAACCTTAAGGAATTACATCTAAACAACATGCATCCATGATATTTTCCGTTCAGATAACCTTCGGGACATATTACGTCCAAGTAACCTGCGTACCATGCCAGGGCTCATTATTTACACTCATAAAACCCACGGGACATATTACATCTGAATAACCTGCATACCATGCCAGGGCTCAGTATTTACATTTTGATAACCCATCTCATTTCCCATGTGAGATAATATGCTTTGTATCAGGACTGATTACATCCAAGGATAACTTGCAAGCTTCTCTAGGATGCTACATCCAAGGATAACCTACAAGATTCTCTAGGATGCTAAATCCAAGGATAAACTACAAGAATTATTACATCTGAGAAACCTACAAACTTCACCAGGATTTTACACTCAGACAACCTGTCTTTCTAGCTATGCTAGAACACATCACTCCCTCTTTCAAGGGATCTCAATTTGGATCACACCAAGTCTTTCTCTAAAGTAATCAAACTTCATTCTCGCAAGAGGCTTTCTCAACACACCAGCTATATTACTCTATGTTTCCATGTACTGGAGCTTCACTGCTCCTCTCAGCACAGTATCCATGATATAGTGGAACTTGATATCGATGTGCTTCAACTTGTCATGAAACACTGGATTTTTCGTCATCTTCACGTAACTATGATTGTTTTAGAAGATGAAAGTCACATCCAACTAGAGAACAAATAATTCAAACAGTAGCTTTCGCATCCACACTGCCTCACAACTAGCTGAGAAAGCGGCAACATACCCTTCCTCAGTTGTACTCAGCGCCACACATGATTGTTTCCTGCTGACCTAGGAGATCATGTCAGATCCAAACCTAAAACAACAAAATAAGGTGCTCTTCTTGTCATAGGTTCCACCTGGCCAGTCTAAACCAACATAACTGTGTAGGTTGATCTTCTTATTCGCATCATATTTGAGCCCATAATCCACTATATCTTTTAGGTACCTTAAAACATGATTTACTGCTATCAGGTGAGCCTGTCTCGAATCCGTCAGGAACTGTCTCAAGGTGTTCACTGCAAATCATATGCCGGGTATCATATTCATCAGATACATCAATGAACCAATCATATGATGATACATTATGGCATTGACCTTCTCAGATGAAGCATCACTCAGAAGCTTCAAGTTATATTCCATAGGTGTGGACATAGCCTTGCAGTACAATATTTCGAATCTCTTTAGAATCTCCACTGCATACTTCCCTTTCCCAAGGAAATATCCATATTCACTTTGCCACACCTCCATTCCTAAGAAGTAATGTATCATACCTAGGTATTTCATCTCAAACTTTGTACCAAGTGCCCTTCTTGCATCTATAATGAGTTCCTCATTACCTATTAGAAACAAGTCATTGACATATAGCATGAGTATCACTAGTATTCCATCTTTGGCCTTGAAGTAGAGGTTGGAATCTGCTTAAATCTTGGTAAAACCTAAGCTCATCAGGAAGCTATCCATCCTATCATACCATGTCCTTGGTGCTTGTTCCAAACCATACAAGGAATTCTTCAATTTGCACACATGGGTCTTCCTATCATGTGTCTCAAATCCTAGTGGTTGTTCCACGTATACTTCCTCTTCGACTACACCATTCAAGAAAGTTGTTGTGATATCCATATAGTGTACTTTCCATTTCATAACTTCTATCAAAGCAATTATGGTCCTTATGGAAGTGTACCTCACCATGAGTGAAAATGTATCTTCGTAGTATATGCCTTCTTTCTGTGAGAAGCTTCGTGCTATGAATCTTGCCTTGTGTTTCTCGATGCTTCCATCTGTAGCATGGGCGGTCTTGTAGATCTACTTTGAAGTCACGACAGACTTCTTCTTTGGGCTCGAAACAACCTCCCAGACATCATTCTTCATGATCGACTGATATTCCTCGATCATCGTATCCTTCCATTCTTTCTTTTCTATAGCCTATTCATAGGTGGAAGGTTCTTTATCAACGACGTCACAAAGCAGGGCCACATAGCTATTGTATGTATTTTCCCTTTTTCTCTCTCTATGTATTCCTTCTTGAGCTCCATACCTTTCAGCTTCTCGTAAGAGCTCCCATGCCCATGCTGGTTTCGTCTTGTGGGAGTCCTTCTCAAGGAATGTCTCTACCGGCTCTTGTGGTTCTATCATGTCGTGATATTCAGGGTATTTTGGAATTGCTTCTCCAATTTCCATGTCTCAGACTCTCATCTCTTCAGGTTCCTCAACTCTCTGGATAGGAGTCCTCCTGGATATGAAGTATGTCGAGTATTCATCAAAGGTTACATCTCTACTTATGTCGATATTCTTGAATCCTGGGAATTATATTCAGTAGGCCTTTGATGTATCACTGTATCCTACAAACACACCCTTCCTCCCAGAAGGGTCGAGCTTGGTCCTTTTCTCCTTTGGGACATGTATGCATACCAGGAAACCAAATATTATCAGATGGATGATTTCAGGTTTCAATCCTGAGAAAGCCTCTTCAAGGGTCTTGTTGTCGAGTACTCGATGAGGAGTATGGTTCTGTACATACACAGTTGTTCTTGATTCCTCTGCCCAAAGGTGCATAGGAAGATCCTGACCAAGCAACATTGCTTTCGCTACTCCCATTATGGTTCGGTTCTTTCATTCTGCAACCCTATTTTGCTGAGGATTGTATGTAGTGCTCAACTCTCTCTTAATCCCAGATTCTCTACATAGTTCCTTGAATTATTCCGAAGTGAACTCGCTTCCATTATCTAATTGTATAATATTAATCTTCCTATCTGTCTGGTTCTCGACCAAGGCTTTATATTCCTTGAAATTACTGAAAATTTCACTTTTCTCTTTCAATAAATATATCCATTTTACATGACAAATCATCTATAAAGGACACATAGTACACATACCCTCTTAATGATCTAGAAGACATGGGTCCACATACATTCGAGTGTAATATCTCCAATATTCCTTTATCCTTTCTCTCACTGCTGGGAAATGTATTCTTTGCATTCTTTCCTTTTGCACATCCTTTGCAAATGCCCTTATGATTTTCTTGGAGATCCTAAAACTTCTTTGCTTGCCATTAGTAGTGCTCTCTAGTGCACATGTGCAAGCCTTTTGTGCCATAGTTCACTTGGGTCAATTGATTCATGAACCAATGCTTTTTCAAGCTATCCCTTCAACTTGTAGAAGCGTCCGTCTTCTTCTCCAATAATTGTGGCATCTTTCCTATGAGCCACATTAGAACTTGGTTGTTACAGAGAGAAATTCCTATGGCTTGGGGTACCACAACAGACAGCTTAACTCCAGAAATAAATCCTTTCCTATATGCAAGAGAAACCAAATATCTAACAGTAAAGGATCTCGATCCATACCTTATTCTGGACGGTTGATGTAGATCCTCGTTGATATTTCCAAATCTAGCTTGAATTGATAAATTACTTCCTCAACATTAAATAAACAAGACAAGCATGCTATATATAATCGTGTTAGACCTACTCTAGCATATATAATCAATAACATATAAGCATTTGAAATCATCCATGGTTCAAATATTCATTCAAATACACATTATTGGACAGGAAAAGATATTTCTATTGATATAAAATCGGAGATTACAATGAATACAACCTCTGTCGGCACGTCTACGAATCGGAGAAACCGAGTCCCCCACTTGGGCCTCCACCACTTCAATCCTCCATCTCTCGATAGCAAGCTCACAAGCAAAGGAAAATCCTTGGTAAGAACACAAAAGTGCTCCAAGGGACAAAGGGATGCAGACTCAAGCACAAGTTCCAGCAATAATGGATTATAGTTCTCTTGCTCTCAATTCCTCATGCCTTCAATGTATCCAAAGGGTTCCTTATATAGCTCTTCAATGAGGTAATGAAAGGTTGAATCCGAGCGATCTCAAGGCATAGGGAAGGCCAGGACACAAGTGAGTTGGATCCACATCAAGGAAAACTCCAAAAGAATTTGTCCTTTTGCACACATCCCGATGTACGCAGTTTTAGGGGTTAAACCCGCGTATATATGCGAGAAAGGGTTTAAAATTTGCGTATGGCAATTTTTACATGTTTTTAGGGATGATCTTGGAAACATCAAAGGAACAAAAATGGTCCATGGGGTCTAAGGATTCTACAGAGGGACATGGAAGGCCATAAAAATGTGATTCACCATGTGTGGTAAAATAAGCTATAACAGATTTCCCCTAATGTGTGAGGTCAGAGGGGTCATACGATGGTCGAAATACATTATAAGTCCATCCCAGAAGTGAAGTGATGAAGAACCCAATGGAAGAACCAGCCATCCAATCAGCACTATATAATGATACAACTCTGTAGATAACTGCAAATACATATAGCAGTCCCGAATACATAAGAGTACAATGGCCATGAATAGGCATGATACACTATGACATATGTGGTCATCGCCATGTACAATATAAATAGATCAGAATCTCCATGATGAAGATATACAAAGGATCATGATCTCCATAAAGAATGAAGATATATAATGGACCAAGATCTCCATAATGGTTGGAAATGTCTGACATACACTGGAATCAAGTCACGAGAGTTGAAATCTCATGAACACTGGCACGATCAAGGAGGTAGCATATAAGAGATGCCACCAATATGGAAGGTATTCTACACAAACTGCTACGAGTACATGTCCTCCTATGTGAATAGAGGTGTTGATGTCAAACATAGTAGTCCATTGTCTGATTACCGGTCATTGATGTATACCGTTAACAGACGCGAGATCACCCACCGATAATGAAAATGGGAATCAAGGTACTAGAGTGCAAACTAACAAGTGTGAATAAATGTGTTGAGGTCAAACACTTGAGAGAATCCATCGATCAGGGGACATTGATGTATTCCCAAAAAACTGTCGATGGCGAGAGAACCTACAACTGATGACTGTAAGTCTCAAGGCACTGAAACATAACTCTAGATTCCTATCCTAGAATAAATGATCTGAAGTCGATGGGATGAAATCCACTGGAAGGAGGGCATTAAGGCATCCCCCATCATCCAACATGAGGTACTCAGCAAAGCTGTATAATGTGGAAGGACTCAATCATAAGGTGCACGAACCAGTAACTGTACCGGGAATGGCCGACATGCAATGTCAAGATAACTGAGGAATGTTCGACTCAGGTTTCAAATTCCTTTGAACAAGAGCATAAATGCGAATGGTGACTGAATGTAGGTAGCATAGAATTGAAATGAAAAACTGGGACATCTCTGCGACACAGGAGGCATCGACAGAAGCTCCAAAGGGACTGGAAGCTTAACCAGTCGGTGGAGATAAACTCAGATAAATGAGTACAGCTCCTAAAGTCAAACTATTAACCCAACCAACAGATGTGATATACAATGCTCTATTCGAAGGTGACATGACTCGACTGCTGCCAAAGATAACATCTTTCCTTGTCTGGCTTTTTGGTTTTTAAATTTTTTTGGACTTTTTCAAATATTTGAAAAGCTTGAAAAAGAATAAAATTGCTTTAAAGTTACAGACTAGGAGGAGATGAGTGTCAAATGGGCAAACAAACTAGTTCCAAGCAGTGACTCATGTGTAGGATAGCGACACTCAGGGGAAAGTCCCCTCCCAGTAAAAATAGGGAATCAAGTTGCAAAGGATATACAAAATGGCTCTGCGTGGCTAGACATGAGACAAGCTCGGGTTATATGGCTGATACTTAGAGTCAGGGAAGCTGGCATAAGGCTCAAATGAGGTAGGAAAATCTCATGATAATGCAATTACATCTTGACATAAGGGAGTCCAGGGGAAATAGCCCAGCAAAATATTTAGAGGAGTATGAGGCTCTTGCGAAATGTCATGGAAATACTATACAATGGACTCCCACACCCTAAAGGACAAAACTGTCGGCATGGGCACCAAATGCAAATAAGGCGCTAACTGGGGCACCCATGTAAGGTCAAGCTCTACCATTCAAATCATGCCATTTCTAAAGAAAGAAGAAGGTTCCGTTGCAATATATAATGGGTTCATACCTACGGTTATGATGAAATGGTCATAAAGTCATGCAAAATGAAAATGGTGGTGAAACCTAACCTATATGCCAGTTTATACATGATACCTAAAATCAGCACAAACGGGTCAAAACAATGGTCGAAACAGCGCTCAAAACGGTCTCCTACATCATTTATTAGTAAAAAATGGTCCAAAAGGATTAGAAACGGTCCAAAACTATAGAAAAGGGGGTAAAAAATTTCAAAAAGTATGAAATTTTTTTATAAATAGTAAAAAATTCAAAGGCATTATATAACTTTTGAAATTTTTACCCAATTGAGCTTAGAACTTCAAACATGAATTCTGGGAGATCTAGCTGACGGAATCCGACACCGTTTTTTTTGGGTAATTTCCCATGCCCTGCTCTTTCATTTTCATGTAAAAATTTCAATTTTCCATGGTCAATTTTTATTTCTAGGCCATCCTAAAGTGTGCACCTCGACCCACGTGGAAATCGAAGATTTTTCCACGTATAGGGCTAGATATACGTGGAAAAATCCCTCAAAGTCGTGTACATACACGGTTGTTTAGAAAACAGTCGCGTATGCGGACACGACCAAGTTTTTAAAAGACTTTTAATGACCCAAACTTGATTTAAATGCGCAGGATAATTCTAGAATGGAGAGAACGTGAGCAAGGGGATGTAGAAGAGGCAGTACGTGGTGATCTAATGGCACAATAGGCTCAAGTTCGTGCATGCGGGCTCTACAAGTTTTATTGTCTTGGTGGCTTAAGAGCCAAACCAAGACTACTGCAGATGCTAGTAGACTACTGAGATCCTGACTCGGAGTCTTTCCAGATCGATGGGATGTCCCTCACCATAGAAGTGGAGGACATATACTTTATTACTGGACTCTCCTGACGGGGAGAAGTGGTGAACCTACGATCTTGCGGGCTCGGAGGTGGCCTCACCATAGATGAATACATAGCCATGTATTGTTATCCGAACATGGAGAAGGTCGGGAGTCAGATCCCAACTAACTCCATACAGGTGCTAGGCCTAAAGGCCATACTACTGACATTGGACAGGATAAAAGGGCTAGTCTATGCGGTGGAGTGCATGAGACCCATGGTGTATGATTGGAACACTGCACTACTGGGAAACATGAAACACTAGCTCATTGAGTGTAAGATGGGAAGAGTATGAAACTTCAGTTTCAACAACATACTGAGCACGTTTTTCTTCGAGCGTGTTCCGAGATTGAGCCCTAGAGTTGACGTTCCTCTTCATGGGGTTTGAGATCCGGCCCAACGACGTTGGGAAGACGCGACGCGCAGACTGGGTGGAGGTAGGGTGTCCAACCCCTATCCAGTTGATTTCTTTCCATGGTGGCGACGACAGATAGTTTCCATTGATGATTACCCCTAGAGGGGATAGAGTTTCAGGGAGACCCCGACATGCCATTACCACCAGGATCGACATACGATGACATTGGTAACGAATCCCAACCCTCTTTTTAATATTTTTGAGTTATTTAATTTTTTTTGTGTTCTTTGATATATTGAATCAAAAAGACATGTTTTTGCGTGACAACACATAGTGACATCCTATCATATGTATGCAGATGTAGGACCACGGTGTCCTGAAGGCTTCCCTCATCATAGACAGAGGGGAAGATGAGATGACATTACGGGTGTGGATGCGGAGCAGAAGCTCCAAAGCATTCATACAAACTTCGTGCAGCTGACACACAAGGTACCCATGGCGCAGGTCGAGGACCTTCCTGAGGCCATGCAGCGTCAGGTGGTGGGTGTGCCACAAGCATGGGTGTGGTTGTTTAGACAAATAGCTAGAGCAATGGTGACATTCCATGATCAGAACCCCCCTCCTCCTCCCCAGGCTTAGATACCTGGGAGTGATACATTTTGTACTACCATGTATTTATATTTTGGTGGCTCGGAAGCCCCATTTTTGTATTATGACACTATGTATTATCATATTTTGGATGTTTAATGAATTTTTTTTATGATGATCGGTTTATTTATTTACATGTGTAAAAATGTATGTTTGTGATGAGATTACTGTCTATGAAACAAATGCCAATCTAACACATAGTTAGCATATGAGTCAGCAACTTGATTATAAATTCTTGGAACATGTATGTATGTTATGTTGTTAAATTGTCGTTCTAACAATCTCACACGTAGGAATCTCCATAATAATGTTGGATCACTAACATGATACAAGCCATTAAGTTGTGACACTACTAACTCCGAATCAAGACGTACCTCAAGAGATAGAACACCATGTGAAATGGCATCCCGTAGAAGCTCAATAACGGCACTATATTCAGCAACATTATTTGAAGAAGGCCGTAAACATACACCTCCTGAAGACAATACCTGACCCATAGGAGTATAAATCACCCAAGCAGCAAAGGCTGAGTGTTGAGTGTGATGGATTGCACCATCCACGAATCCTATATAGATGGAAGACTCCATTGATATCTTCCATAAGAAACAGAAACTAATCAACAAACCCGATGTTGCAGCTGCAACTATTTTCCACAATTTTTTTCAAGTTTTGGTCCCCCTCATGATTTTAATGTTGCTTTGAATCATTTGGATCCATGAATTTTGGGTCATGCTTTAGTTTCAAATTATTTTGAAGATTAACTCTCATCCTGTTTTCAGAAATTGCTTATATTTGTAATGGCTGTGGGTCGCAGATTTTGGGGTCTGTTTTGTTTTCTTTTCGCTAGTCAAAAATGAATCAGACCATTTGTTCTTTGGAAAGCCGCTGTTTCGGAGGTAAAACAGGGTTTTCGACCGTTGCTAAATTTTAAAAAAAAAAAGATGTTTCAAACACTTAGCATTTTAATTGATCGGGCGTCAAAGTATGTTTTAATCGGAGGTGGTTGTGTGTTTATCTTCCACCGTTGTGGCTCCCAAAGCGGTTAAGTACTCGAAATGTAAGCGATTTTCAGTCGCGTGTCTATAGTCTTTTTCCTTCCGCCGTTGCGGCTGTGCAAATCACTTGTCTTCCAACGTCGATGTCTTTCCGATTTTCGACTAGAAGCTTTCCCGCTCGCATTTTAGGTCATAAATCGTCCGACTCCGATAGGATTAAATGGTTTCGCGGTGCCTGTCGCCTGTTAAGACCCTCTTATGCGGCTTTAAATAAGTCTACCCTGCTGATGTTAGTGTTGTGAGCCGTCGATGAGATTTCTTTTCTGTCATTGGTGAGGTTTTCAAACTCGTGTATGGACAAGATAGTAGTGCCGGCACTTGTTAAAGTTCTCATAACAGTAATGCAGTCTAGGGCCTCTATTGATGCTTAGCCATTTTGGTTGATATAATTTTACATTATTGAGAATGGAGTCCCATTGAATAATGCACGTCATTTAATTGCAGGTGGACTGAAGGGACTGTTCAAAATATCATGGCAGAAGGGAGCTGGGCAGTTTTGACAAAAGGCCGATATGAAACTGGCAGGATCGCAAGGAGGGCAAGTGAAGTAGAAGGAAAAATCAATAGCGACAAAGGCACAGAACTGAAAGATATGTCAGTTACTAAGTGGATCATGAGTGTGCACAGAAAAGATAAAAATAGGGATATTAAGCTTTTGAGGGAGCCGAAAGGTCACCCGTTTGGGGGGTAGCCCAAGTAGTTAACTGTTTAGTTTAAATATTTGAAAGTTAGAACTTGCAGGGGATTTTTCCCCTAGAGAAAACTTGTAAACTATCGCTTGTAAGAGGAACTATTTCGTTTTACAACCAGAAATTGAAAATTTTACATGTCAGAGAAAGTGCTATGTGGAATGTCTCAGTGTGATTAAATGAATGATGTTGAATGGGAACTATTTTTTTTTTGACTATGTTTCATTAAATGTGAGGATGTTCTAACTTTCTGAACCTATGTTCTTATCTGAATGTTCTCCAGTGAATTCTGTGATGTTTTTCCACTATGAGTAATGGGACTTTTTAACTATTGATGAGTTATCTTATCATGTATACTTTTATTCATGTTTATATGTTTTGGTCATAAGAACAGCTATCTGTGATTTGCCATAACACGTGGACAGTGTTGTATTACTCATGAATTAATATCTAGCTCTCTAGAGATAGTTTAGTTAGTAATTTATCTTCTGAAATGTATGTGATTTAGATGCATGTGAGTTCTAAGATGAGAGGTAAGAAGCTGCGCATCGCTTTGTGAATACTCTCCGCATTCTTTATCAAATATGCATTTAGGTAGGCACTTGCATATCATACTTTAAGTCAAAAATATAAAAATACATACGGTGGACCAGGCCGCAACCGGTAAAACCTTTATTTTTGTTACTTGACCTACGGTAGCTGGACCGCAAACTGGACGGATTCCCTACACCAAACAGTCACGGGATAATTGGGAACGTTGACTAGGGAGAATCCCCTACTGTTGTTTCCTGCGAATTTCCAGGCCTCAACAGTTTCTGGCGCTAGAAGGAGGGCTGCCAGTGCATGGATGGCCGAGGAAACACATTTTCCCAAAACTATTCCACCGGTAACAGTTGAGAAGCTAGTGTGTTTCCTAATCCAATTCCAGAAGAAGAGGGTAGAGAACATTTGTATTCTATTGACAACGAAGTTGTTAATAATATGAGAAGACACACTAGGGCATATGTGAAGAAGATTGGAGGATTGCCATTCATCCCTGAATTTCCCAGAAGAGAATATAAAAGGAAGGATCGTCCTATATTGGAAGACTCGGTGCTGGTTGAGGATTGGGAAGAACTTGTAAAAACAGTCTTACAGGAAGTTGTACTACCTCTCAATCAAGAGGTCCCGGATACTCCTCACAGTTCTCCTGCTCACACTCCTGTTTTCTCACCTCCTCACTCTCCACCCAGACTCATGGCAGGCGTAAACGCAAATCAACCACCCAACCCACCGAATCCACCACCTGCCTGGAGAGCTAGATCACCTTTAAACCTAACACCTCCATTACATAATTTACCTCAATCCTTTGAAAAGATACTGCCCAAATTCAACCCAAGTGAAAAGATACTAGTAGATGACCACTTGCAAAGTTTCTATTTGGCAATAGAAGGGTTAAGGGCTGGGGAATATGAAGATGTAGCTTGCAGACTTTTCCCACACACCCTTAAAGGAGTTGCGGCATCGTGGTACTTTGGTTTGCCTATGAACTCTATCCCTGATTGGGATACCTTCGAGAGGATTTTTAGAAGTAAGCATGCAACCCAGAAGACTCATGCAGCTCTTATGAAAGGACTATGCGCCTTGAAGAAAGAGAGAAAGGAAAAGGTGCACAGTTTCACTCAAAGGTTTGCAGCATATCTCAAGAATTTTTCTGAAGCTGATAGGCCTACAAATAAATTCCTGATTGAATATTATACCTCAGCTTTGGGACCTGAGTTGGCCATGTTTTCCAAAATTAAGGCCAAGCCCACTTTAGCAGAGACCTATGAGGAGGCGGAGAAAGTAGAGACTGAAAGGGAAAGTATTGAAGATTATCCAGAACGAGCAGGAGAGAAAAGTGTGGGAAGCAAAGCCTTGTTGTTCACCAAGCCTAAGGGAGAGCAATCACCAGATTTTGAAAGTATGGAAAAAATGTTGCAGAAGCTTTTGAATAGAATCATAGACTTGGAGAAAGAAAAGGAAGCCCAAAAGTTCTACAAGCCCTATTGCAAGAAACGGGAGGACAACAATCAATCCCAACCCCCTCCACACAATTCGGCATCTATGAATTTAATAGATGTAGGAATGGACAATTTTTGCACTTTCCACCAACAACCTCACTCTGAAAAGAACTGTCCTCAATGGATAAACTCGATGACGTTAGTGATGAATCAGCTATTGGACTCTAAATTAACAAAAGATGGAGATGAGGAAAGAAAAGACAGTGATACATGAACGAAAGAACAGGAGGATGAGACCATGGTTCTGTGGAACTCTGTCTCATTATTTGATGCCATGGAGAGAATAAATTTGGATTACGAGGATGTCGTGGAAGCAAATGTAACAACACGAAGCCAAGGGTTGGTGAAAGAAGACAGTCTCATGCTCCCAAAGCTTAAAAGGCTACAAAAAAATGTTAAGAAATTTCAAAATAATTCCTCAGCTGATAAGATTCCCGAATTCACCATTACCAGCCAAGATCCTAGGCAGAATGATACATATGCTAAGCCCCAGGAAGAAAAAATGAATGTTGATAAGCCACATCCCACCGAACCATAGATGGATTATGATATTGTGGAAGATATAAAGAAGACAAGGGCGAGTATCTCATTATTTGAAATGTGTAAAGTGCCGTAGCAGAAAGAAAAACTATTGAAAGCGCTTGAAGCATCAGAGGAGAGGCTGCCCACTGATAATCAACCCAAGGAAGATGAGGAAATCGAGGAAGCAAGCATTGGGGGTAAGCCGAAGAACAAGAATCCACCTTTCCTCCTCACTTTTGAAATTTTTAATCACAACATACATAATTTCCTGGTAGACTCAGGGGCATTGGTTAACGTCATGCTAATATCGGTCTGTAAAAGGATAAATGGGCAGCCTAAGCCATCCACTTGGAGGGTTGTTCAGCTGGATAGGACAAATGTGAAGGTAATCGGGGAAAAGGAGGATGTCCTAGTCCACCTATCTTCCAATGATAAAGTGTGCCAAGTTATTGATATCATGGTGGCTGACATATCGATGCTTATGGGCTTGTTCTCAGTAGAGATTGGTCAGCGAAGCTAAATGGATATTTTGCCTCGGACTGGTCACATCTGTGGCTTTCGTATAAACGAATCCCAAATCAAATCAAAATTTTGAGGGAGCCTCACATGAAATACAACGTTACTCAACTTGAGGAAAAAAACGAACCAGTAGATTCTGTTTTGGGAAATTACTTTATTGAGTTGGAACCGGGAAATTACTAAGCAGAAGAAGCCAGCAACGCGTCAGACGCTCAGCCAGATCTCCTTCGGTTTTCACAGGCTGATGAAATCGACTGTAAAATAGTTAACTTAGCGGTAGGAGTAGATTCTCATGCAGTAGTTAGCGATTTCTGGACATTGTTTTTTTATGGTTCTAAGACGTTAGAAGGGTCAGGGGCCGGCTGTGTCCTGCTCGACCCCAAGAAGAATAAACATTTTATTTCATGCAGATTAGAGTTTGAATGTACAAATAACACAACTGAGTATGAAGCGTTGGTGCAAGGTTTAAGGAAAGCAATCGAATTAAAGGTAAGTAATCTGAAAGTTTTTGGAGATTCTAAAATAATTGTAAAACAGATTCGGAATCAAATACATTGTATTTATCCTCACTTAAAAGGTTATCAAAATGAGGTATGGGATTTAATCAAATGTTTTAGTGCATTAAATATTTTATCAATTCCAAGAATTAAGAATGCAGCTGCTGACTTGTTGGCCACATCAGCTGTTAGGCTTGTGCCTACTAATAATCGGTGCTCTGTTGAATTGCTTTTCAGGCCCTCGGTTCCAGACATGATTACCAACTTACGAGTGTTCGACGACGATCAACAGATTATAGAATTCTTAACAAATGACGAGGTATTTAAAGGGGCGATTATAGATGATGAAGAACATCAGGCCGAGCTGAAATATGATAATTTCATCCCTAAAGGGGTCAGAACTTTAGAACGGATGTTCGATTTAAATGAAAAATTTAGAAGACCAACAAACGTAAAGACTCACAGCTCATCTCTATAGTTCGAATTGATAAATTTAGGGACTGAGACAAATCCTAGATATGTGAATCTTGGGAAATGCTGTTCACCAGCAGAAAGATATAAGTTCATCAATCTTTTTAATCAATATAAAGATGTTTTCACCTGGACATACGAAGATCTGAAGACATATGACACTAGTATTATCCAGCATGTTATCCCTATCAAATTTGGAGTCAAACCTTATCAGCAACCACTAAGGAAAATGCACCCAAAATTGGAGCCTCTAATCCAGAGTGAAGTGAAGAAATTATTGGATGCTAGAATCATTTTTAAGGTCAGACATTCTGAATGGGTCTCAAATTTGGTACTAGTGAGGAAAAAATATGGAGAAATCAGGCTATGCATAGATTTCATAAATTTAAACCGCGCTTCAGATAAAGACAATTATCCTGTCCCACCCATGGAGAAACTACTACAAATGGTCTCAGGTTCTGAACTATTTTCTTTATTAGACGGATTCTCGGGCTACAATCAAGTGTTAGTAGCCGAAGAAGACAGATTGAAGACAACATTCAGGACCAGATGGGGAACTTTCGCTTACCGAAGAATGCCTTTTGGGCTTATAAATGCTAGAGCTACATTCCAAAGGGCTATGGACATAGCTTTCCATGGTTTGATTGGCTACAGTACGGTAGTATACCTCGACAACATTACGATATTCTCAAAGAAGAGAGAAGAACATGCATTTCATCTAAAGTAGATTTTTGAACGCTGTCGAAAATATGGTATATCACTCAATCCTAGGAAGTGTGTGTTCGCTGTTAAGAACGGTAAGTTGCTGGGTCACGTAGTTTCAAATAAGGGAATCTATATAGACCCAGAAAGGATCAAGGCCATTGAATAGATCCATTTTCCCCATAATAAAAAGGGGATGCAATCATTCATGGGAACGATAAACTTCATGCAAAGATTTGTGCCAGATTTCGCTCAGATTGTCAAACCTCTACAACAAATGGTGAAGAAAAGTGCACAATTCAAATGGACTGAGAT
This sequence comes from Pseudotsuga menziesii, assembly GCA_001517045.1. Classification (NCBI taxonomy): domain Eukaryota; kingdom Viridiplantae; phylum Streptophyta; class Pinopsida; order Pinales; family Pinaceae; genus Pseudotsuga; species Pseudotsuga menziesii. The sequence continues at coordinate 447,877 of LPNX011119389.1, read as the reverse complement.
TGAGAAGAATGCATTCAGCAAGATTAAGACTGCTATTGCGCATGTACCCTCCCTAAAGAGCCCGGATTTCGATAAAGATTTTATTCTGTACACGTTCGCATCTGATGATTCGCTAGCAGCGTGCTTACTCAGAAGCAAGATGGGGGAGATGAGTTCCCCATATCATTTATGAGCACTGGTCTACAAGGGGCCGAACTAAATTACCCAGCTATTGATAAACAAGCTTACGCAATGTTTAAAGCAGTGAAACAATTCAGGCCCTACATATTAAAAAACCGAACCAAGGTAATCGTCCCACACCCAGCTGTAAGGTCTCTTTTTGTATAGAAGGAGTTAGGAGAAAGAAGGGGTAATTGGGTAACAGCTCTTCAAGAGTATGACCTCGAGTTCAAGCCAGCTGCTATAGTTAAAGGGCAAGGATTGTGCAAGTTAATGACTGAAAATGGAAACAATGAAGAGCACGCTTGGGAAGACGAGGCTAAATTACATCTGATGGATGTATGCCCTCTGTTCATAGCCCCTGAATCTTGGTATCGAGATCTTGTGCATTACCTTCAGACAGGATCATTTCCAGAACACTGGAATTCTAAGCAAAGAAGAGCGTTGCGTCAAAAATCTGCCTCCTATCAAATTATTGAAGGAATATTATTCAGAAAAAATTACGATGGAGTTCTTCTGAGATGCTTAGAAAAAGAAGATTCAAAGAAGGTAATGACAGATTTGCATGATGGGCCTGCTGGGGGACATTTTTCAGGAGATACTACAGCTCACAAAATTCTCAGATTCGGATACTATTGGCCCACGCTTTTCAAAGATGCACATGCCCATGTCAGGAAGTGCGACATTTGTCAAAGGTGTAGCGGAAGACAGCCTAAAGCAGCTGGACCACTGAAGCCTGTGATGATCACGGAGCCATTCGAGCAATGGGGGTTGGATATTATTGGGGAGATAAGGCCGAATTCTTCCCTACAACACAAGTATATTCTGACTGCAACCGATTAATTCACTCACTGGGTCGAAGCCATCCCGCTGCGCAAAATAAATGAGGACGCGGTCATAAACTTCTTACAAGACCATATTATGACCAGGTTTGGAGTTCCAGTTTCTTTAGTTTTTGATAATGCTACTTATTTTTTCTCAATGAAATTAACTGCTTTTGCTCATGAGAAAGGGATTAAGTTGCATTACTTTGCTAATTATTATCCACAAGGAAATGGCTTAGCTGAATCTACCAACAAAAACCTGATTAGGATTTTAAAGAAGACTGTGATAGAAAATCAGAGGAGTTGGCACTTAGCGCTACCTAACGCCCTTTGGGATGATAGAGTCACCCCCAAGTCTTCAATAGGAGTGTCTCTGTATACCCTTGTGTATGGTAAAGAAGCCATTCTTCCCCCCAATATCATGTTACCCTCTTCCATAATAGCCCAAGAATCTAGAGGGTCGGATGATGAAGTCTTGCAAATGAGGATATATAATCTCCTCAAAGCAGAAGAATATCGATCTAAAGCCAGAGAGCGCTTTAAGCAAAAACAAGAGGTAATAAAAAGATGGTTCGATAAACACAAGGCATGAACAAAATACTTTGAGGTGGGAGATTTGGTCCTCAAGTGGGACCACTCCCATGATGAGAAAGGAAAACACACGAAATTCCAACAGTTGTGGGTAGGTCCTTTCCAGATTGCGGCAAAGCTTGGCCCTTCAACTTATAGGTTGCAAGATTTACAAGGGTGGAAAGAGAACTTGCCAGTAAATGGCTTAGTTCTCAAACCTTATTTTTCCTGATTTTTGTTCTTCTATTTTGTACATAAATAATCAGGCCTAACCTTCGTCTTTGAGTCATGATTTTTCAGTTTTGTTTTAGTTTAAATTTATACTGATTTCAATAAAACCCTTGGTTACATGGGGAACATCAGAATTTGGACTGATCAAATTTCTCAGGTGTAAGACTGTATATTGTTGTTTATCTAAAAGAACTTCTTCCATTTTAGCAATTTTCTCGAATAGCTATGTACGCATTGAAGTCCTGCTTAACCCTTGTGAAATAAACCAGAATCAAAGGGTCTGGAATACCATTTTGAGGCTCCATCCATGTCACATTTAAAATGTCCTAGGGAGTGACAGCAAAGGGCCCATGGAAAGAAGCAAGGTAAACAGTATATTAGATACAAATGATCCCATGCCAAGAAATGAATGCCAAAAGGCAGATAAGAGTCAAAAAAAAAAAAACTCCTATGAAAGCAGTATATATCAAAACGAATGCGGAACCATATAAGTACTAAATCGCCGAAAATTCCTCTCCGTCCGTGAGCTGAAATGTGAATACACCTCTCACACAAAAGGACACTTGGGATAGAGGAGCCTGAATTAAAATTTAGAAAGAAAGGCATACAGGAGGACTCATATGAAAAGGACAAAAGTCCAAAAGCACGAAAAGTGCTAAAGTGGCATGGGAATGAGGAACAAATGAATATTTCTATTTACCATATGCTGGAATCTTGTGGTGTCCAAGACGACAGCTACCCGAAGATAGAGGTAACAATGAAACCCATTTTTAGGCCTCAAAAGAGTTATCTTGACCTGAGAAGTCCTGGTTTCCACTCTCCCAAATCGAACTATCATCAATGATTAAAAGTACATATAGTGTCCATTTGAGAAATCCAAATAGCTGGAAGAATTCAATAAGTTCGTTTGTTGTTAAAACAGTCTATCATTTAAAGAATATTCGTCCAGAGATCTAGGTTCACCAGGTAATCGCCAATTGTTGCAGCTGCAACTGTTTTCCCCAAATTTTTTCAAGTTTTGGTCCCCCTCATGATTTTAATGTTGCTTTGAATCATTTGGATCCATGAATTTTGGGTCATGCTTTAGTTTCGGATTATTTTGAAGATTAACTCTCGTCCTGTTTTCAGAAATTGCTTATATTTGTAATGGCTGTGGGTCGCGGATTTTGGGTCTGTTTTGTTTTCTTTTCGCTAGTAAAAAATGAATCGGACCATTTGTTCTTTGGAAAGCCGCTGTTTCGGAGGTAAAACAAGGTTTTCGACCATTGCTAAATTTAAAAAAAAAAAGATGTTTCAAACACTTAGCATTTTAATTGATTGGGTGTCAAAGTATGTTTTGATCAGAGGCGGTTGTGTGTTTATCTTCCTCTGTTGCGGCTCCCAAATTGGTTAAGTACCCGAAATGTAAGCGGTTTTCAGTCGTGTGTCTATAGTTTTTTTCCTTTCGCTGTTGCAGCTGTGCAAATCACTTGTCTTCTGGCGTTGATGTCTTTCCGATTTCCAACTGGAAGCTTTCCCGCCCGCATTTTAGGTCATAAATCGTCCAAATCCAATAGGCTTAAATGGTTTTGCGGTGCCCGTCGCCTATTAAGACCGCGGCTTATGTGGCTTTAAATAAGTCTATCCTACCGATGTTAGTGTTGTGAGCCGCCGATGAGCTTTCTTTTCCGTCGTTGGTGAGGTTTTCGAACTCGTGTATGGACAAGATAGTAGTGTCGGCACTTGTTAAAGTTATCATAACAGTAATGCAGTCCAGGGCCTCTATTGATGCTTAGCCATTTTGGTTGATATAATTTGACGTTATTGAGAATGCAGTCCCAATGAATAATGCATGTCGTTTAACTATAGGTGGACTCAAGGGACTGTTCAAACTATCATGGCAGAAGGGAGCTGGGCAGTTTTGACAAAAGGCCGATCCGAAACCGGCAGGATCGCAAGGAGGGCAAGTGAAGTATCAATAGCGACAAAGGCGCAGACCTGAAAGATATGTGAGTTACTAAGCGGATCATGAGTGCGCACAAAAAAGATAAAAATAGGGATATTAAGCGTTTGAGGGAGCCGAAAGGTCACCCGTTTGGGGGGCAGCCCAAGCAGTTAACTGTTTAGTTTAAATATTTGAAAGTTAGAACTTGCAGGGGCTTTTTTCCCTAGAGAAAACTTGTAAACTATCGCTTGTAAGAGGAACTATTTCGTTTTACAACCAGAAATTGCAAATTTTACCTGTCAGAGAAAGTGCTATGTGGAATGTGTCAATGTGATTAAATGAACGATGTTGAATGGGAACTATTTCGTTTTTTACTGTGTTTCATTAACTGTGAGGATGTTCTAACTTTCTGAACCTATGTTCTTGTCTAAATGTTCTCCAATGCATTCTGTGATGTTTTTCCACTATGAGTAATGGGACTTTTTAACTATTGATGAGTTATCTTATCATTTATACTTTTATTCATGTTTATATGTTTTGGTCATAAGAACAACTATTTGTGATTTGCCATAACACATGGACAATGTTGTATTACTCATGAATTAATATCTAGCTCTCTAGAGATAGTTTAGTTAGTAATTTATCTTCTAAAATGTATGTGATTTAGATTCTTGTGAGTTCTAAGACAAGAGGTAAGAACCTGCACATCACTTTGTAAATACTCTCGGCATTCTTTATCAAATATGCATTTAGGTAGGCACTTGCATATCATACTTTAAGTCAAAAATACAAAAATACATACGATGGACCGGGCCACAACCGGTAAAACCTTGATTTTTGTTACTTGACCTACGGTAGCCGGACCGCAAACCAGACAGATTCCCTACACCAAATAGTCATGGGCTAATTGGGAACGTTGACTTGGGAGAATCTCTTGCTGTTGTTGCCTGTGAATTTCCAGGCCTCAACACCCATTCACCATAAGAAAAACCTAACTATGCAAAATGTTGTACAATAATATACAATAGTCAACCCTGGCTGAAAATTATGCATAGTAATTTTTAAGATAGATCCCATTTCTAGGCTCTGCCAAGGCCGTCCCTTCATAATCTACTAGCTCATAAGCGCCCTTCTCTAACACAAGTTTAACCACATAAGGACCATGCCACATGGGGTTGAATTTTCCTGCCCCCAAGGGTTCTTTAGCTTGATCCCACAAAAGGACCAAATCTCCCTCACTAAACTTCCTTGGACGGACAGATTTATCATACTGGACCTTAACGCGATGCTTATTCACTTCTAGAGCCACTAAAGCATCTCGATGTTGCTCATCAAGCTGCTCTAAATGGACCAAATGTTCCTCCAATGAGGAAGTATCCGGTAAGAGCTCTATGGCTAGCTTCAAAGAAGGGATCTCGCACTCAATCGGTAATACAGACTCCACTCCATGTACAAGCTGATATGGAGAAAAATTGGTGGTAGTCTTAACCACGGTCCTGTAATCCCACAAAGCAGGATATAACATGATATGCCAATTGGTCTTGCTTTGTGCGATGGTTCGTTGGAGAATGGACTTGAGTGATTTGTTCACTGCTTCAACCTGCCCATTCACTTAAGGGTAATAAGAAGAAGAATGCTCCTGCTTATACCCTAACTTCGAGGCCAACTCTTTCATCATTCGATTATGAAAGTTCCTACCATGGTCAGTGACAAGCTCTTTCAAAATACCAAACCGAGTAATAATCTGGTTGAATACGAAGTGCACGACTGTCTCATCGTCAGATTTAATTATGGGCATATCCTTAGCCCATTTCGTGAAGTAATCAACAACCATGATAATATGATGATGCCACCCAGCTGAAGCTGGGTTGCAATCCAAGAAATTGAGCCCCTTAGGGACCGACGGTGATAATTGGATGTAACGGGATAGGATGCGAGCGCATATTACGTGTGAACACCTGGAAAGGGTGGCACTTCTTGATAGCATTAACACATTCTTTAAAGATCGACGGCCAGAAATAACCCACTCTCAAGATTTTTTGGGCTGTAGAAAGACCAGATAAATGAACACCACATGCCCCATCCTGGCAATCATTCAACACAAGCTCAGCCTCCTCATGAGTTAAACAACGACGTAAAATGGAATCTACCCCATGGCGGTACAATGTGTTATCCACTATGAGGTAACTCTTGGATACGTGACGTAATCGTAGTCGTTCATCCCGTAAAAGGTGAGTGGGGACCTTCAATGTTTGTAAATATATGATAATATCTCCATACCATGGATCCAAAGTTGAAATTAAGAAGATGTGCTCATCGAAAAATGTATCTTCACAAGCCTCCTCCTCCTCCTTGCACGGGAAATCAGATATAAGTTCCGCAAAAATCAACGATTTTTTTTATTTTTCCAAAACAAACTCGAGATTGAATTCTTCCAAGATGAAAATCCACTTATTATACTTCCCCCCTATCATCCTTCTAGTGAGGATGAACTGAAATGGATTGACATGGGAAACCACCAAGGTCTGGCGAAGGAGAATATAGTGTCTCAATTTTTGAACCGCATGAACGGTAGCTAAGGAAAGCTTCTCCACATGGGAATAATGGATCTCCACTTCTATAAGGTTCCATCTCAGATTATATATGACATACTCTTGGAGCTCCTCATCCTCTTGAACCAAAACCATACCAATCGTCTCCATGGACGCGGCCACATAAAGTAGAAAGTCACGGCTATAGTCGGGTGGACTAATTACCGGGGCCGATATTAAGGCTCGCTTAAGCACATTGAAGGACCCCTAGGCTCACTCATCCCAGCAAAAGGTAGTGTCCTTATTTGAAAGACGCATAAAGCCTCTAGTCAAATTGGTGAAATTCATGATGAATCTTTGTAAGAAGTTTGCCATGCCTTGCAAACATTGAAGATGTCTAATGTTTCTCGGGGGAGACAATTGAAGTATTGCCTCAACCTTCAGAGGGTTGACTCTTATACCCTCTTTGGAGACAATGAACCCTAATAAGCGACCAGACTTCATGCAAAAGATGCACTTGTGAGGATTTAATCTGACCAAATAATGGCGGCACCTTTCAAACACTAATCTCAAATGGTAGGAATGACGCATCCTCTGACGAGAATGAGCAACAAGGTCATCCAAAAAGACTTCGATAATCGATTTGAGATCATGGAAGATCAAGGTCATAGCCCGCTGAAAAGTGGCTCCGGCATTTTTAATGCTAAAAGGCATCTTTCAATATGCAAAGGTACCCGAAGGACAAATAAAGGCAGTCTTATGTTGGTCCTCAGGTTTGATCTGTATTTGATTGTATCCAGAAAAGCCGTCCATAAAGGAAAATACCTCGCTTCCTGCACACTTATCCAAAATCTGATCAATAAATGGTGTGGGGAAATTATCTTTAGGACATGCACGATTCAAGTCACCGAAATCAGTGCATATACGGATCGTTCCATGCTTCTTATCAACCAGAATGGGGTTTGAAACCCACTCCATCAAGGGAATGGGATAGATAAAACCGACATTCAACAGTTTTTTTATCTCAGCCTTAATTGCGGGTGCTTTTCTATGATTCACTGCACGCAAGCATTGTCAAATAGGCTTAGCATTGGGATAAGTTTTAATTTCATGCTCAACAATGCGAGGGTCGATACCTGGCATTTATTCGTATGACCAAGTAAATACATAACAAAATTCTTTGAACAGCTCGGTATACTCTTGAATCTTAGCATGGGAACATTCTGCCCCAATATAGGCATTCTCAATCTTGCTAGGATCACGAGAGATATTGATAGGGATGGTAGGAGATACATTCACCATGTTTCCATCAGCCATCGGATTAGGAGAGCTTAACGGAACCATGGGACTACCAATTCTCTCACTAAGAATCTCCCTAAAGTATTCACACTCTGAACGGTCAAGCTCGGGAAGAAAATAAGATCTATGATGCAACTCTTCCCAAGGTGGCTCAACCCCAGACATAGCCTCAATAATAGCCTCATCTGACGGAAAAACACTATCAAGGCAGTCATGTGTGTGAGAATACTGAACTGCCCATGTAGGCAGTACATATGGGTCCTCCTCCTTTGTCTTGAAGAGGAAGGACTAGGCTCTACAACACATCCGAGATTAGCTTTATATGCTATCATAGTTGTAGGCAATGGCACATCCATTCCGATGGGCTCACGCGAAGGACTCGGTGTAGGAAGAATCCAAGGATCTTCCATATGAGTGGTGTGAAAAGACACCGAACACAATGACGACAAAGCCTCACCGGAAGTAGATCCAATCATGAGAACAGGTGCAGGAAAACTAAATGATCCCATAAGGGATGGGTACATGCCCACACCCACACTCCCAGTTGCCGGCTGAGAGTGCGCGACAATCGGGACGGAAGCTCCCGAAGATGCGGTAACACACGGATTCTTGAATGACATTTGATCAATAGTAACTATCTTTCCATTAAGTGGAAAGCATACAACTCTGAATAGAGAAGAAGCTACGGCTTGCATACTGTACGTCCAATTCCTACCCAGTAACAAATTGTAGTCAAGGGGTGCATCAACCACCTCGACCTCGATCGCGACGGTCTTCCCTCCCAAATGGACCTTAAGAGAAGGAAGAATGTCGTGCGGCCGAAACGATCTACCATTGAACGCAGTCAACATGGTAGCAGATTTAGACAACTCTGGGGAACCCAAACCCTTCCAACATGCCAAAGACATCACAGAAGTAGCAATGCCTTCGTCAATCACAGTGCATTTGATGGTCTTATTAAGACATTCTACATGAATCAAGAGAGACACATAGTAAGGCAAGCATGGTTGTAGTACCGCGGTTTCAAATTTGATGACAGAGGAAGAATTATCATGATTAACACCAAGAGTGGAAAGCAAAGCTTTCCTTTGCGAATGACAACTCTGAAGTACTTCGAGTGCAGACATTGCACAATGAGTGTGGTCCAAATCCTCGACAATAGAATTGTTCTGGGCGGCTTGGGCATTAGGATTGTGCCTTGAACGCTTAAGGACTCCCTTAGGAATGCGAGGAGCAATTTTAGGTTTATCCATAGGTTTTTCAATCTACAAAGGACTCTCGGGTGGAGTAGGTTCCTTTCCAAGGTCTGGTTGTGAGGAACCATAGTCCTTCGCACGAGTCACAACCTTAGCAGCACACACCATGTTGATGAAACCATGAACACTACAAGCTTCTGACGGATCTTGATCCCCACCAGACTGATCATGGGTCCTCGAGTTCATATTTTGATTCTGAGGTAAAGGTTTAGTCAACACAGCTGGGCCCTACGCTATGAACCTCGAGGCTTCTTCTATCCGAGGGCACAAGTGAGTGAGGTGGTCCTCCTTACATAACTTTCAAGGAAACTTAACCTTACGTTTAGGCTACTTGTCCCCCCCAAAATTTCGGGCGTTCTTGTCATTAGAATTGGAATTTCCATTCTTATTCCCACCCTTACGATTGTTTTTACCCTTCTTCTTATTCCTTTCAGGTTGTTGGTTACCCTTCTGGTCCGACAATTGTACCGAAAGCACACTCGCCGTTTGGATGGGTTGAGATGAAGCCGTGGCTTGTCCCGAAGTAGATTGGTTGATAGATAATTGACTGACCTATTTCACAACCGAATCTATAGGTTTGGTACTCATACAACCAATAATGCCATCGACATGTGGTCCAGGTTTGACCTTAGGGTCGAAACTAGAACGCAGATCATTAGGAATGATCTCATATAACGAACCAGATTGAGCATAAATCAAGTCCAATTCTTGTGCCCTAAAAATGGCTTGTTCCTCATTCTAAACTCTGGATGTAGAAACATCCTTCGCTATATAAGGTTGTAACGACTTAAGGAACCACTTGAGGAGAAACTTCGGCGGTATGAAGGCTTTAATCAATCTCTTCCATTTACGCCACTCTTGGATATGGTCCGAGATATGCGTGGCTTTATCTTGCCAAAATGTTGACAAGAGTTCCGTACCAATGTCGTAACGCATTGGTAACTGGAAGTGGTTGATAAAATTCATAGCTAGGTCATCGAACATAGTGAATGCCCCCCTAGGTAGCTCTATGTACCATTTCGCGGCAGGCCCGGTGAGGGTGCGTTGAAATAGCCTTAAACGGATCGAATCTTCGTGTAAGGAGTTAGAATAACACCATAGGTGAAATGTAGTAAAATTTTCACTCGGATCTTCTCCTGGTTTGCCCTCAAACTTGGGAATGTCTAAGGGAATATTTGTAGGGACAGCTAGCCAATATGGGTCATAAGATACCAGATCGTTCATTAGTCTCGACATGTCAGGCAGATTTAACATTGCAAGGAAAGGGAGCCTAGGTTGAGCAGGTCTATGAGGTGCTCCTTGGTAATTTTGGTTCACATAGGACTGATTACCATAACCACCATGGCCATGGCCATGGTATCCTCCTCCCATTTGACCCATGTAGGGTGGCATGGAAGCACCATAATGTGGTGTACCTTGACTATTTGGGGCTACAAAGCCATAATTCGAGGAGTAAGTAGGTTGTTGATACTCGTACCCATAAGGTGAATAATTTTGTGCATACTACGATCCATAATATGGTCCATAAGAAGTCCCATGAGAAACTCCATAAGTAGGAATAGACATTCCAGAAGTAAGAATATGACCTCCAAAAGTAGGAATACGACCTCCCGACACAACAGGAGGTACTTGAATTTTAGACAAAACTAAGTGAGTAGCAGCAGTGCACACATGACTTGTAGCAACATTTCAACCTGAAGGACCATGTGAATTTGGGGGAGGAATAGCATTCGAAGAAATAGGAATAGAGGATGAAGGGACATGTGAAATAACGTAAGTGGTATTCCCTACAGTCACTCATCTTGGCTTTGGTATCTAAATAGGACTACTAGCACTAGGTCTAGAACGAACATGTGATGTGACCTCCACCACTGGGATGGAGGGTGCAATGTGACTTGAGTTCCCAAATCTCTCCACATGGAAGTGACTAGGAATGCCCCCAGGCATAGTGTTAGGTTCAAACTCCGACTCGGTATGCGGTACCGAATCATTTGTAGGAGTACCAGACATATCATAACTACCATAACTAGTGCTCACAAGTTCATGATGAGTCTTGTCACCCAACATCCAATACCGACAACCTATGGATGAGGGATCATACCCAGAGTGTGTAGGTATATCACGTAAAGGATCATACCTAGAGTGTGTAGGTATATCAGGTGAAGGGTCATATGTACAGGTAGGATCTTCTTCTTCAACCTCATGAAGTGAAGAAGGTAGCTCAGGAATTTCATCTTCATGATCTCCCATCGTGTGTGAATCAAAGTGAGAAGTAGTCCGCTTGGACTGTCTGCTTCCCTCTCCCAAAGGAGGAGGAGATGTAGAAGGTGGAAGTCCTGCTAAATGATGAGAATGGCGAGGTGACGCACCCGAATACACAATGACTCAAAAAATGAAAAGGACTCTAATTACACAAACCCTAAGCAAGCTAACGTGCACAGAGCATACACCAATATAATATAAATCCAATCAAAAGCAAACAAGGGTAGGATATGTGAGCTCCCGAATGAAGCAGGTATGTCTCGCCTAGGAGAGGCTTAAGACTCCCATACACAACAAGTGGAGGTTTGTAACCAATTATTGTGGCCCTCAGCTTCAACGCATATAGTGACTGTGTTGTCCGACCCCAACCTGGCTAGGACACCCGCAGAATAACCCCTACAAAGTACCCCCTCGATAACCTAGGTAAGGAAACTAAGGTCACCTCAATATAATTAATCCTCAGGCGGACAGTCGCAGGTGGGATTAATTGTATGGGCAGGGTAGCAAAGCCTGAAACTCTCGAAAGAGCCCCCAGATACGAATACAATCCTGGAAATATCTTTGGTGCTGCTTAGTTATGACTAGGGGTCATCCCAATCAATAACCGCTCACACTGCCTTGTGCTTAACTCCCTTGTAAGAGGAGGATCCTGAGAAACACTAATTATACCAAGGAATTTCACATTCTCACCTAGACAGACACATACATGTTGTTGTTTAGTGGTCTTGGAGAATTTTCTCACAATGAACTATTCCAAGACCCTAAAACCTAATCTTGTTGGTGTACCCTATCAAAGAAAATAGTGTAATCCATTTTAATTAAGCGTTGATTTTATTTGGCTTTCTTACTCAAAAAAGGTAGATGGCTGTTCAACCAATGGTGTTATGATGCAACTCGAAGTAAAATGCACACCTAAAAATCAATGCAAATGCATTGTGTCGAAGGAAAAACAGGGCATGCTACTACGTGAAATGCAAAATTTTCTTCAAATGATAAATGCAGTCATTCCTATATGAAAGCCTAACTAATACTTCTCTAAGAAAACCTAGTGCAAGTACCATGCATAGTGCAAAGTGCAATGCATAATGATGCAAAGAAGTAAATGTTTTTGGATTTTTTGAATAAAAATGAGATACTAAAGCAAGAGAATGATTCTACCACCCCCAGACTCTACAAGCACAATCAAACAACACTCATGCAAAGTAATAAGGTAAAAGAAATCTAATGCACTAATCCAAAAACAAAAAATCGAAAATGCAATGACAAGAACATTCTTAAAAAATAAATTTACCCTAAAAAAAAATGTCTCTGGTAAGAAACAAAGGTGTCTACAGACTCTAGCAGTATCAAAGGAGACTCAGTAATCATAAAAATTCACCCAGCAATAATCCATATTCCTCTAAAAGGAAAAACTTAGTGCATACACGAATGTTCACAGTGGACCTGCGTATATACGCGGATATAGTAGTCAAAGCCATGTGTATATGTGACTGTGAGTTAAAAACTTGCGTACAGGAAGAAAAATGTATAAAAAGGAAGGCAAATAGATAAACTGAGACAAAATTCACACCAATCAGAAAATACCAGGAAAACATGCCCCCAGACCCAACTCAGATACAGAGAAATAAGAGCAATTCAAGAACATTGAATGCCGATAAAAAACCCCCAAAGGAAAACTACTAGGAACTCCCCAATGGAGTCGCCAATTCTGTTATGGAGAGAAATTCCTATGGCTTGGGGTACCACAACATATAGCTTGACTCCAGAAATCAATCCTTTCCTATATGCAAGAGAAACCAAATATCTAACACTAAAGGATCTCGATTCGTACCTTATTCCGGACGGTTGATGTAGATCCCCATTGAGCTTTCCAACTCCAGCTTGAATTGATAAATTGCTTCCTCAATATTCAATAAACAAGACAAGCATGCTATATATAATCGTGTTAGACCTAATCTAGAATATATAATCAATAACATATAAGCATTTGAAATCATCCATGGATAAAATATTCATTCAAATACACATTATTGGACGGGAAAAGATATTTCTATTAATATAAAATCAGAGATTACAATGAATACAACCTCTGTCGGCACGTCTGCGAATTGGAGAAACTGAGTCCCCCACTTGGGCCTCCACCACTTCAATCCTCCATCTCTCGTAGCAAGCTCACAAGAAAAGGGCAAGCTTGGGAAGAACACAAAAGTGTTCCAAGGGACAAAGGGATGTAGACTCAAGCGCAAGTTCCAGCAACACTGGACTATAGTTCTCTTGCTCTCAATTCGTCATGCCTTCAATGTATCCAAATGGTTCCTTATATAGCTCTTCAATGGGGTAATGAAAGGTAGAATCCGAGTGATCTCAAGGCATAGGGAAGGTCAGGAGACAAGTGAGTTGGATCCACATCAAGGAAAACTCCAAAAGAATTTGGCCTTTTGCACACATCTCGATGTACGCGGTTTAGGGGTCAAACCCGCGTATATACGCGAGAAAGGGTTTAAAAGTTGCATATGACAATTTTTGCATGTTTTTAGGGATGATATTGGAAACATCAAAGGAAAAAAAATGGTCCATGGGGTCTAAGGAGTCTGTAGAGGGACAGGGAAGGCCATAAAAATGTGATTCACCATGTGTGGTAAAATCAGCTATAACATTGGCCATCAAAAAATGAAACCCTAATTCCTTTTTCATTTAATGCATATATGGAGAGAAGATTCTTCTTCAATCTTAGAACATATAGCACATCCTTCATCTTTACGGATTTCTTGGAGTTAAGCTTGTATGAAGCTTCGCCACTCCATTTTATGGCGTATTGATAATCATCCACAAGTTTCACCTTGTGAGGTGACTCATGTTCATACATATTGACAAATGATTGCTTGTATTCTGTCATGTGCTTGGAATCTCCAATATCCATGAGCCCATCATTTATTTCGTGTGTGATAGTTCCAGTAAGTGCTGAGATTATCACATACTCTTCATCTAAATCATTCTTCTCTTGTTTTAATCTTTTGCTTGTTGGCTCATCATCTTCAACAATATGAGCATGGTGTCTCCTTTTATGGATGGGACAATATCTTTCCAAGTGTCCCTTTTCATCACAAGTATAACATAAAACATTTGAATGATCTATTTTGGTATTCTTAGGTTTCTTTTCTTTCTTCTTGTTGTGATGAAATTTCTCCTTCTTCTTGAAGTTCTTCTTGGTGTAGACTGCAAGATCTTGATTGTTAGTTGCTCCCATCTTTTCTTCTATTGTAAAAAATATAGATTCTTCTTGTGCACATTATTCTCGAAGTATGTTGAAAGACATCATCTTCCTTCTTGCACAAATCCCTTGAATGAATGAGTCCCATGATCTAGGGAGACCATTCAGGGTATTCATTACAATTTCTCCTACTTCGACATTTTCTTCGACTGCTTCAAGTTGTTCTTTGATTTGAGCACCCATTGTGAAGTAAGGCTATTATAGAGAGAAAACTTTCTATGGCTTGGGGGTACCACAACAGACAGTATGAAAACATAAATCAATCTTTCCCAATACACAATAGTAGTAAGTAAATCTAACACTAAGGGATATAGAATCGTACCTTGTTTCGGATGGTTGAAGTAGGTCATCGTTGAGATTTTCCAATGCAATTGCAGTTATAATTTGCTCTCAACAACAACAAACAAAGAAAGCATGATATATATAAATGTGTTAGAACTACTCTATCATATATAATCAATCATGTATAAGCAATTAAATACATCCATGGATTCAATATTCATATTCAAAATGCACATGAATTGGATAGGAAAAGATATTTCTATTAATAAATCAGAGATACAATAGTGACAAACTCTATTGGCACTTATGTGAACCGAAGAAGCTGAGTCCTCCACCTGGGCCTCCACCACTTCAATCCTCCATCTCTTGATAGAAAGCTCAAAAAGCAAAGGAAAGCTTGGGAAGAACACTATGTGCTCCAAGGGACAAAGGGATGCAGACTCAACTATAAGAAAAACTGAGGCAACAATGGACTATAGTTTCCTTAATCTTCAATTTCTCCTCCTTCAATCATTAGAGGAAATCCCAATTTAAAATTGGACTTCCAAAAATAATACAAATTCCATGTCATCATGTATTAGCCAATCAAAATCCTTTAAAATTATAAAAGGGAGCACCTCTTAAACAAATTTTTAATATAAATTTGGGGATAGGTATCATAAAAAAACTACTTTTGTTGTTCATATTTTCGACATATCTCCCTGTGTTTTTACTCAAATTTCGATTGGGAGAGCTCATTGGATGTGGAATTAAATTCCACATCCAATGAGTACCATTCGACATTCTTTTTATGGGCCTCTCTAATCCAAAAACAAGAAATACGAGAAAAAAAATGATGATGACATCATCATCACATTTTTTCAGATATTTCCTGTTTTTGGGGTAGAGGGTCCTGTCAAAAGTATGCCGAGTGGGTACTTGTTGGATGCAGAATTTAATTCCGCATCCAATGAGCTCTCCCGATCGAAATTTGAGTAAAAACATAGGGATATATGTCGAAAATACGAACAAAAAAGTAGTTTTTTCTTTTCTTCCTCCAAAATTAATAAATATTATTTTATTATTTTAACTATTATTTTATTAATTTTCCTTAGGAGGCCCATTTTGAGTTGAAATTTCCTCTAATGGTATCCAAGGGGTTTCTTATATAGAACTCCAAAGAGGTAATGGAGGGTCGAATCCGAGCATTCTCAAGGCATTTGGAAGGCCGAGTGTCAATTTATTCAGAATCAAATGAGGAAAAATCCAAAAACAATTGTCATTTTGCACACATCCTAATGTACACTGGTTTGAGGTCAAAAGATGCATATACACGCGGGTATTGATTTAAAAGTTGCGTATAGGTATAAACTGACAAATTTTGGGGATGATCCTGGAACATAAAAGTATAATATAAGTCCATGGGTTCCAAAGGAGTTTGCAGATGGATAGGGAATGCCATAAATGTGTGATCTACCTAGTGTGGTAAAATAATCTATAACAGATGCTCCCTAATGTGTGAGGTTAGAGGGGTAACATGATGGCCGAAATAAATTATACAATCCATCCCAGAAGTGGAGTAATGAAGACCTAGGTGGACAAACCATCTACTCATCAGTACAATACAATAATCAATCTCTGCAAGTGACTGCAAATACATGTACCAGTCCCGGATACATAAGAGTACAATGGCCATGAATATGCATGATATACAGTGTCATGTGTGTTCATCGCCACACACAATATACAATGGATCGAGATTAGTTCCAATGCATTAGAATTACATCTGCATGGCTTCGGCTGAAGATTAGTTCATTTAGGTTAGTTTTTACTATTTTAACTGTGCAGACTATCATTCGGATAGCTTGTTCAGTCTATTATTTAGCCACCCCTTTCAGACCCACAATTCAGTCTGTCATTCAACTCTTAGTTCTATTTTTAGTGTTTTTTATGTGTTTTAAGATTGTTTTTAGTTTAGTTTTGTGAATGTCTAAATTATGTTTTGAATGTCATATTTAGATGCTAGTTTTGTTTAACCTTAAAGTTAAAGTTTAGTTACTTTAAATTATTTATTAAAGTTTTATTATTTTCCTTACTTCTTTTACTTTGAATGAAGTTTAATTTATTCTTAAGTTTTGTTTCTGATTTTGTTTTGTTGTTGTATGGTTTTGTGTTTATTTCTTTTGAATTGATTTATTTGTTTGTATGCAATATTTAGTGCAATATGTGTTTTCCTTAATATGTTTCTAGGTTGTCTCTTTTATGTTGTGTTATTGTTGGAAGAACTTGTAGGATAGAACCTAAAGATATTTCTTTTATTAAGCTTTCTACTTGCTTCTTTTTAAGTTTTATTTATTAAGCTTTCTACTTGCTTATTTTATTAAGTTTTCTAGTTGCTTATAAGTTAAGTTTTCCTTGTACCCTAGTTTCCCATTTGAATAGTTCATTGTTGATTGTACTTCAGTTTAAAAATTATTTTCAATTGTTTAGTTTATCAGTCTACCTTAGTTTAATTACTATTAATAATTGCATTTTTTGGAGTTTGACTCAGTTTTTCATTTTGAGAAATCTTTCGATCTTTTGTTTGTTAAAATATTTACACGACACCCTCTACCTTCGCATATATGTTGTGTTAACTCTAAGCTTACCAACCTTGGTTGATAATTAAAGAATAGGCAGATTAATTTATACATAATCAAGCACCCAACACTTTTGGCGCCGTTGCCAAGGAGTTTTTCTGTAAGGTAGAGTGAATTTTAGTCATAGGTTGGTAGCGGGGGAGCGGTAAGATGAGAGGTAAGAACCTACGCATCTGTTATAATAGGCGCCCCCAAATCCAACAACAGTAGTAGAGTAGGTTTTATTTAATTTAAAATTCTTTCATGAGTATAATTAGAGATCCTCAGGGTAGATTTGTCAAGACCGAAAAAGTTATTGAAGTCTCTACTAACTAATATAGGGGACGTAATCATCCAACTACTAACTCACCAGAAAGGTATCAAAAGACGCCTATAGGAAGTAGTTCTACCTTGAAACCTAAAGAAATTCCCTTAGAGGATCTTACTGGAGAAGCCATAGAAGGAGAAGGAACCTTGGAAGAAGGTCCTAAGGACCCTGTTCCTGAGGAAGTTCAAGAAGATCAGCCATTAGAAACCCCTAGCCCTCCACTAGTTTCAAATCCAATTAACACAACTTTTTCACTAGTAGGAGATTCGAACTTTGTTGAATTTGTTGATCCTGCTCAAGTAAAATCTCTCTTTGGAACCTCAGTAGATCTAGTTATTTCACAAATTGAAACTTCTATAGTAGAACCTACTATCCCTCTAGGGTTCAGTAAAAACATGGTTGATTAGAGAAATATCTATCCCGAAAAAGAACGTTGGGATGCCCCATTATCACCTCGGAAGGAGCCGCCTAGGTATACTTACGTTAAGAATCCAGCTTATATGGAGAGACGGGGAGAAAACGAAGATCATGATGAAGTTAGAAATGAATAAGGAGAAGGGGAAAATCAAACCGAGGCTACTTTTGGGTTCCCTATCTTAGATACAATGCAGGATGTAACTATGAAAAACATCCCTCCTTCCTCGTTACCTACTTTCTATGGAAAATGTAATGAGGACCCAGACACATTTTTGTTCGAGTTCGATATCCTTTGTTGGAGTTAAAATTATCTACAAGACGCTCACAAACGAAAACTCTTTCCCGCTACACTCAAGGATTCTTCCTTGAGATGGTTCATGGGATTAGGAGAATCCACTATTAGGACTTGGGATGATATGAAAACCTCATTCTTACGAAAATATCAAGAATACTACAAACCTAAGGACTCTCAACATGATATATTCAAGACGAGAGCCTGGAGGATTATATAAAGAGGTTCATTTATACATTACATAAGTCTAAATATAATGACCTCTGAGAAGATGCAGTATGTACACTTTTCCTTAAGGGGATTTTCGAGGACTTGTTAGAAAGTCTTAATCTCATGGAAGCTGGTGATATTTCACATAAAAAAATTTCATAGATCAGTGAGATGTGTAGAAATTATTCTAGTAGTAGGGGGAAAGTTATGGAAAATTTTCAAGAACCTTTTAGCAGAAATGTAAGAGGAAATGTTCCTAGTTTAGGAGGTATTACAAGAGTAGAGATAGGAAACCTATTGGAGAATTTTAAGACTGATATCTTAGGATAAATGGGTTATGAAATAGATTCTTTACAATCCAAGAAGAGGCAGGATGAATAATGAGCAGCAATGAGCATACTTTTTCCAAGATGTAGAACTAAACATCCCCAAAGGGAATGTCCATTAAAAAACATCTCCGTATGTCACATCTGTACAGAAGAGCATCCAACAGATAAATGCCCATCCTTTCCTGGGTTGCAAGCCATCTATAAGACTGGGGATGTACCTGAAACATCTAGGAGGCCTCCTTGGAAACCTATAGACCAACCAGCATATCCGAACTTTCCACCACAACCTCTACTCTATTATCCTCCATATCAATCACCTCAATAATCGAATAGTTCAAGCTACATTAGAGGAAATTTGGGTTCTAAACTGGGCCTCCTAAGGAAAATAATAAAATAATAGTTAAAATAATAAAATAATATTTATTAATTTTCAAGGAAGAAAGAAAAAAAGCTACTTTTTTTGTTCGTATTTTCAACATATCTCTCGGTGTTTTTACTCAAATTTCGAGAGCGAGAGCTCGTCCGCATCCAACGAGTACCCACATGGCATACTTTTGACAGACCCCTCTACCACAAAAACAAGAAATACTTGAAACAATGTAATGATGATGTCATCATCATGTTTTTTCAAGTATTTCTTGTTTTTGGGGTAGCGGGGTCCATACTTTTCATCATCACGTTTTTTCAAGTATTTCTTGTTTTTGGGGTAGCAGGGTTCGTCAAAAGTATTTCATGTGGGTACTTGTTGGATGCAAAGTAAAATTCTGCATCTAACAAGCTCTCACGCTCAAAATTTGAGTAAAAACATAGGGAGTAATGTTGAAAATATGAACAAAAAAAATAGTTTTTTTATGACAAATATGTCAATTCAACCATTATGGTTGACTCATTTGATTGAAATTCTATTGTTTCTTGAATTCCAGCTCACAAGAATTTATTGCTGGCATGTTTTCTTATAAGGCCCATTTTAGACCCCAAATTTTCTCTAATAGAAGAATTGGCCACCTCAGTATCCTCCTCCTCAATTTCGACAACATAAATTTTGGTCACAAGGATGGAGAGGAAAACCATATCCTCAGTCACAACTTATCCCTGCACCTAATCATCCTTATCCTCAGAATCAAAGAAATTTGCAACAAATGTCGCCTGGATTTGTACCTTCATTTCCTTTTATCGCACAACAACCTCATCACTTTCATAATGCAAATCCTCCTCGACTGACATTATTACCTGCACAACCGATACTTAACCCTAACAATAAACCAAATCAATCTCTTAATAGCATTGAGTTGCAAACTCTTCCATAATACCTTATCTTGACTGTACCTGTACATGAAATTCAATTACAATCGGGAAGAGTTGTGAATAATAAACCCAAGGCATCAGTCATCATTTAGGAACCAAATGAAGAAGAAGAATATTCAAGTGAACCCATGAATGATACCATTTTGGAGGATGTGAACATTCCAAAGGTTCCAGTACACACCCATCCTCCGCAAGAAACTATTCAGGAGCAAATAATTCCTCCATTTCTAGAACGATTAATAATAGAAATACCTGTAGTTCATCCAGAGTATAACATTTTGAATGAATTAAAGAACATTTGTATTAAAATCCCTCTATTACAAGATATTAAAGATATACCAATCTATAGTAAGGTACTAAAGGATCTATGTATTAAACGCCCAGGAAAGAAGCAAAAGGACCCTCTTACAATTCATGTTATAGGAGAAATGTCTGAATGTATGACAGGTCAGTCCCGGATTGCAAAATATACAAATCCAGGAGCCCCGACAGTGACTGTAACTATAAACAACACCTCCATAGAGAATACATTAAATGATCTAGGATCCACTATTAACATGATGACCACCGCAATTTTAGAAGTTGTACAGTTAGGACAATTTCTTCGACCTACCCCTTCCATCCTAGAACTAGCAGATCGCACTACGGTAAAACCCACTAGAGTCCTGGATGACATTATTGTATCAGTAGCTTCATGGGAATACCTTGTTGACTTTATGGTCATAGAATCAAAGGATCCTTCTAAAGTACATGCTATTATCTTGGGAAGACCATGGTTAGCTACTGCAAATGATTTTATAGGGTGTAGGGATGGGGAGATGACTATTTCCAATGGGTTGTCCACACAAAGACTTATTTTATACCCCCCAACACAACCAATAAATGAAAATTCGTGGTGGTTAAATTGTTCTTTTGGGGATGAATACTTTGATGATCTCTCCCTTCCTAGTGATTTTTCCTTGGCACTTCAGGAGCATACCACTGAGAATGTATTAAACCAATTTGTTTATTCGACAACCTGCACAGATTTCCCTCAGTCCTTTGCTCAACTCGATCAGATTTTTGGATATGAGTTTCAAGAGAATATGGCTCTCTCAATGTTTACAGAAACACCTTGTGTATTCACAATTTAAAAGCATATAGGACCGTATACCATACCTTGTGAGGTTGGCCCTGAAAAATTCTTACACATAAACGCTGGATTAAGTGAAAACCAATAAGCACAACTACTTAAAGTTCTTAAGAAAAAAGATGGAGAATTTGCATGGGAATACACCGATATGAAGGGTATACACCCCGATACCTGTATTCACCATATTTGTATGGATCCAAGCATGTCACTAGTAAGGCAGCTGCAGATGAGGATGAATCCTACTCTAAAGGGTATAGTAAAGGAAGAATTACAAAAACTCATCATTGCTAGTTTCATCTATCCTATTTTTGACAGCAAATGGGTATCTCCTTTAGTAGTAGTTCCAAAGAAAGTTATAGGGAAATGGCATATTTGTGTTGATTTTAGAGAGTTAAACAAAGCTACACATAAAGACTACTTTCCTTTACCTTTTATCGATCAAGTATTAGATACTTTGTCAAATAAACAATATTTTTCCTTTCTTGATGGGTATAGTGGTTACAACCAGATTTTAATAGCACCAAAAGATCAAGACAAAACCACTTTTACATGCCCTTGGGGAACACATGCTTATCGAGTTTTGCCATTTGCATTATGTAATGCACCTGCTACTTTCCAGCGGGCAGTCTTAGGAATATTTTTCGATATTATACATGACTGTGTGGAGGTATACATGGATGACTTTACGACCTATGGCAATACTTTTCAAGAATCCCTTGACAACCTCAAGAAGGTATTGATCCAATGTCAAGAAACGAATTTATCTCTTAGTCACAAAAAATGTAAAATGTTACTGACAGAAGGTATAGTTTTGGGACACCATTTTTCTTCCCAAGGAATCAAGGTAGACCCTGCAAAGATCGAAGTAATTGTTGGCCGTCCCTCTCCCAAAACTCAAAAAGAGGTAAGAATCTTCCTTGGCCATGTAGGCTATTACCGCCGCTTTATTGAAAATTTTACTAAAATAGTTGCACCAATGTTTAAGTTACTTATAAAGGACTCAGAATTCTAGTGGACAGAATCTTGTCAAAATGCTTTTGAAATCTTAAAAGCTAAACTATCAGTGGCACCAATACTTAGGGGTCCTGATTGGTCCCTTCCTTTTCACATATCTACCGATGCCTCTGATATGGCCATAGGAGGAGTCCTCGGCCAAAAAGAAGGACAAGCACCTTATGCCAACTATTTTATTAGCAAAAATCTGACCCCTAGCGAATTAAATTATACTGTCACTAAAAAAGAATTTTTGGCAGTAGTTTATTCTATTAATAAATTTCATCATTATATCACAGGTTATGAATTTTTTGCACATAACGATCACTCCACCATTATATTTCTAATAAATAAACCAATTACCAATGGTAGAGTTACCCGGTGGCTGGCTTCTTTTATTGCAAGAATTTAGTATTACCATCATTGACCGACCTGGTAAAGAAAATCTAGTAGCAAATTTCATTTCCCGTATTCAACATGAAGACGGTACTAAACCAATTGATGACACGTTTCCTGACGAACATCTATTTGTTGTATCTGTTCAAACCCCTTGGTTTGCAGATATTGCCAATTATTTAGCAACTAGGAAAATACCAAACCATTTGTCTCCACATGAGAAGCATCGTATTATAGTTCAGAGTTCTAATTATTCTTGGGTTTATAATGATCTCTTTCGCACTGGTCCAGATATTATTATTCGAAGATGTGTGCGAGAGGATGAAATGACAGACATCCTCCATGCATTCCACAATGGACCATGTGGAGGACATTTTTATGATAAGAGAACAGTATATAAAGTCTTACATTCTAGTTATTATTAGCCAAGCATTTTTAAGGATGCTGCCAAATATGTTAAAGGATGCGATAGTTGCCAAAGAATGAGTAGAACTACGTCGTTAGATGGAATTCCTTTACAACCCCAAGTTATGATTGAACCTTTTGAGAAATGGGCTCTTGATTTTGTACGACCAATTTCTCCCATGTCTCGTAAAAAGAAATATATTTTAGTTTGTACGGACTATGTCACCAAGTGGGTAGAAGCTAAAGCTTTATTTAGAGCCACAGAGAAATCGGTGCTAGAATTTATATATGAGGAAATATTCACCTGGTTTGGTGCACCTAGAGAAATTGTCACATATCAAGGTACTCAGTTTACTTCTAAATTAATGAAAGAACTTACTACGAAATATGGCATCCAACATTGCAAATCTTCACCTTATCACCCTCAGGCTAATGGTCAAGTAGAATCAACTAATAAAGTATTAGAAGCCACTTTAACTAAGACCATTCACTTACATCATAAGGATTGGGCAGATAGACTCCCCGAGGCTTTATGGGCCTACAGGATAACATGGAGAAACACTACCGGACATACCCCCTATGAGTTAGTGTATGGCAAACAAGTCCTTTTACCTATTGAATTTCAAGTTAAAACCTTTCGTATGGCAACACAATTAGGCATGAATTTGGATGAAGCACAGAAACAACGAATATTACAAATTATTGAGTTAGACGAAATTAGACAAGATGCACTTCAAAGAACGATGTTAATACAAAATCAACGAAAAACATGGCATGATAAATTTATTAAGAAAAAGTAGTTTAATATTGGAGATTGGGCACTACCATTTGATTCACGGTTTAAAATTTTTAAAGGGAAATTAACTACCCGTTGGATGGGTCCATACGAAGTAGTTACAACTTTTGACAATGGATCAGTAAAAATTAAAACAATTGATGGCTCAGAAATTTCCTTTGTAGTAAATGGACATAGACTTAGGCTCTATCACCAACTGACATCTAAATAGGATTTCATACAAAATGTTTTGCAGCAAAATGAAATGAAATTAGTTGAAGGGGAAGCTATTCCTCCTCCTCCTGATCCTTGAAAAATATTTTGGGTTATTATCACTTGTATATATATGTAAATATGTGCTTGTTGCTTTGAATAAATAAGAGCCGTTTCTAATAGGTTGTTTACACATGAATCTTTTTCTTTTATGTCTTTATGAATAAATTGAATCATCTGACAAGTGGTTTTGCAATTTGATTACAAATATATTATCTCTATGAGCAGCTAACAGAATATTACTTGGACAAGGAAAGTATGCTAAATATTCATCAGGTATTTTAATCTTTTTAGGGTACCTTCGACATTTGCAGCTTATACGGATAAATTTTTTGTATCAATCCTTTGTATATCATACTTCACTAGTTTTTCTATGATTCATATAGTTTCTTGTATCTTGATTCAGACATGTATATTTCTGATTTATTCTTTTAAATAGTTGCTCGATAAGACCCACTTTCATTATCATATTTTTCACATCCTTATTTTTTACCTATGGATTACTAGTTCATCCTATACTTGTTATCAAAACTTGCCTCTTGATTATTTTGGTGATAACTCGAAAGTAAGTGGAATTTTTATCTGTGGGGAACATTACTTTACTTTATAAAGAAGAAGGACTGTTAGGTTAAAGAACAACTTTCAGTTATTCTCTTTTGGCATGTTTTATGAGTCTGGCCATTCTGAAATTACTTATACTTTATTTTGAAAAAAATTGAATTATGTGTTTAGTAGGATTTAACACGCTCTAGTACCAATCAGCTTCCATATATTTAATATCATTATACAAGGCAAATCCGTCGGGGTGCTAAACAGGCCTAATGGCAACGGGTCAATGCTAAGTAAAAACCTTACAACAAGAAGCTAGATAAATGAAAGAAAACCCGTTGGGGTACTGAATAGGCTTGTTGGCAGTAGGGATATGCTTGCATGGTACCAAGATAAACCTGTTCGGGTACTGAATAGGCTTGGTGGCAGCGGGGCAATATCTGGTAAATGAGATCTGGTTAATACACCACTATACACATAGTTGGTAAAATAGTGATAATATATGAAATTTTTTTATGTCATGGCTAATTGTTTATAATGTCATTTGAGAATGGCTCTAAGTTGACTTTGCCCCAGAAGTCTAATTCCTCATATACCTAAGATATCATTATCTTAGAAATGGGACCCATCACTGTAAATCTCACACACTCCAGGATACACTTAAAATACTTTATGATGACACGATATCTTTACAATGAGGCATGGATGGCTAGTTTTTCCCTATGGTATTATTTTAATTATATTATTCTCATTTACATGGTCTTTCTAAGCACTGTTTTATTTTTCATGAATATACATTTCTGAACCATTTCCATTTCCTAGTTAGTCTTTTCAATAATTCATAGCATGCTCCATTCTTTCTATTTATGGAACAATCATTTCTTCTCTCTGTATGGCTTGAGGACATGCCATATCTTTGGTTTGGGGGGAGATGTATTTGATTTGAAAAATTAGATTATTTTTATTTTATGACAATTTTTTTTATCTCTAACAAATGATAAGTATTTTTAGGAATATAAACAGTGGAATTTGGTTATATCTTGAAGCATGTTTTACAGCAAAGTATGGTCTTACCATATGAAGAATCAAATGAAGGAGAAAGAAATATCAAATAGCGATCTAAAAAAAATGGTGATATTATAGTACTTATGATTACATTTGCTAACCAATTTTTTTTTTTGGGAAAATAGTTTTTACTTCCATTTCACTGTTAATAATTCTATTCTCTTACCCAGTCATGCATGAAAATGATCAATATTTTTGTTATTCAAAATGTGATTTATGTTTTTTATGTTATATATTCAACCTGCCCAAAGTTTGACTTTGGACATGGTTGAATTAATTTTAAACTTTGTAAATGATAAAATTATTTTGAACCCGAGAACTGTTAAATTAAGAATGTTAAAATTCTAATAAAGTCATTTTTAACTTTCATACAATGTGTGACATGAAAGATATGTTATTTTTTTTAAGTTACAGGTTAAGAGAGTGAATTTTAAATTACCTTCTTCATCTACCAAGTTGAAGGCAACTGATAGTTCACTTTCTTCCTAAATTGTTTTTCTTTCTTTTTGCTCAGTGGGACCTGACATTTCTCCGGTTTGGGGACATGTTGATCCTAGATTTGTTACAATTTTTGGCATATAAATTACTTGTTTAAACACATATTTTATTATATTTTGTATGTTTTATGTCACGCATTTGATTATTCAACCTCAGGTATGAGTGTTTTTAAGGTTTATATAAATTATTTTATTATTATCATTTTTTATGGTTTTATTAATTAAAAATAACATTATTAAGATGCATTTGATGTATTAATTGGTTTGTATAATTATTTGCAGGTTTATAATATTTTTGGGTCAAGTTAATACGCAAAACGCATTCAACCTTCTTTTCGCACAGCATGTCCAGCTCGGTGTCCATCTCGTCATCCAACTCGTTGCATGAAACTTGCTGGTGGTTTGCCAGATGTCAAAATGTGTTGCTGTAGACTCCAATCCTGAAGCACACCAACAGATAGACACTCTGTTAGCCCTAGATTGACGTCCAACATATCCAGCTCATGACTCAGCCTTTCATTTAGCTCTGCATCCAGATCGCCCATCAGATTGCGTGCTGCTAAGAATTAACTCCAAGCATTAATAAATTGGAACCACTGCAAACGTTCTATTATCCACACGTCTGGTGATGGAGCTGTGTTCTAGATACTTTCCAGCATACGTTCTCCTTTGTTCGCCAACACATCAACCATCCATGCACTATATTGATGCATTCAACTCACGTACTAGAAGACCTACCATGTACGCTACCCTTACTCGCCACCTTTCCATAGTCACACTGAAGAAGGTGTCGTGCACCACATCTAAAGACCCGATGCGCTGGAGAAGGAACCTGTGTGTATGATGCCCAATGAAAAGAACCAGACTCGCACTGAAGAAGGGAGATGCTTATGCGCTGGCCTATGAACAATTAAACTCCATTATAGTCAACTAAATTTAAAGATCAGTCAACCACTAAAGGGTTGACTTGCTCATCTCTGTAAATCATTATATATAGAAGCCTCTATGAGAGAGAAAAAGTTAGCTAGAAAATGAGTTAGTTAGTAGAGTTAGGAGAAGAGTTCTTGCTGTGATTTACTCTTGAACTTTGTATTTCTGTTCCACCATATGAATGAAGAGCTGTATGCATTGTTGTTGAAGATTGCATTTAAGTAGAAGTTATCCAGTAATCACCCCTAATTACTGAGAGGGCCCCTCATCAACAAAAGGTTCATTTTCTTTGTTTAGCTTAGTTTCTTTTCTTTTTTAGCTAGTGTGGTTTAATTTCTAGTTTGCTTCCATTAGATTATAGTAAACGCTATTCTATTTGTTTTCTGTAATACATTAACGTAGTTTTATTTCAAAGTTAATTATCTAGATGCATGCATAGATTTATTTCAGTTATTTGCTTTCAGTCATTTTGTTTCCAGTTATTTCATTTCCAGTGTTACTTTGAGTCTTTGTTTTCAAGAATATAGAATAAGTTGTTTTTATGAATTTAGAATAGATTCAATTCTATTATTTCCTTCCCTGTTTTGAATTTATGCAAGTTAATTTCCAGTTTATTTATTAGTTTCATATGCAATGATTCCTTTGGTTCATGAATTAGTTCAAAGTTAATTTGCTGTTAAATAGGTTTATTTAATGTTTCGATGCATTAGAATTATATCTGCATGGCTTCAGCTGAAGATTAGTTCATTTAGGTTAGTTGTTACTATTTTAACTGTGCAGACTGTCATTCAGACATCCTGTTCAGTCTATTATTCAGCCACCCCTTTCAGACCCACAGTTCAGACTGTCATTCAGCCCTTAGTTTTGTTTTTAGTGTTTTTTTATGTGTTTTAAGATTGTTTTTAGTTTTGTTTTGTGAATGTATGAATTATATTTTGACTCTCATATTTAGATGCTAGTTTTGTTTAACCTTAAAGTTAAAGTTTAGTTGTTTTAAATTATTTATTAAAGTTTTATCATTTTCCTTACTTCTTTTACTTTGAACGAAGTTTAAGTTATTCTTAAGTTTTGCTTCTGATTTTGTTTCTTATTTTGTTTTATTGTTGTATGGTTTTGTGTTTATTTCTTTTGAATTGATTTATTTGTTTGTATGCAAGATTCAGTGTGATATGTGTTTTCCTTAATATGTTTCTAGGTTGTCTCTTTTATGTTGTGTTATTGTTGGAAGAACTTGTAGGATAGAACCTAAATATATTTCTTTTATTAAGCTTTTTACTAGCTTCTTTTTAAGTTTTTTTAATTAAGTTTTCTACTTGCTTATTTTATTAAGTTTTTTAGTTGCTTATAAGTTAAGTTTTCCTTGTACCCTATTTTCCCATTTGAATAGTTCATTGTTGATTGTACTTCAGTTTAAACCTTATTTTCAATTGTTTATTTTATTAGTCTACCTCACTTTAATTACTATTAATAATTGAATTTTTTGGAGTTTTACTCAGTTTTTCATTTTGAAAGATCTTTCGATCTTTTGTTTGTTAAAATATTTACACGACACCCTCTACATTCGCATATATTTTGTGTCAACTCTAATCTTACCAACCCTGGTTGATAATTAAAGAATAGGTGGATTAATTTAGACATAATAAAACACCCAACACGAACATAGTAGTCCGTCATCTGATTATCGGTCATTGATGTATACCGTTAACAGACGTGATATAACCCAACAATAATGAAAATGGGAATCAAGGTACAATGTGCAATCTAACAAGTGTGAATAGATGTGTTGAGGTTGAACACTTGAAAGAGTCCATCAATTAGGGGACATTGATGTATTCCCAAAACTATTGATGGCGAGAGAACCTACCACGAATGACTGTAAGTCTCAAGGAACTCAGATGACTCTAGACTCCTATTCCATAATAAATGATTTGATGTCGATGGAATGGAATCCGCTAGAAGGAGGGAATTAAGGAATCCCCCATCAACCAACACGAGGTACTCAACAAAGCTATATAATGTGGAAGCACTCAACGAATAAGATGTGCATGAACAAATAACAGTACCGGGAATGGTCGACATGCAAAGTCAGGATAATTGAGGAATGTCCGACTCAGGATTCAACTTCCATCGAACAAGAGCATAAGGAAAGTGGTGACTGAAGGTAGGTAGCATGGACTCGATATGAAAACTGGGACATCTCTGTGACACGGGAGGCATCAACAGAGGCTCCATGGGGACTGAAAGCGTAACCAATCGGTGGAGATAAACTTAGAGTAACGAGTACAACTCCTAAAGTCAAACTAATAACCCAACCAATGGATGTGATATATAGTGATCTATTTGAAGGCGACACAACTCGATTGCTGCCAAAGATAACATCTTTTCCCGTCTATATTTTTATGTTTTTTTTTTGACTTTTTTAGATATTTTGAAAAGCTTGAAAAATAATAAAAGTGATTTATAGTACATAGCTATGAGGAGACGAGTGTCATGGAAAGAAAATATAGTTACAAGAAGTGGAACATACCTATTCTCAATGAAAGGAAACATGTGTAGGATAATGAAACTAGGGGGAAGGTCTCCTCCCAGTAAAGGGGTGATCCAGATGCAAAGGATATGTAAAAAGGTTCTTCTTGGCTAGACATGAGACAAGCTCGGACTATATGGATGATAAGTCTGGATCAAGGAGCTAGCATAAAGCTCAATAAGGCAAGCAAAAATCATGAAATTCAATTAAAACTTGATATATACAAGGGAGTCCCTATGAGGAAAAGCCAACATCAAGTTTAAGAGGATTATGAAGCTCTTGCTAAAAGGACATGGCGAGAATAAAAAGGGACTCCCGCAACCTAAAGGAGGAAACTCAACATGGGAACCAAATGCAAAAAATGATCTTACTAGGGCACCCATGTATAGGAAATCTCTACCATTCACACAATACCACTTCTAACAACAACATGAAGGTTATGTAATATCATGGAATGTGTTCGTACCTAAGGTTAAAATGAAATGTTCATAAGGTCATGCAAAATGTAGGAGGATGTGAAATCCTAACCTATATGCCAGTTCAGACATTATACCTATAATAGGTATGAACAGATCAAAGACTTGATCGAAATGCGCTCAAAACAGGTCCCTATAACACCATATTAGTCCAAACGGTCCAAAAGTGATCAAAACCTGGTCAAAACTATAGAAAGTTGGTAAAAATTTCAAAAAAAAATCTTTAAAATACCTAAAAAAATAAATTTTTCCATACCATTTGAAAAATTACCCACCATAGTGTTTTTTATACCAAAAACTTTAGAAGCTGATTCCAGGAGCATTTGTCCACGAAATCACACACCATCTAGTTTAGGTAACTCATCATGCTCTACTCTTCCATTTTCATGCATTTATTTCTAAATTTGATGGTCAATTTTTTAACTTAGGCAATCCCAAAGAGGGCGGTTTCGGCCCACACAAAAATCATGTCTTTTTCCGCGTATAGGAATGGGTATACACGGAAAAGTCCACGATACTCGCATACGTATGCAGTTGTTTTGAAAACAGTCACGTAAGGTTCGTAAACAAGAAATTCAAAGGAAAAAACTCATGGAACTTGGAAATTCTTGTGTAGGATGGTTTTAGAGTGAAGAGAGCGTGAACATGGAGAAGTTGAGGAGGCCATGCAAGTTGATCTAATGGCTCAACAAACACTAAGGGATTATGGGATATACAAGTTTTTGCACCTTGGAAGCTTAAGGGCAAAGCCAAGGCTATTCCAGCTGCTAGTATATTATTGAGATCCTGACTCAAAGACATTTCAGTTAGATGGGATGCCCCTCAGCCTCGAGGTTGAGGAAATTTAATTCATTACAAGATTGTTCCGAAGAGGGTAAGTGGTAAACCTACAAGCTCATGAGATATGAGATGGTATCACTATAGATGAGTACATTATTTTTTATTGCATCCCATATAAGGAAAAGGTTAGGAGTCAAATCTCGACAAACGCGATCCAAAACCTCGGGTTGAAGGAAATACTGTTGGCATTGGGCAGGATAACAGGATTGGAATCCCTCCACCAGGCTTCAAATCCTTTGATGTTCTATGCAGTGGAGTGTATGCGTCCTAAAATATATGAATAGAGTACCTCACTGCTGAGCATCATGAAACAAAAGCTTACATATTGCAAGATGGGTCGGGCGAGGGACTTTGGCTACAGAAGCATCTTGAGTGCTCTCTTTTTTGAGCATGTGCCAGGGCTAAGCCCAAGAGTTGATATTTCCCCACATGGAGTTTGAGATCCATATCAGCTATGCTGGGTGAATGTTATGTGGAGACTAGGAGGGGGACGGGTGGCCAACCCCTACCCAACATACTTCTTTTTCTGGTGGCGTAGGCAGATCATCGCCATAGATTAATACCCCTATGCAGGGATAGAATTTCATGGAGACTTGGACATGTCCATTCCACCAGGCTCTGCATATGGAGAGATAGGTAATGAATCTCAACTCATACTTGTTTTTTTAATTATTAAATTTTTTTGTGCTTTTTTATATATGGAATAAAAAAGACATGTTTTTGGTGTGATGACATATAGTGATACTTTGTCATGTACATGTAGATGTGGGACCATGATGGGAAGATGGTTTCCCTCATCATCAATGGAGGGGAAGAGGATATGAGATCATGGGTGTGGATGCGGAGCGTATGCTCCAAATAATTCACATGAAATTTGTTCATTTGACACATAGAGTTCCCATGGCGCAAGTCGAGGACTTTCCTGAGGCCATGCAACGCTAGATGGTTGGAGTACCACGAGCATGGGTTTATTTATTTCAACAGCTAGCTAAAGCCGTAGTGTGCTACCATGATCAACACCCTCCTCCCCCACAGGCTTAGAGGATGGGGTGTATTTTTTGTATGAGCGTGTAGTATAGTTTGGTGGCTCGAAAGCCGCATTTTTGTATATGACACTTACGTATTATGACACCACATTTTTGGACATATATTTTAATGAAAAATACCTATGATGATCGGTTATTATCTTATTTTAATGTGTAAATGTTTTTGTGAATTCTTCATCATCTATGAAACAAATGCCAATCTAGCACATAGTTATCATATGAATCAACAACTTGATTAAAATTTCTTGTAATATGGATGTATGTTATGTTCTCAAATTTCCATTCAAGCAACATGACATGCGAGAACCTTCGTAACAAATTTGGATCCCTAACATGATACAAGTCATTCAACTGTGAAACCACTAACTCGAATTAAGACGTACCTCAAAAGAGTGAACTCCATGTGAAATGGAATCACACAATAACTCAATAACGACACTATACTCTACAACATTGTTTGATGAAGGATGTAGACAAACCCCTCCTGAAGACAACACTTGACCCATAGGATTATAAATCACCCAAGCATCTGAAGCCGAGTTTTGAGTGTGGTGGCTCGCACCATCAGTGAATCCTATATAAAACTAAACCTTTGTCGACATATTTCACAACAAATAGAAGCTAGTCAACTAACTCAATCACCACAAGTAGACCAAAACTAAGCTATCCAAATGTACACCAATATACAAAAAATTATCCTCGATTGAGAATCATGCATAGTACTTCTTAAGATATAGCTCATTTCTAGTCTCCGCCAAGGTTGTCCCTTCATAATCAACTGACTTGTAGGAACCTTTCTCTAGCACATGCTTAACCACGTAAGGACCATGCCGCATGGGATTAAATTTTCCTACCCCCAAGGGTTCCTTAGCTTGATCCCACAAAAGAACCAAGTCACCTTCACTAGACCTCCTAGGACAAACATACTTATCATACTGGAACTTAACATGACGCTTTTTAATCTTAAGAGCCACTACAGCATATCGATGCTACTCATCAAGCTGCTCCAAGTGGACCAAACACTCTTCCAATGCGGAAGTGTCATGTAAAAGCTCTACAACTAGCTTCAAATAATGGATTTCACACTCAACCAGTAAGATTGAATCCACCCCATGCACACGTTGATAGGAAGAAAAATTGGTGGAAGTCTTAACCACGGTTTGATAATCCCACAAAGTAGGATATAACATGATATGCCAATTGGTCTTGCTTTGTGGGATGGTTCGTTGGAGAATGGACTTAAGTGACTTGTTCACTGCTTCAACCTGTCCATTTGCTTGAGGATAGTAAGAAGAGGTATGCTCTTTATTATACCCTAACTTCAAAGACAACTCTTCCATCATCTTGTTCTGAAAGTGCCTACCATGGTTAGTGACAAGCTCTCTCGGGATACCGAACCAGGTGATAATTTGGTTGAATATGAAATGCACAGCTGTCTCACCATCAGATTTAATTATGGGCATAGCCTTTGCCCATTTCATGAATAGTCAACAGCCACAATAATGTGATGGTTCTCCCCAGCCGAATCTGAGTTGCAATCCATAAAATCAACCCCCTACTTGGTGAAGGGACTGGTGGTGATGATTAGATGCAAAGGGGTAGGACGTGAGTGCACGTTCCATGAAAACAACTGGAAATGGTGGTACTATTTGACCACATTAACATAATATTTAAATTTGGACGACCAAAAATATCCTTCTCACAAAATATTTTGAGCTGTAGAAATCTCAGATAAATGACCACCACACGCCCCTCCGTGGCAATCATTCAGCACAAACTCAGCCTCTTCGTGAGTTAAGCAATGATGTAAAATGGAATCAACCCATGATGGTACAAAATTTTATCCACAATGAGGTAATTATTTGCTACATGACGTAGTCTTCAACGCTCATCTTGTGAGAGGTGAGAAGGAACCTTCAAGGTTTGCAAGTAGACAATAATGTCCCCATACCATGGGTCTGAGGTCGAAATGAGAAAAATGTGCTCATCAACGAAAGAGTCCTCATAAACCTCCCCCTCATCCAAACTCAGAAAATAAAATATAATATCAGCAAAAATCAATGACTTCTTTGAATTCGTTGAAACAAACTCGAGGTCAAATTCTTGCAATAGCACAATCCATTTATTATACTTTCCGCCTATCATTATTTTGGTGAGGATGAACTGAAATGGATTAATTTGAGCTATAAAAAAAGTCTGGCGAAGAAGGATATAATGCCTCAAATGCTGAACCACGTGGACGGTAGCTAAATCCAAATTCTCAACATGGGTATAACAAAGCTCCGCATCAATAAGGTTTCGGCTAAGATAGTAGATGACATGCTCATGAAGCTCCTCATCCTCTTGAACCAATAGCATACCAATTGTCTCTTGAGATGCAACCACATATATAAAAAAGTAACGGCTATAGTCGGGTGGACTAAGCAAGGGAGGCGATGCCAAGGCTCTTTTTAAAGCATCGAAAGACTCCTGGGCTCACTTATCCCATATAAATGGAGTATCTTTCTTTAACAAATGCATGAAGCCTTTAGTCAAATTGGAAAAATTAACCACGAATCTTCGCAAGAAGTTCACCATGCCTTGCAAACATTGAAGATGTCTAATGTTATGTGACAACTGAATTATTTCCTCAAACTTCAAAGGATCGACCCTTATACCCTCCTTGGAAACAATGAACCCTAGTAAGTGACCAACCTTCATGTAAAGGATGCACTTATGAGTATTTAATTGAATTTGATAACAGTGACATTTTTTGAAAACCAAACGCAAATGATAAGGATGATGCATCGTCATACGAAGAAACTAAGTCATCCAAATACACTTCAATAATATTTTTAAGATCGTGAAAGGAAAAGGTTATAACCTGTTGAAATTTTGCTTCGGCATTTTTAAGGCCGAAGGGAATCTTCCAGTATGCAAAAGTACCCCAAGGAAAAATGAAAGTAGTCTTTCTTTGGTCCTTGGGTTTAATCTGAATCTGATTATATCCATAAAAGCCATCCATAAAGGAAAAAACTTCGCTCCCCGCACACTCATCCAAAATTTTACCAATAAATGGTGTCGGGAAGTTATCCTTAGGACATGCGCAATTCAAATCTCTAAAATTGGTCCATACACGGATCATTCCGTTCTTCTTATCCACCAAAATGGGATTTGACACCCAATCCATCAAGGGAATGGGCTAGATGAAGCCATCTTTGAGTAACTTCTCTATCTTAGCCTCAATAACGTGTGCTTTCCTAGGATTCATTCCATGTGAACGTTGTCGAATTGGTTTAGAATCCGGATAGGTTTTGATTTAATGCTTGACAATGCGAGGTTCAATTAGTGGCATTTCCTAGTCATACGACCAAGCGAACACATCTCGAAATTATTTAAAAATCTTGGTGTATTCTCTAATATCATCAGGGGAACAATCCACAGGGGAACAATCCACCCCAATGTACACGTTTTCAATATTTCTAGGAATGCAAGAAATATTGATAGGTATAGTAGGTGACAAGTTAGACATGTTCCCTTCGGCATACTTTCTAGGAGAGCCTAATGGGACCACGGGCCTACCAATTTTCTCACTAAATATCGCCTTAAAGTCATCACACTCAATATCATCAAGATTAGGGAGAAAATAAGGTCTATGATGCAACTCTCCTCAAGGTTGTTCTAGCCTAGACATAGCCTCAAAAATAGCCTCATTTGATGGAAAGATGTTATCGAGGTAGTCATGTGAGTGAGATGATGACACTACCCAAGCAGGAAATGCATAAGGGTCCTCCTCCTCTGTCCGCAAAGAGAAAGGACTAGACTCTAAAACCAAATCAATATTAGCTTGATAAGCCACCATAGCTATAGACAACGACATGTTCATCTCGGCAGGTATAGAATCACCTGAAGTACTCGGAGAAGGAAGAGTCCAAGGATCCTCCATATGCGAAGTGCGAAAAGGAACTGAACTCAATGACGTTGAAGCCATACCAAGACTAGAACTGATCATAAGAACGGGTGCGACACAACTAAGAGTTCCCATTAGTGAAGGATACATGCCCACCCCAACATTCTCAGTTGTCAGCTGAGAATGATCGATAATTGGGATAGAAACTCTCGACAATGATTTTGAACTAGAATTATGAAAGGATGTTTGATAGATCATCACAATATTTCCATCCAAAGGAAAACAAACAACCTGAAAGTGTGACGATGCGATTGCTTGCATGTTGTAAATCCAGTTCCTACCGAGTAAAAGATTATAGTCAAGGGGTGCATCAACCACTTCAACCTAGATCGCAATGATCTTCCCTCCCAATTGGACCTCAAGGGAAGGAATAATATCGTGCAGCAGAAATGATCTTCCGTCAAACGCAGTTAACATGGTGCCTGACTTAGACAATTCAGGAGAACCTAACCCCTTCTAACATGACAAAGATATCACGGAAGCCACAACACCTTCATCAATTACTATGCGCTTGATGGTATTGTTTAGACACTCTACATGAAACAAAAGGGACACATAGTAAGGAAAGAGAGGTTGGACTCCATGAGTTTTAAATTTTATCACCGAAGGAGATCTTCCATTAGCCACCCCAAGAGCAGACAACAAGGATCCCCTTTATGGAGGATAAGTCTGAAGAACTTCTAACATGGACATCACACAAGGAGTCTGGCCCATATCCTTGATGATAGAATAGTTATGGGTGGATCGAGCATTAGGATTGTGCCCTGAATGCTTTAATACTCCATTAGGAATGTGAGGTGGAGCTTCAGGCTTATCACTAGGTTTTTCTATACGCAAAGGGCTCTCAAATGGAGCAGGTTCTTTTCCTAGGTCTGGTTGTGACATACCATAATCCTTAGAAATAGTCACAACATTTTCGGCAGACATCACATTAATGAAACCATAGCCACTAACGGTGTCTGACGGGTTTGGAGTCCCACTAGAAGCACCACCAGGATCCACGATCCTTGAGTTCATATTTTGGTTTTGTGGAAAAGGATTTGTCAACACAACTGGGATTTATGCGATGAACTTCGAGGAATATTCTATCCGAGAGAACAAGTGAGTGAGGTGATCATCCCCACATAGCTTACAAGGAAATTTAACCTTATGCTTAGGTTTATCCCCCCCCCCCCCCCGCAACATTATTATTGTTATTGTCATTATTATCATTTTCATTCCTATTCCCACCCTTTCGATTGTTGGTTATCTTTCTGGTTCGACAATTGCACTGAAATTACATCCTCCGTTTGGGTAGGATGAGATGAAGTTGTATCTTGTCCCAACGCAGGATGGTAAATAGAAAAAATATTCATTTGGTTTGTAACCAAGCTTGCAGGATTAGTACTTGTGGATCCAAGAATACCATCGGCATGTGTCTCGAGTTTAAACTTAGGGTTGAAATTTGATTTAGGTGTGTTTGGTATGATCTCATACAAGAGCACAGACTGAGCATAAATCAAATCCAACTGCTGAGCTCTTAAGATAGCTTGTTCCTCATTTTGCACTCCAGATGTGGAAACATCCTTCACTATGTAAGGAAATAAAGACTTGAGGAACCATTCCAAAAGGAATTCTGGTGGTATAATGGCCTTAATCAATCTCTTCCATCTACGTCACTCTTGAATGTGATTAGATATATCCATGATTTTGTCCTGTCGAAATGTCAACAAGATTTTAGTACCGGTATCGTAACGCATAGGTAGCTGAAAGTGATTGAGGAAGGTCATAGGTAGGTCGTTAAATGATGTATAAGTCCCCCCCAGGAAACTCTATGTACCACTTCACTGTAGGCCCCATAAGGGTGCATTGAAATAGACTTAAACGAACCAAATCATGATTCAAGGAGTTCAAAGAGAACCAAAGGTGGAATGTCGTGATGTGCTCACCAGGATCTTCACCAGCCTTACCTTCAAACTTTGGAATGTCTGAAGGAAGCTTGGCAGGAATGACCGACCATGATGGTTCATGAGACATAGGATCATTTTTCAATCTCGACAAGTTAGGTAAGTTCAACGTTGCAAGGAAAGGGAGCCTAGGCTGAGCCATTTGGTTCCATGCTACCTGATAGGGTTGGTTCACATAGGTTTGATTTATATAGACACAATGGCCTTGGCCATTGGGATAGTAACCTCCTCCCATTTGACCCATATAGGGTTTTGTGTTGTAGTTTGGAGTACCTTGAGGCTGGGGTGCTATGAAGCCATAGTTAGGAGACTGATAAGCGGGTTGATACCTAGACCCATAAGGTGCATAGGTTTGTCCATAAGACGCTACATAGGATGCTCCATAAGCTGGTCCATAAGACTGTCCATAAGATGGTCCATAAGATTGTCCATAAAATGGTCCATAAGATTGTCCATAAGATGGTCCATGATATTCCACATACCCAGCTGACACATAAATAGGCACATGGACTTGTGACACTACGGTGTGACCAAACGCGAGACGAACATGACTAATGGTAGAACTTCGGCCTGAAGGACCATGTGAGTTAGGAGGAGGATGTGTCGTCAAAAATGTATTTGAAGGAACTGGTGTTGAAGAAGATGGAATATGGGAAGGGAAATAAATTGTTCCCCCAATATTCACATGTCTAGGATAAGTTCCCCGAATGGGAGTGACAGTGCTAGGCCTATGGTGCATGTGTGAAGGAACCTCCACCGTAGGTATGGAAGGTGAAATATGACTAGTGCTACCCAAATCTCTGCTTGGAAAGGAATGTAAGTGCCCTTAGGAGAAACACCATGGTCAACACTCAATCCGACATTGGGTGTTAGAATGGTCTCGTGAAGGTTTGGTATGCCAGACCTTATTGTGCTAGTGCTAGTGGGTGCATGATGAGTCTCACAGTTCGGACTACGTGACCAATATTGGTGATTTGCATTCATGTAGCTTGATAATTGTGATGGATCATCAGGTGATGTCCCATCCATAGAAGGGCTGGACCCTATCATATTCCCATATGTGCTTGAAGGTTCAAACTCCCATATGGGAGGTGGAAGATAAGGGATCTTTGGGATCTCAGGATCATGGTCACTCATGGTGTGTGAAACAAAGTCAGATTTAGTTTTCCTGGACTGTCTGGTTCTCTCTCCCAAAGGAGGAGGAGACGTAGAAGGTGGAAGTCCTACTAAATGACGAGAACAGCGGAGTGCCACATCCGGATCCACTATGACTCAACAAAATAAAAAGAATCAATATATTTATGCAATCCTAAGCAATCTAACGTACATAGAGCACACTCCTAAGAAAATGTACAACCAAAAACATGCAAACCAAGGGGAGGATATGCGAGCTCCCAAATGCAGCAGGTATGCATATCCTAGGAGAGGCTTGAGACTCCTATACACTACAAGTAGAGGTTCGTAACCAATTATAGTGGCCCTCATATTCAACTCATAAAGTGATTGTGTTTTTCAATCCCTACCTGGCCGAGACACCTACAAAATAACCTTTGCAAGTACCCCTTACGATACCTAGGTAAGTCAACTGAGGTCACCCAATATGACCAATGCTCACACGGACAGTCGTAGGCGGGATCAACTGTATGGGTAGGGTAGCAAAGCCTGAAACTCTCGAAAGAGCCCAGAGATACGAATATGATCCTAGAAATATATTTGGTGCTCACAAAAGTGACCAAGGTCTATCCCAATCACAATCGTGAATGTTGCCTCGTGCTTGACTCTTGTGTAAGAGGAGCTTCCTCAGAAACACTAATTATACCAAGGATTTCTCACTCTCACCTTGACAGACACCTAATTGTTTGTGTTTAGTAGTCTTGGAGAATTGACTTACAATGAACTATTCCAAGACTCTAAATCCTAATCTTGTTAAAGAAAAATGTGTAGTTCACTTTAATTAAGCGTTGATTTTAATGGCTGTAATTACTCAAAGGGAAATGGTTGTGCAACTAATGATATTGAGACTCAGCAGTGAAATAAAAGTGCACACCTAACAAACAATGCCAAGTGAAATCTTTGTGGAATGAAAAACAAGGTATGCCACTACCTGAGATGTAAGTTTTTTCCTTCAAATGAGAATCCAATAATTCCTAAATGAACACCTAGCTATAATTCAATAAGCAAACGTAATTCAAGTACCATGTGAGTGCAAAAATGAAAGAATGCAAAAGTATGCAAAAGAAAAATATTTTTGTATTTTTTGAAATAAATGAGATATAAAGAGCACTAACATACCCTACAACTCCCAAAACCTGCAACCATCCATGAAAAGCATCCAAGAAGCGGCACCAATATAAAAGATACCTAATGCACTAATCCCCCCAAAAAAGGAAAAAATGAATGACAAGAACAAAACCTAATTAAAAATAAATAAAAAAGGGGTCTCTGGTTAGAAACATAAGCTGTATATAGACACCAAAAACACCCAATAAGACTCAATTACAATCATCAAAACTCACCCAACAACACCCAATCTCCCAAAAAATATCAAAACAAAAGCATACACGACTATATGTAGTAAACCTATGTACATACACAGGAATTCAAGAGAAAATTGTGTGTATACGCAACTGTAATGCAAATACTCGTGTACTGGAAGAAAGAGGGAAAACTAATAAGAAAAGAACAAATTACTCCTACATGACACTACTGGGAAAACATACCTCCAGACCCAACACAGAAACAGAGAAATAAAAAGAAATTCAAGCACATTGTATACTCAATCCCCAAAGAAAAAACAACTGGGAATCTCCCCAGCAGAGTCGCCAATTCTGTTACAGAGAGAAACTTCCTATGGCTTGGGGGTACCACAATAGACATTATGACACCAGAAATCAATCTTTCCCAATACACAAGAGGAGTAAGTAAATCTAACACTAAGGGATATAGAATCATACCTTGTTCCAGATGGTTGAAGTAGATCTCTGTTGAGCTTTTCCAATGCAATTGCAGTTATAATTTGCTCTCAACAACAACAAACAAATAAATCATGATATATATAAATGTGTTAGACTTACTCTAGCATATATAATCAATCATGTATAAGCAATTAAATACATCCATGGATTCAATATTCATATTCAAAATGCACATGAATTGGACAGGAAGAGATATTTCTATTAATAAATCAGAGATACAATAGTGACAAACTCTGTCATCACTTCTGTGAACCGGAGAAGCTGAGTCCTCCACCTGGGCCTCCACCACTTCAATCACCATATCTCGATAGAAAGCTCACAAAGCAAAGGAAATATTGGTATGAACACTATGTGCTCCAAGGGACAAAGGGAAGTAGAATCAAGTATAAGCAGAATTGAGGCAACGATGGACTATAGTTTCCTTACTCTTCAATTTCTTCACCTTCAATGTATCCAAGGGGTTCCTTATATAGTAATCCAAAGAGGTAATGTATGGTCGAATCTGAGCATTCTAAAAAATTTTGGAAGGCCAAGAGTAAATTTATTTAGACTCAAATGAGGAAAACTCCAAAAATATTTGTCATTTTGCACGCATTCCAATGTACACGGGTTTGAGGTCAAAAGCTACGTATACACGTGGGTATTTCTTTAAAAGTCATGTATAGGTATAAACAGACAATTTTTGGGGATGATCTTAGAACATCAAAGTACAATATAAGTCCATGGGGTCCAAAGGAGTCTACAGAGGGACAGGGAAGTCCATAAATGTATGATCTACTTGGTGTGGTAAAATCAGCTATAACAAAGACTGTATAGTCTCGGAGTTCTGTAGCTTCATATTCTTTAGCTGGTTCCTCAAAGTCATCTTCTAATTGATGTTATTTCCTTTGAAAATATTTTTCAAGGAATCATATAAGTCCTTCGGTTTCTTGAATGTAGACACATGGGGGATGAGTTGATCCTTAATATATTCTGCAATGATTCTCGTAGCCTTAGCCATGCCTCTCTTATGAGAAGCCTTTTCCTAATCCCCCTCTGTACTTCCATGCCAGGAAGCTATCAACCTCTCCAAGCTTGTCCTCAAGCTGAGTATGGTGATTCATCTTTTTAAAATGAGAACCTCAAATGGAAATAATAAATATTTGGATCTTACTGATTTGAGGTGTCCAACCAAGTTTCTGAGTAGGATGACCTAGGGTTTGTTAGAGAAACCCTAACTTTCTAAACTTGGAGTTTGAGAATTCTGTTTGGATAAAAATATGCACCTCCTTGAGGTGAGTTGCTGAGATAGGTCACTTTCTGAAAACTGAGGTGGGAAGCCTATGATACTTGATGCTCTAGTTCCTCCTAGTAGCAGTTGCAGCTAAAAATTGAAACTTCTCTGATTTAGAAATTGTTACCACCAAAATATGTGACCTAGTGAGGTGAGTTATCCTATCCCTCTTTGATTTATGATCTGTGGAGAGAACACCTTCAACTAGGATTCCCTAGTTCCTGCAGTTGCACGGTTCCTTCTTTCAGAGAGGCTATGATACCATGTTAGTTTTTATTAAGATATGATTATGATTGTCTAGGATATTTATCTGAAATAATAACAAGTACATCAAGATGCATAAGAAATAAACGATACACGAGACAAAAATATTTTCACCGGGGAAACCATAAACGATAAAACCCCACAAATTTCTTCAGAATAGTAAGATGAATAAAAGCAGTAATAAGAAGTATTCAACATCTATCTATCTATCCTCCTCTGACTGTCTCTTTCTCTCATGTGCACTTGAGAGTGTGTGAGGTGTGTATAAATGAGGGATAATGCCTCCCTATTTATACCCTTTCAAGTGACTAACCAAATATAACATTCGAGACTACATGTCATCTCGCATGGGGCCCACTTCTCCTAGATAGACTACAAGTACATATTACATGATGTTACACTGGGGACTATTTCCCCAACTTATAACAAAGGTTGTACCTCAAGGTCTAGACACAATTTAGACATCTCGTAAAGGGGTAACACACATCCCCAATGGGGGTAAAACAACATACAATGATAATATAGATCAAAATATCTTTCAAAGTTACAAATACATAAACATTTGGATGTTGTTTATAGAGACTCAACTAGAGGAAACAATAAATCGAGACTCGACCAATGATGATTGTAGACAAAGGGCTCATATGGTGATGTCAATTTATATGGTCACCTAACAGCTCGACCTAAAGATGTTTTCATCTGTCTTGCAAACTAGAATGGTCATGATGGACTATTTGACTAGTTGTTCCCAGAATTCAACTATTCAAAGGCTTTGCTTACTGACTCAATTGGTCATGGTTGACTAATCTTCAATCACTGATGATAGTCAAGTGAGAGTTTTGACTGATTTGTTTGTCAATCGAGCTTCAACTACTATTTGTTATTTGTTTGTCCCTAAGTTATGTTTAAGGTGGGGAGATTTGCATACCTTGATATGAGTTAAATACATAATGATGTTTGACTGGATTATTTATTGGGATATTTGATGCATACTATTGAGAGTACTTGATTTCTCAATGGACAAAGACTATATTTCTAGACAACAACTTCCTAGACTTTTTTATCTTGTGGCTAGTTGACTACTCGACTAGTTTGTGTTATTTGTTGTCTAGTTGACTAACCGACTAGGACTGTAATTGGATAGTAGTGTTGCAAAACATTTGAATGACTGCATTTATTTTTATGATGATGGTGACAATTTTTCAGACTTCTTCATGGAGTTATTATTGTACCGATATTTTAAATGTTTGATAGTCACATGTGTGCTTCTCTTCCATGTTGATCAATGTTTGAAGTTCAAATCAAATTAAGGAGGGAATGCTTTATAATTTTTTCTTTCCTCCAATATGATTTTATGGGGGGTGTTGGAACCATCCGTTCATTAGTAACCTCACCTTGTTCAATGTAGGATCTTACCGTTGAATGGAACTAGCCGCTAAGGGTGTCAACCATTGAAGGGATTCAACCATCGACTAAATATGAAGTAACTATGTCCATTTTGGGTCCTCCGAACCATGATTTATGCATAATTATAACTAGCTCGGATTATTATAATCCACCTTTTATGGACATTTGATC
This sequence comes from Pseudotsuga menziesii, assembly GCA_001517045.1. NCBI lineage: Eukaryota > Viridiplantae > Streptophyta > Pinopsida > Pinales > Pinaceae > Pseudotsuga > Pseudotsuga menziesii. The sequence goes on along the minus strand of LPNX011119389.1, from coordinate 403,901 downwards.
TTGTGATTGGTGGGTTTAGCTCCCGCCTGAACCTATTTATAGATTATGTCATGATCAGTATATCAACACATTGTGGATCATACTCATATGCTTAAGTGCAATTGTGCATTTAGACACCACCATTAATTCTGGAATCTCTTTTCTCTTTTTGTTGGTTAATGCCTACTCCAACATATATTCTTGAAATGATGAACACTAGTCCTTATGATGACCTTCTGCCTTGCACTTGATACACCAAATTTCTTGTTTATCTTTTCATTTCTTAATATATTGGATACGAAGTGAAAAGTTTTCTAACTTCTAGTATCTCCTACTAGGGAAGCCTCTATTTTCATGGAAATATCAAGAGCCTTGGAATACATTACAACCTTCTATTGCATCAAGGGTAGCCTTATATGTGGTAACAATGTAGTTATAAATCGTTCCTTATGTTGTACTTCAGGAATATGAAAACTTACACCATCTATTAAAGTTTTAAATCATTGGTCAAAGTCCCACACTAACTTACTAGATGATTGTTTAATATCTTTGAGTTCAGTGAAAAACTGCAATTGAGACTTAGGATTTTTGAATTCTGTTATTAGTGTAGTTCTAATATCTACTAATGACTTCTATCGTGCTCTTGTTGATACAATATAAAATGTCATAAACCATTTCAATGCATGATCCCATAATGTTGTGATCAATTGTTCTTTCTGCACATAAGAATCCTAAACTTGTTTAACATTCCACATAACTTCGCAAAGAAACCAGTGCTGCTCCAGATCTTCCAATCCATTCCCATGAAAAATTGGAAGTTTTATATTATCTCCTACCATTTTATTTTTTGAAGATATCGACTGACTATAAACTTTAGGACTAACAATTGCACTATTATGACTAATTAAACTAGTATTTTGGTTATTTATACTACTATTACTTTCTTTTACAAAATGAAACAGGCTATTAGATCTTACCTCAGTTTCAAGAGATGCACATGGGGCCGTGGATATGTCACAATGGATGGACTGAGATGAATCAACTATATCTTCCTATAATATTATATGAGATTATACTCTTCCTCTTCTTCTTATGTACTGTATGATTCTTCTCTGATCTGTGGTATGATGTTGTAGTCACATCCTTTGATCACACTACAAATCATATTTCTCCATTTTGTATTATTTATCCTCTTACAACGTCAAAATCTCCTTCCACTTCGCAGTATCCCACACTCATGATTTGTCTTAATTCCTTCTCTTTTTAGCATTTGATCTCACTTTTCCTTTCCATACTCTTAGACCTTCTTCTAGGTTAATACCCAATTCCTGATGTGAAAAATGGTTACTCTTCATATTTCATTATCATAACACCTTTTTCATAGAGTAACATATTAATCGACAACCACAAGGACTTCAAATATCTACACCATGGTCCTTTGAAAAACTCTCTTTCAACCGTATTATAATACTTTAAGGTTTCTACAACAAAATCAGTAACATAACCCACTAATATACTACCAAGCCAATAATCAACACCAAGAGAAATTTTATTATTGAAAATTTAAAGGGTTCAAATCAATTCAGGAATCCAAACTGTTGGCTCACCAACCTAGAAGTCTCTTTTTTTCTTAGCTAACTTCAACAACCATTATACTAATATGATAGGAAATTCAGAGAAGAAAATTTCATGTATATATGAAAAATAATACTTTCCTAACCATTTAGTGGAGATGATCCACATATTCTTTTTTCTTTTCTTTGGAAAAATCTCATTTCTTCTTCTCCTTCCAATCCATAATCTCTTCCTTATTCGGATTCCACATCCACATCCCCTCCGATCGCAAATCCTGGTCCCAACAACAGAACAAATTTTTAGATTAGGCTACAACAGGCCCAGGTTCAATAACAATAAACCAACAAATCCCAAGATACTATCCCTTTCCAAAACCACCTGCAAGAAGTGACTTCTCACTTAAAGTACCTATGGGTACTGTAGGAACCACATTTCTATAGTAACAAAGGGGATGGAAAAATATTTTTTGAAATAACCCATTAAGCAGACTTAAACATACATCAACAAGACCATAGAGACAACATAATGCATATATTCACTACGCAGTAACTCTATAGTAATTGATTCATAACATAGTATCACTATGCTATGCATTGTCATGTATCCTTATTGTTGATCAAACAGAACAATCACACAAATAGACATTCACAATGAACCGGGGATTTTATGTTGAAACCCAATTGGGAGAAAACGACAAAAATTCTTGGTATTCATGCATCATATTACATCAAGCAGTTTAGATAGATCTATGCACACATACTGCAAACATTATAAGAAAAAGGCCCAATAACGTAGGTTATAGTGGAGGTTTTTAGGGTTACAAGATTAGAAACAATTGTCAAAAAATACACTACAACCTCGACAAATGGTAGCATATGTTTTAACAAAGGCTATTATCGCTATATCTTATAACTAAAACATCCTAGAAGCTGAGGTTTTAGAGGATTTTTTTTAAACTTTGCACTTTGTTGAAGAAAGGTGCATTTGTTCGTATATCACTTAAATGCGCTTGTGTTTAAGGATATAACTATTCTACGCTGGTGCACTCAAACAGATCATGCATAGGAAAGCACCAAATTTCAATGTCACATTGATGCTTATGTATATATTATACACACCGGTGCTTATGTGCAACATAAACGCACTAGGGTGATATTTTACATCCCATGCATTGGAAGTTCTCAACATTTTAAAACTTTAATGGTGTAGTCTATCTATAATAGTGCTCGATTCATTTCATCATACTGAGCACTAGTGCGTACAAACTATTAAAATATCTCGGTGCATTTAAACAACTCAAATGCATAAGTGTGATTAATTGAAAAAACTATTGGTGTGTATAAGGTCTAAAAAAATCCATGTGCGTATAAACAATTAAAAAGCATCGATGCGATTAACAAACAAGAATGCATAGGTAAATGCGACTACTACATGGAAATTTTTATTTTCTAAATGTGATGGTGCGCTCAATTTACATTGGAGTATTGGGTGGGCCATTTATATAAACACACTAGTGCATATAATTCAAACAAATGCATTGGTGCGACATAAATTACCAAAAGCACCAAAGATGATTATTTAAACAGTGACTATTGACATTGTAGTGAAATATCTATATTATATTTTTATTTTTTTAATTCCTTTATTAATCAGAAATTGAAATAATTTTTTATAGTACTATTCATTTTAATTTTAACTATTGCATTTGTTTGGATTAATTCCTTATATCTAGAATCTATTGTAATATTTAATCATCCATACATTTAATGTTGGTTGTGGAGCTTGATCTTCCAAATCTAGAGATATAATTTAGCTGTGTTTGTACCCCATGTTTACTGTACAATCATTCCCCCACTTTGGGGTTTTCATTAGCGGTTGGAATCTTGATGTATGCCATGGTGTGCACAAGACTAGATATTGCACATGCAGTGGGAGTTGTGAGCAGGCATATGTATAATCTAGGTAAAGAGCATTGGAAAGTAGTACAGTGGATTCTCAAGTATTTGAGAGGTACCACTTCTCATGCATTATGTTTTGGAGGTTCAGACACTATTCTACAGGGATATGTTGATGTAGATATGGCTGGTGATAAAGACAACAGGAAGAGCACCACAGGGTATGTGTTTATTGTGGGTGGAACAATAGTAAGTTGGATTTAAAAATTGCAACAAGTTGTTTCATGTTCAACAATAGAAGCAAAGTATGTTGCTGCTACAGAGGCTAGTAAGGAGATGATTTGGTTGCAAAGGTTCATGGAGGAATTGGGTAAGAAGCAGAAGAATAGCAGGTTGTACAGTGATAGCCATAGTGCCATTCATCTTACAAAGAAATCATCCTTTCATTCGAAGACTAAACATATACAGCTCAAGTACCACTTCATAAGATCTAGATGAAAAACAGTTAAAACTGGAAAAAATACATACTAGCCAAAATCCTGTAGACATGTTGAAAAAGGGAGTAACCAGAGAGAAGTTGAGTTCCTACTAAGTTTCTGTTGGCCTTCAAGCATGAAGGTGGAAATAATAAATTTTCCAAGTCTAAGGTCCAGAGCATAGTCCAGTAAGTGCAGTAGCAGTAGAGTTGTTGTGATTAGTCTCTAAGTGGGAGATTGTTGGTTGTGGAGCTTGATTCTATAGATCTAGAGATATTATTTAGTTGTGTTTGTACCCCAGGTTCACTGTACACTTGTTCACCCACTTTAGGTTTTGGGGAAGCTTCTTGAAAAAGGCGGTTCGGGAGGAGTGCCCCTGAGAACGGGGATTTAGGGGAAGTGCCCCCGATAAATGGGGTTTTGGGGGAGGAGACCCCGAGAAAGTTTTTTGGGATGTTTGTTGGCCAACAGTTTTGCGGACCCATGGTATTGGGTTAACCGCAGTATTTTTCCCATGGTATTTTCCCCTATAAAATAAAAGCATTGTAATACAATTATGCATGGTATTGTATTGTATTGTAGCATTGTAAACAATCTCTGTGATTGCATGAGAGAGACTGTGACATCGTGAAGAGGAAGTGCAACGGTATTGCTATAGGGTGTATCCCTTCATCTTTTTGGACGGTAATAAAAGGATTGCAAATTTATGTGTGGATGTAGCCCATTGTTTGGGTGAACCACGCTATATCTGTGTCTCTCTTTAATTTGTTTAATGTCTTTTGCATCTTGTTTAATGATTTAACTGTATAACTATTATTGCTCTGTGGTCCTGTTTTCTAACATTTAATTACCGTTGAACATATATTTTCATTGATGTCAAAGGATCAAAGCAAAGGATAAGAATTCAAAGGCTCAAATGTCAAATGATCATATGTCAAAGAATCAAATTTCAAGGAAATGATGTTAAATAATCAAATGTTAAGGAACTAATGTCAAAGACATTGAATTGAGTGTCAAGGGGGTTGTTAAAAGAACATCAGAAGAAGATGAAGACTTCCTCAGGCATACCCAGCTTGAAGAAATACATATGGAAGAATATGGAAGTCACATGAGAGAAAATATCCAACCATGATATTGTTAAATGTACAACATCAGGATTTATTCTCCAATACTTTTGTCATATCAAGTCAGGGACATTTGTTTTATCAAGTCAAAAACTTGTGTTGTATCAAGTTAAGAAACTTTTGTTGTATCAAGTTAGGAACTTCTATTGTATCATGTCATAGCATTGTGCTGTATCAAGTCCTATCTATGTTGAGGTGGAATGTTGTATTGTGATCTTGTGTCACCGCCAATATTGGAATCTTGTGTTGTATCAATATTATATTCGCGTGTTGTATTAAAGTATAGACTTGTGTTGTATCAAATTTTATACCTGTATTGTATCAATTCATGTGGATATACTACATTGTCATGTATTACTAGTCATGATCATTGATTACTATAAGTATCCTTTAGGGATTAGATACCATTAGAGTGAATTACTTTAGCATATGACTACCTAAACATGTATGCATTATTCTATTTTTGAAATATTATTGGTGCCCATAGTGACACGCTAGCCTTAAATGTAGAGTTTTTACGACATCACCTATACATACATCTTCAATTCCAATAAATTTAGTGTACTTACTTGATATAGATCTTCAAATACTTACATAAACACTAGAATGAGCTCAACAAAAAGTCCACTCATATTCTCGGAGAAAGTATTCACAGTTTATCAAAAAACACATTTCATATTCCTTGACCACTTGGTGATATTCAAGAATCAAGACTCGATTCTTTATTATTTTAAAAGGTTTTAAATATGCACAAGTTCAAAATAGAAACCTTGTCTCAAATATATTTTCACCTTTATTAAATAGATCCATTGAGGAGAAGATAAATGCCCCCAAACAAATTCCTAAACGCATTTTGTCTTCCCTTCATAATCACTACATTCAATTGTTTACTCATAAGAATTGACCTTGACTCTATCAAATAAAAACTAACCTAATTTAATTAAAACCTTATATAATTTGAAAGGTAATACATATAAATTTCATGTGTGAAAACCTTATACAATGCCAAAGATGATACAAATTTCATGGGTGAAAACCTTATACAATCCCAAAGGTAATACATATAAGTTTCATGGGTGGCTAGTCCATCCAACTCCATTACAAAATTTGAAATAATATCTCCAATTGATTTTTGTATCATTTTATTCATTTCTACTCAGTAACCATTGCATCTCTAGATTGGTTGCCACCGTTAGGGAGTACCTATGGTGCTATGAAACTATGAATTTCCCTAGAATTGATTAAATACAGGGTGGATGCCAATATTACCTATCACGTTAATCGTGATAGCTTGTAGGTTTGTATTTCAATGTTTGAATGTTGCCTAAATTATTCCCATATTAGTGGCATCTCCCATGGTCTATGCCTCTTGCATGTTATAAAGTTTTCCATATTCACATGTCCTCTTCGAACAGTATTGGGAATATTGTCCTTTTTACTTGAAAAATACTATATTATCAACGCTCTTCTCATATGCATTAGATGATGCAACCTTTTTCATCATAATTAAATATATGCTTGGCCTAATTTACTACCTCAACCAAGGTTTTTGGACCCTCAATATTCAATTGGTTCCTATAGACAATGCCTATTAGTGATCAAATTTGAAGGGTGGGTCTTGATTTAAATTGGAAGGGCATTTATTCTTGGAGCCCTTCAAAGATGAAGGGAAATATAAATAATTTTACTTCAATTGACAAGTTGGTGGTTGGGAGGAATTATTGTTACCCTCCCCACCCAAGTTCAATTCTTGTAAGTGGCATGATACTCTTATTGATCCCTTATTTAATGATTGAGTGGATCATGTAAATCTGGCCTTGCCTTGGTTCTCCAAAATAACGGGCTTGGAAAATTTATTCGTGGATGTATCTTTTTAACAAACGGTGAACCATAATTTAAAAAAAAAACTAAACCCTTTCCCCAAAAAATGGAAAAAACAAATATTGCCCTTCCAAATTTTTACAATCTTAAACAATTGAACACCCCCTAATATGATGTACATGAAAAAATGATATCTTTTCAATACAACCTAATTTGAAAACATTAATTTGACATATATGTAATATTAATTGTATAGTTCAGTAACATAACATCTATTATATTGCATCTTTTTGAGTTGGAGCACACTTCATTATACATAAAAACTACTCAGACTATGCAATAACGATATTGTGACATCTATGTGATCTTATACATAGTGCAGAACATTTTAACTAGATATAGTCTTAAAGAAAACTAAAACCATGATAGAATTACTTATTGTTAACTATATACAAAAGGAATCCACTAAAAAAATAAGGCTATAATAAAACTACAACCAAAAAATACATATAAAACCAACCAAAAACTTGATTCGAACTGGGGAGAGGGAAGCCATCCAAGCCTAAGACATGTAAGAATGATGGGGATTGGGCACCAAAGAAAAAACAATACACAATGTGGAAAACATTAAAAAATTCCTACATACCAAGCAAGTTAGCAACACTAGAATCACCAGGGTCGAGGCATCAAATTTTGTTATTCAACACTTTTCATGACATCATACAGGCATGGGATGGAGGGGAAATGGAATCAATCCTAAGTAAACTGGATCCGTGCAACTCACTGCATGTCTAAGTATCAATTATTTGCATTATAAATTGAACTAGAACACCAAAAGAAGTTTGTTAATGGTTGTATTTTAGAAAGTTCTAGGTGTGAGTAATTAATAGCTTGGGGATATAAAATTTGTTGTTTTTTGTACCAATTCATGATTCAGTGAATCGATAACATAACAAAATATCATACACTAGTGTGTATCCTAAATCATTAAGAATGTTAATCAAGGAATATCAAAAGATGCTTTCTTTTGTCAAAAGATGTTTTTTTCTATTGGCTAGAATTACTCACATCCTATTGAAAATATTATCTTTTTATTGTAAAATAGTTAAATGAATCTACTCACGGAAAATATTTGAGCCCAAAAAAAGGAAATCAAGACACTTTCTGATAAAAAATATAAGTTAACTGGTCCTTTTCTGAAAGAAATCATAGTTAGCCAACCAAAATTTCCAACCCACGGTGACTTTAACGTAGGCTAAGCGTATAGATATTCAAATTTGCATTAAATTAGCACCGATAGTAACAATATTGGAAGTGTAAAACATGCCAGGAATGCATGGTGCAGTTATGATATGAGACACCTTTAGATCTACGTGGTGGAATGAAATCAATGGAGCATCCATGATCGATTAAGCATGGCAGGTAGTTTCAAAAAATTTAATTTCTCATGAATTTGAATGAGTGATTTTTATAACAATGTGTTTTGTTTTGGACTGCCTAGTGTTTTGGACTTCATGGTACCCTGCAACATAACCAAAAAAACATATAACATAATTTTGATTATGTAAAAATGTCTTGTGGATACCTTTAGAAGTTTAAATTGGCATAAGAAGCAGCATTACCTTGACTCATCCACACAAAATCATATTATTCTGACTCAGGTACGCTGCATTGTACTTCATCCAGTCACATACTTATCTTATCCAGCAATGAAATTGTTATCTATTTTGGGAAAGCTGTTAAGTTGTTGAGCCTCATTTTATTATCATTTTTGGCAATTAAATAACACATTTAAACACATATTTTATTATCTTCGGTATATTTTATGTCATGCAGATCGTTATTTCAGCACAAGGTAAGAACAAATTTGATGTTATTTCAAATTTTGTTATTAATATCACTTTTATGATTTTATTAACTCAAAATTATATTATTTAAAGCATATTCAATGTATTATTTGATATGTATATTCGTTTGCAGATTTCATAGTTTGTTTGGTAAAATTACCACCAAAACGCATTCAGTCTACCTCTCGTATAACATGTCCAGCTCACAATCCAACTTGCCGATCAGCTCGTCATCCAACCATCGCACAAAATTCACTGATGGTTTTCCATGTTTTCCTTAGATTGAAACCTAACATTTCCAGGTCACGGTTCAGTGTTCTGTCCAGCTCACCGTTCAACTCGCTCATCAGCTTGCATGCTGTCCATAACCAATTTTGGGTATTTAAACATGAAACAGCCTGCAACCAACTGATCATCCATGTGTCTGGATGATACACCAGCTTGCAATATCCTTCGCTCACCACCACATCAACCATATCTGTGCTGGACTGATGCATTTAACTCATGCTCCAGAAGGATCACCACCTATTTGCTCACCATCCACGCAATTCAAAGGAATAGAATTACCTGCATTCTAGAAGACCAACTGTGTCACCGCTCTCACTCTCCACAACACCACCAGTCCACATGCTCGCACTGATGAACGACCTGCGTTCTAGAAACCTGCTGATGTGTACAAGCCTGCGCTCAACACCATCCCATCAACCACGCTAAGGAAGGGATTGACGGAATGATGAAGAGGATCTACCCATGTGAAAGGAGGAATATCATGCCACATTCACGCTGTAGAGGTCACGCTCGCGATGAAGAAGGAAGATGTCCATGCGTTGGCCGAAATAAATTATGTGCCTTTAAAGATAGACTAAAATTAGAGAGGAGTCGACCTTTGAGGGTAGACTTGCTCATCTCTCATGTAAACTATATATATCAGACTCTGAATAAAGAGCAGAGTTAGTCAGGAGAGAGTTAGAGAAGTATTTTTTTAAGTAGTTCATAGTTTTTATAAACACTGTAATTTTATTTCTGAATTTGAATAAAGAGATCTATGCATTGTTGTTGAAGATTGCGTTTGAGTAGGAGTTAGCAGGCATCACCCCTGATTGTTGAGAGGGCCCCTCATCAACCAGAGGTTCATTTCTTTGTTTAATTCAGTTCTTTCTTTTCTGTTTTAGCTAGTCTAGTTTAATTTCCAGTTTGTTTTCATTAGATAATAGTAAATGTTATTTTATTTCCTGTATTGCCTTAGCTTAGTTTTATTTCAGCAGTTAAACAAGTAGATGCGCGCATAGCTTTGCTTTCAGTCATTTGTTTCCAGTCATTTGCTTTCAGTTATTTTCTTTCAAGTTATTTTATTTACAGTCATTTCATTCGAGTATTGTTTTCCGTATTTATTCCCAAACATATAAAATAGTTTGCTTCCATTTGAATTCAGTCTTGTTTATTTATTTCCTGTTATGAATTTTCTTATATAAAATAGTTTGCTTTCATTTAGATTTAGTCCCGATTATTTATTTCATGCCATGAACTTGCTTAAGTTAATTTCCAGTCTATTTAAATTAATTTCTAGTTTACTAATTAGTTTAATATGCAATGATTTCTTTTTGTTTAAGAGTTAGTTTAAAGTTAATTTGCTGATTAAATAGGTTTGTTTATTGATTCCATACATTAGGTTTAGATCTGCATAACTTCAGCTGAAGAATTAGTTCATTTAGGTTAGTTTTTACCATTTTAAACTGTACGAACTGCTATTTGGACCGTCTGTCTAGTCTTCCATTCAGCCACCCCTTACAGACCTATTGTTTAGTCTATCATTTAACCCTTGGTTATGTTTTTAGTGTTTTTTATGTATTTTAAGATGGTTTCTAGTTTTGTTTTGTCAATATTTGGATTATGTTTGTAGTTGGTAATTTTATTTAAGCATTACAATTAAAGTTTGACTGTTTTAGGTTATTAATTAAGGTTTTATTATTCTTCTTTTATTTTCTTTTCACCTTAAATATGGATTATGTTGTTCTTATTTCTTGAATATTAAACATTGATTTCGTTTTATTGCTATTTTACGTCATGGTTATCTTTGTTTGCATATAGAGTTTAAGGTTAGATGTATTATTTTTAAGAGGAAGTTAGATTATTTGTAATCATAGGAATCATTCTTGTTTTTGGTATGTATTTATTGAAGAATAGAGTTTAAATATCTTTATTAAGTTTTCTACTTGCTTCTTTTCCTTAAGTTTTCTGTTTTTGCTTATAAGTTTTTTGTTTCTCTGTATACCCTAACCTTGCATTTGAATAGATAGTTGTTGATAGTATCTTTATCCAAGGTTAATTATCCTTTAACTCAATTGTTGTTTCAAATACAGTAGAGTAGCTCATATTGTTTTCTGTTTTAATTCGATTACTTTAATAGTTGATTTTTAGGAGCTTGACTCGGTTTTTCATTTTGAAAGATCTTTCGATCTTTTGTTTATTAAAATGTCTCCATGACACCCTAGGATCCTTTTTACCTTCGCATATATTTGGTATCAACTCTAATCCTACCAACCCCGGTCGATAATTAAATATTAGGTGTATTTAAGATAGTAGAACACACCCAACATTTTTGGCGCCGTTGTCGGGGAGTTGTTTTATAAGGTAGGATAAATAGGGTTCCTTTATGAAGTTTAGATAGATATATAGATTAATTTTATATTACACAGCAAGAGGGAGGGGAGAACAGTAAGATGCAAAGATGACTTCACTACGAAACTCTTGAAATTTTCGTGGTGTAACAACCAGCTGCATCCACTATAGTGGGGTGCCCCAAAGCCTTGTTTTTCCTTTGTTGTTTTTATAAGTGTGTTATTTTCTACAATTGTCATGTACTTGTTTTTATTTTGTAGAACTAACGCCTCTGTTATAACAGGCACCCCTAAAACCCAGCAACAACAGTAATAGCATAAGTTTCCTTTAATTTAGTTTTATTTTCATGAAAAGACTTTGAGATCCTCAGGGTAGATTTATTAAGATAGGAAAATCTATCGATATTTCTACTAACTTTTCCAGGGGACATAATACCCCAACTACTAACTCACCAGAAAGGTATCGAAAGACACTTGTAGGAAGTAATTCTGCTCGGAAACCTAAAGAAACTCTTCTAAGAGATATTACCAAGGGAACCATAGAAGGAGAAGGAACCTTGACCAGATTTCATGAGGACCTCATTTCAGAAGAAATTCAGAAGGATCAACCACTATTAACCTTTAGTTCTCCACTAGTCACAAAACCAAAGGATACGACCTTTTCACTAGTAGGAAGTTCAAACTTTGTTGACCTTGTTGATCCTGAGCAGGTAAAAGCCCTCTTTGGAAACCCCATAGATACAGTTATCTCACAAATTGAGACATCCATAGTAGAACCTACTATCCCTCTAGGGGTCAATAAAGAAACGGTTGACCAGAGGAAGATCTCTCCTGAAATAGAGTGTTGGGATGCTCCATTATCACCTCAAAAGGAGCTTCCTATGTATATTTATATTAAAAACCCAGCCTATATGGAGGGACATGGAGAGAAAAAATATCGTAACAAAGTTATAAATAACGAACAAGAAGGAGAAAATCAAACTGAGGCTACCTTCAGGTTTCCTATTCTAGATACTGTACTAGATGTAACTATGAAAAAAACCCCTCCTTCTTCTTTACCTACCTTTTATGGAAAAAGTAATGAGGACCCAGACACATTCTTGTTTGAGTTTTATATTCTTTGTAGGAGCTATAATTATCTACAAGATGCTCACAAACTAAAACTCTTTCCTGCTACATTCAAATATTCCGCCTTGCGATGGTTCATGGGATTAGGTGAATCCACTATCAGAACTTGGGATGACATGAGAACCTCATTCTTGCGAAAGTATCAAGAATATTGCAAACCTAAAGATTCTCGACACGATATATTCAAGATACAACAACTTGAAGAGGAAAGCCTAGAGCATTATCTTGAAAGGTTCATTTATACACTTCATAAATCTAAGTATCATGACCTTCGAGAAGATGCAGTACGTACACTTTTTCTCAAAGGAATCTCCGAAGACTTTCTAGAGAGTCTTAATCTCATGGTAGCCGACGATATTTCTCATAATACTTTTGCACAGATCGGTGAGATGTGTAAAAATTATTCTAGAATTAGGGGGAAAGTTGGGAAAAACTTTTGAGATCCTTATAGTAGAAATGTAAGAGGAAACGTTCCTAGTTCAGGAGGGGTTACAAGGATGGAATTGGGTAACCTATTGGAAAATTTTAATACTGACATATTAGGAGCCATGGGTTCTCAATTAGATGCTTTACAAGCCAAGAAAAGGCAAGATGAAGAATGAGCAGCAATGAGTATTTTATGTCTAAGGTGTAGAACAAAACATCCCCGAAGGGAATGTCCGTTAAACAATATCTCTATATGTCACATTTGTATAGAGGAACATCTGACACATAACTGTCCATCCTTTCCTATATTTCAAGCCATCTATAAGAGTGGGGATGTAGGTGAAACATATAGAAGGCCTCCTTGGCAATCTAGAGATCAACTAGCATATCAGATTTTTCCACCACAATCCCCACCCTATTACTCTCCATACCAACAAACCCAACAATGGAACAATCCTACTTGGTAGAGTTACCCACCTCAGCATCCTCCTCCTCGATTTCCACAGCAACAGTATTGGTCACAAGGGTGTAGAGGAAAGCCATATCCTCAGTCACAACCTATCCCTCCACCTAATCATCCTTATCCTCAGCATCAACTGAATTTCTAGCAGCATTTTCCAGGATTTGTACCTCCAGTTCCTCTCATTGCACAACAACCTCATCACTTCCAGAATACAAATACTCCACGATCGACATTATTACCTGCACAATTGATACCTAACCCTAATAATAAACCAACTCAAGATCTTAAAAATATTGAGTTGCAAACTCTTCCATCCTACCTTGTTTCGACTGTACCTATACATGAGATTCATTTACGGTCTCGAAGAGTTGTTAATGATAAACCCAGAACATGAGTCATCATTCATAAGGAAAATGAAGAAGAAGAAGATTCAATTGAACCTGTGATTGATGCCATCTTGGAGGATGTGAACATTTCAAAAGTTTCAGTTCTTACCCATCCTCTGCAAGAACCTATTCAGGAATAAAGAGTTCCTCCATTTCTAGTAAGACTAGTAATAGAAAAACCCGTAGTTCATTCAGAGTATGATATCTTGAATGAATTAAATAATATATGTATGAAAATACCATTATTGAAAGCTATTAAAGATATACCAATTTACAGTAAGGTAATAAATGAATTATGAATTAAACACCGAGGGAAGAAACAAAAATAACCCCTTACAATTCATGTCATAGGAGAGATGTCTGAATATATGTCAGATCAGTCTCGGATTGCAAAATATACAAATCCAGGAGCCCCAGTAGTGACTGTAATTATAAATAATACCACCATAGATAACACATTAATCGATTTAGGATCAACCACCAATATGAAGACCACCACATTTTTAGAAGCTTTATAGTTGGGACAATTTCTTCGACCTACCCCTTCCATCTTGGAACTAACAGACCCTACTACTGTAAAGCCTGTTGGAGGCCTGGAAGACATTATTGTATCAGTAGCTTCATGGGAATACCCCATTGAATTTATGGTCATAGAATCAAAGGACATCCTATTATCTTGGGAAGACCATGGCTAGCTAATTACAATGCTTTTATAGGATGTAGGGATCGGGAGATGACCATTTCCAATGGGTTTTCTACCCAAAGACTTATTTTATATCCCCAAGCACAACCAGTAACTGAAAATTCATGGTGGTTAAATTGTTCCTTTAGGGATGAAGATTTTGATGACATTTCCTTTCCTAGTGATTTCTCCTAGGAATTGCAGGAGAAAACTACTGAGAATGTATTGAATCAATTTATTTCCTCCACCATTAGTATAGATTTTCCTCAGTCATTTGCTAAATCTGGTCAAAACTTTGGAGATGATTTTCAAGAAAGTATGGCCCTCTCAATGTTTACAGAAACACCTTGTGTCTTCACAATCGAAGAGCATATAGGACTTTTCACCATACCTTGTGAAGTTGGCCCTAAAAAAAAATTGCACATAAATGCAGGGTTGAGTGAAGATCAACAAGCTCAACTACTTAAGGTTCTTAAAAAAAAGTCGAAGCATTCACATGGGAATACACTGATATGAAGGGTATACACCCTGACACTTGTATTCACCACATTTATATGGATCCAAATATACCACCTGTAAGACATCCTCCATTAAAGGAAATTTGAGGTCTAAAATGGGCCTCCTAAGGAAAATAATAAAATAATAGTTAAAATAATAAAATAATAGTTTTCAATTTTGGAGGAATAATGAAAAAACTACTTTTTTTGTTCGTATTTTTGACATATCTCCCTTTGGTTTTACTCAAACTCCGAGCAGGAGAGCTCGTTGGATACTGAATTTAATTCCGCATCCAACGAGCTCTCCCACTCGGAGTTTGACTAAAACCATAGGGAGATATGTTGAAAATATGGACAAAAAAAGTAGTTTTCTTTTTTACAAATATGTCAATTCAACCATTATGGTTGACTCATTTTATTTAAATTCTATTGGTTCCTCAATTCCAACTCACAAAATTTATTGTTGGCGCGTTTTCTTATAAGGCCCATTTTATACCCCAAATTTCCTCTAATGAGAGGAGGATGAATCCTACTTTGAAGGATATAGTAAAAGGAGAATTACAAAAACTTCTTACCGCCAGTTTCATCTATCCTATTTCTGATAGCAAATGGGTGTCTCCTCTAGTGGTAGTTCCAAATAAAGTTACAAGGAAATGACATATTTGTATTGATTTTAGGGAACTGAATAAAGCCACTCTTAAAGACTACTTTCCTTTGCCCTTTATTGACCAAGTATTAGATGCCTTGTTAGGTAAGCATTATTTCTCCTTTCTTGATGGATATAGTGGATACAAACAGATCCTAATAGCACCTGAAGATTAGGATAAGCCCACTTTTACATGTCCTTGGGGGACATTTTCCTATCAATTTTTTCCATTTGGCTTATGTAATGTACCCGCTACTTTTCAACGAGCAGTGTTAGGCATATTTTCTGATCTTATACATGACTGTATCGAGGTATACATGGATGATTTTATAGCATATGGTAATATTTTCCAAGCTATTGAAAACCTCGAGAAATTTTTGATCCAATTTCAAGAGACAAACTTAGCTCTTAGTCATGAAAAGTGTAAAATGTTACTGACAAAAGGTATAGTTTTAGGACACCATATTTTTTCTCAAGGAATTAAGGTAGACCCTGCTAAGATCAAAGTAATAGTTGTCCTTCCTTCTCCAAAAACCCAAAAGGAGGTGAGAATATTTCTGGGTCATGCAAGATATTATCGCCATTTTATTGAAAACTTTACAAAGATAGCTGCACCAATGTTTAAATTTCTCATAAACGATGTAGAACTCCAATGGAAAAAATCTTGTCAAAATGCTTTTGAGATTTTAAAATCTAAACTATTAGTAGCACCAATACTTAGGGGCCCTGACTAGACCCTTCCCTTTCATATATCTACTGACGCTTCTGATATGGCCATAGGAGGAGTCCTAGGACAAAAAGAAAGACAATGACCTTATGCCATTTATTTTATCAGCAAAAATATTTCTCCTTCCGAATTAAACTATACCATTACTGAAATTTTTTTTTTGGTAGTAGTCTATTCTATTAGTAAATTCTGCCATTATATTACAGGGTACGAAGTTTTTGTGCACACCGATCACTCTGCCATTAGATTATTAATGAACAAACCGATCAGCAATGGTCGAGTTACCCGGTGGCTTCTCCTATTACAAGAATTTAATATTACTGTCATTGGTAAAGAAAACTTAGTAACGGATTTTCTTTCTCGTGTACAACACGGTAGTGATACTAAACCTATTGATGATACTTTTCCTGACGAACATCTGTTTGTTGTATTTGTTCAAACCCATTGGTTTGTTGATATTGCAAACTATCTAGCGACTGGAAAAGTACCACACCATTTGGTTCCATACGAGAAATGCCGCATAATAATACAAAGCTCTAACTATTCCTGGTTTGATAATGACCTCTTTCATACTGGCCCATATCTTATTATTAGAATATGTGTGTGGGAGGATGAAATGACAGACATCTTCCGAGCATGCCATGATGGACCATGTGGAGGACACTTTTCTGATAAACGGACATCATACAAAGTATTGCACTCTGGTTATTAATTATTGGCCAAGCATTTTTAAGGATGTTGCGAAGTACGTTAAAGGATGTGATAGTCATCAAAGAATGGGTAGACCCATGACATCAGACCAAATGCCTTTACAACCTTAGGTCATGATTGAGCCTTTTGAAAAATGGGCTCTTAATTTTGTAGGACCAATCTCTCCCATGTCTCGTAAAAATAAATATATCTTGGTTTGCACAGATTATGTTACCAAATGGGTAGAAGCTAAAGCTTTGTTTAGGGCTATAGAGAAATATGTAGTAGAATTCATATATGAAGAAATATTTACCCAATTTGGTGTACCCAGAGAAATTGTCATAGACCAAGGTACTCAATTCACTTCCAAAATAATGCAAGAGCTCACTACGAAGTATGGTATTCGACATTGCAAGTCTTCACCTTACCATCCTAAGGCTAATGGCCAGGTATAATTAACCAAGAAAGTATTAGAAGCTATTTTAACCAACACCATTCACTTACATCATAAGGATTGGGCGGATAGACTTCTAGAGGCTTTATGGGCCTATAGGATAACATGGATAAATACTACTGGACATACCCCCTATGAGCTAGTATATGGAAAAAAATTCCTTTTACCTATTGAATTTCAAGTTAAAACCTTTCGTATGGAAGCACAGTTAGGTATGGATTTGGACGAAGCACAGAAACAAGGAATCCTATATATTAATGAATTAGATGAAATTAGACAGGACGCACTTCAGAGAACCATGCTAATACAGAATCAATGGAAGCAACGGCATGATACATTTATCAAGCAAAAGCAATTTAATGCCAGAGATTGGGAATTACTATTTGATTCATGATTTAAAAACTTTAAAGGAAAATTAACTACCCGTTGGTTGGTCCCTTATGAAGTAGTTACATCTTTTGACAATGGATCAATAAACAATTGATGGCTCAGAAGTTTCCTTTATAGTGAATGGACATAGACTTAGACTTTACCACCAACCGACATCTAGACAGCATTTTGTACAAAATGTTTTAGAGCAAAGAGAAATGGAATTGATTGAAGAGGAAGTTATTTCTCCTCCTCTTGATTTGTGAAATCATTTTGGGTTATAATCACTTGTATATATGTAGATATGTTTTTGCTTCTATGAATAAATAAGAGTCACTTCTAATAAAATAAATTACGTGCGACTCTTTTGATTTCTATGATTTTATGAATAAATTGATTCATCTAACAAGTGGTTTTGTAGTTTGATCATGGATACTTTATCTTATAAGAAGATCATGAAGTATTATCTGGAAAAGATAATTACGCTCGTAAGGTATCTTAACTTTTCTTAATTTGCAGTTTCTAGTGAGAATTAAGGATAACTCCTTGCATATCATTCTTAACCGCTCCTTTTATGATTCATATAGTTTCTGATATTTTGATTCAAACATGTATATTTCTGATTTTTTATTTTGAACAGTGCTTGATAAGACCTATTTTCATTATCATTCATCTTGTGGCTATGGATTACTAGTTCATCCTATACTTGTTATCAAAACTTGTCTCTCAAATATAACTCAAGAGTAGGTGGAATTTTCACCTATGGGGAAAATTACTTATCTCTTCTGAAAAGGATGGATTCTAAGCTCAAAGAACAACTTTAAGTTATTCTCTTTTGACGTGATTTATGATTAAGGCCGGTACGAAAAGCTATTTGTAAGTTTATTCAGTAAAATTGAATTATGTGTTTTAGCAGGGCTTAACATGCTCTAGTACCAATCGGATTCCATATATTTAATATCATTATACAAGGCAAACCCATCGAGGTACTGAACAGGCCTGCTTGTAGCGGGTCAATGCTGCATAAAAACTTAAAACCAGGAAGCTCGATAAATGCAAGTAAACCCGCCAGGGTACTGAACAGGCTCGTTGGCAGTGGGACTATACCTGCATGGTACCAAGATAAACTCGCCAGGGCATTGAACAGGATTGATGGAAGTGGGGCAATATCGGGTAAAGAGATCTGGTTAATGCACTACTATGCACATGATTCATAAAATAATGATCATATACAGGAAATTTTTCAAAAAAATTATAAATAAAATGTTAAATCCCATTATCTTTACTGTCACTTGAGAATCGTTGTAAGGGCTTGGACCTGGCCATATAATTCAATCAATACCTAGGATGCTATTATCCTAGAAATGGGACCCATAGTTACATGTCTCACACACTCCGGGGTAAACTCAACGTATTTTATGATGACAAAATATATTTACAATGAGGCATAGATTCCTAGCTTTTCCTATTATATTATTGTCTCTTTATATGGTCTTTATAAGCACTATTATTTTTCATAAATATACATATATGAATCACTTTACTAGTCAATTTTTCTTTTCTTTATAAAACAATAACATCATACTTGCACTTTTTATTATCTGAAATAAACTATTCTTCTCCTTTGCATGAGGACGTGCCATATCTTTGGTTTGGGGGAGGATTAGGAAGATTCAAAACAAAATATTTGTCTTCTTTTATCTTTTATTATTATTACAAAATTGCTTATCTCTGACAAATGTTAAAGTGTTTTCAAGTTATAGCATGAAGCATGTTTAAAAAAAAAACAAATCAATCAATCAATATGAAGGATTTGATGGAAGACTTTATGAAGGATCTGAATAATGGTTTAGATGATGGTCTGAATGAGATATTGTTGTATTATAGCATGAATGATTAAAATTTGTCAACCAAATTTTGTTTTTGAACATAGTTTTATTTTTGTATGGTGTTATCAACCCAAATGGCACTTCTTTGTTTGAGTGCCGACTTTCCATATGTTGGTACACAAAAGGACACTATAGGATTGAAGTTTGCCTAAACACTATAGATGGGCATGACATGAGATGCATTAACCCTTTGACCAGCATGCCATTTTAATTTTCTATGTGTTGATTGCCATACACAACTATTTCCACTGAAACTCACGTACATATGCAACTATGAATGTTGTTAACCCACGTACTGTACACGACTATTCTCATTGCAACCCGCATACTGATCTGTACGTGGGTTTCCCTTAAAGCAACTCACGTGTCATACATGGGTTTCCTATATCAATATTTGCGTACACATCCATTTGACATAAAATTATAAAACATGATTAATGCAGATTAGTTGAGCCTTAATCATTAACCATCTCAACTATCTCAACCCCCTCAACCTTCGAAGCTGCTCTATTTCTCAAAGTATAACTAGAGGCCTTGGGGAGGGCATTAGGAGAATGAATCTTGGAGAGCAAAGTTATGCTGGTGGTATATCTTCAGAAGTCTTTGGAGCAATAGAAATCAGAGTCCTTTGGTTGCAGAGGAGTCATTGTCTCAGGCGATGGGTTGTACACTTATCTCATTCACTGATTGTTAATAAAGAGAATCCTTCTTGCAACTTTGTGTTGAGTCTCTTTCATGTATCATGGTTGATGAATATATTTGATTAAGCACTATATATGTTGTTTATCTATCATGTCATATATACATGTATAAGTTTGTACTTGGAGAATTTTCTCTTTGCAGGTGAAGGAGGTGCATCCTTGAAAGCTTTGGAGAGAAGCAGTGTGGGAGAAGACAAAGCTTGGACCAACCGTTGATAATCGGGTGAGTCCAACATATATTCCTATTTCCTTTCTATACTTTAAAGCTGATTGTCTGCAAGTTTTAAATGTATGTTGGTAACTCCATACCCTAGGTTACAAGGGTGTTTATTCCTGAACAATAGAACTGGTGACTCCGCTGGGGAGCCTAGACTGTTGTGTGTTATATTCTGTAGATTAGTGCCCAGTCTTTTCCTTGATTCAGTGTGTGGTGTCTTGTCTTGGTTCATGCTTAGAGTGGTGTTTGAAGACCTTTAAAAATTTTCTTTTTATTTGAAAATTTTATACCTGTACGCAGGTTGTTCTTGCACATAGTCATGTACAGAGGTTGGCGTATGCAGGTTTCTCTATAGCATAGTTGTCTATAGTACGCGAGTTTCCCTTGTACACAGTCGTGTACAAGCCTGAGCACAAAATTTTTGAGTTAGGGTTTGCTTGTCCATGTCCTTTTATAGATTTTGTCTTTCTGAGTGGCCTTCTTTATGAGCATTGCATTGTGAGTTTGATGACCTTGTTAGCCATACCTTCTGCTTTCTTGTAAAGCTCTTGAGTTCTTATTGTTTGGATTGTCTGTCTGTTAGCAACTTGAAGTGGATTTGCCTGTTGGGTAATAGGTTTAAGTGCTGGTTGTTTGAATCATTGATCAGGGTTCTAGACACTATATATTCCATTCTATTTTCGAATAATATTGGTTTGTCACTTGCCTTTGTTTGAGTTCAGTGATTTCTATTCATTGTGCCTTCCAAAGCTAGGGTTCCAAGTCTTCCTTAGGTGGTTGATTTTTGGTTTTATGAATCTGCTTTAACTCATTTTGCTTATTTTATACAGTTAGTTTATTCAAGCATCCTCAAGTATCGTGCATTTAGGTGCATAGTAGTCTTTGAGAAATTTGAAAAGTGAAAAGAAAACATTAGAAACTTTTGCATTTGCTTTGCATACAATAGTTTTGTTTTCAGTTTTTAAATATAATCTCAAAAATTACAAAAATATAGTCTTAGTTTTCTCTTTATTCATTGCATTTTCATCAATTTACATTTACAAAAAAAAAAAGAGAAGCTTGTTTTTTAAGTAGTGATAATTTGCTTTGAAAGTATACACCTATTGTTTTTTACATTTCTTATCGAGTCAAAAACATCATAGTCTTTCACTCCACTTTCCTTCTGAGTAAAAAATATCCCTTAAAATAAACACAATAATTAAAATTTATTAGTAATTTTTTGTTTTTTAGGGCCATACACCTACTAGCTTAGGCTAGACTTGTGGGATAGGAAGTGTAAACTCCCCATAAGTATTTTAAATTTAGACATAGTGGGCCAATCGATAGGTAAATCCTTCTCTTTATCGATAGTATCTGGGAAGCTCCTCTCAAACAAGAGTCAAGCACGAGGCCGCGTGGAGGCATTGGAATGAGGAGATAACCCTTTGATTCCTTGTCGAAACATAAATCAAGATTTTTATCCATCTGGGGATTCTGTCCTAGACAGAGTTTCGGGCTTAGATACCCCGCCCATGCATACAAATAAGGCTTGCGACTGTCCCCCTAGACTATTGGTATAGTTAAGGTAGCCTCTAGTCTCTTGACATCTAGGGTTCATACATAGGTAAACCGAAAGGCTATTTTTGGTTCACCTTGGGCGGGCTTGGAAGGTAACCCTTATTGAAAGTGTATGAGGGTGGTGGGTGATTACTCCACTTGTTCCTAAGAACCTCTTCAAGGACGCCAAGAAACTGTCATTCAACTTTCTTTGGGAAAGCAAATCTTTTACCCTTGTTGATTGTTGAGACTTTAGGATTTTTCATAGTGATTGCTCTATGATTTGTCTATGTTTAGCTAACCTTAGGGTTTGAATTGTCAAATTTACAATTGTGGAGAACCAAACTATCAGAAGGTCATGAAGGTTGCAAAACCTTCCTCCTATTATCACATTGGAACCTCCACCTCCCCCTCAAAGGCGAAGATTAGACACAGATGGTTCATTTGAACCGATAGGAGTCAGTGAAGTTCTGGGTGAACCAGAACTTAGGGAAAATCATCTTAACTTGAATACAGTTGAGATAGAAGACTTGCAGGATGATTTTAATACACCTCTGACTAATTTAAACGATCTTGTGATCGTTCAGGTTCATCCTTTTGATCCACCCATGATTGGTGTCCCTATGGGTAGAATAATGTCTAGTGCAGAAGAAAGTTCTTTCATTTTCACCTCAGCCATCCCGGCTGAAGGGGTGCTACCTCCCCCGATAAGTACCCCTAGATCAAGCATACCTACTATGCCCTTAACTCCAGTGAGTTGAGTGGTCCAAACGCCAATTCCCCCAAGCCTAGCAGGTGCTTATGGTGGCATGGTAATTGGGATTCCTAGTGTACCTACAGTTCCAACCTCCTTCGCACATACTTCCCAGAGTGGTCCGATAGGATCCTCGGATTTTGTCCAAGGATTTCCTTAGAATGGGGGACACATACCCCCATCCAATCCATATGTAGGCCCACCACCCTCTTATGTAGGGGTGCAATTTGGAAGCACTAACCCTTATGGTCAAGGTTTCCAAAACTCGGTCTCTGCTTCGTTCACGAGCTCTCCCTTTTCACTTTTTAGCGGAGGGATACCTGCTCCTGTTTTTCAAACCCTAGTTTCAACTGGGGCAGCCAGAACCTCTTATACTGCACCTTATAGCAACAATCCTATGGCTTATAGATGGAATTCATTTCAAAGTAACCCATCTACTTCGTAACTGGTGGCAGGGGGAAACCCCACCTTTACATATGGGAATTTGGGGGCAAATCTCTCTAATCCCCAAACTGGTACTTTTAGTGCTCCGGTTTGACCTAAGCTTCCTTTCCTAGCAACGTTAAACTTGCCATATTTGTCTAAACTGATGAATGACCCGGTGAGGCATGATCCCTCCTGGCCGCCTGTACCCACCAAGTTTCCCTCAGACATCCCAAAATTCGAAGGCAAAGTTGGTGAAGATCCTGGGGCTCATGCCACCACTTTTCATTTATGGTGCTCTTCCAACTCACTGAATGAAGATTCAGTTAGGTTGAGGCTGTTCTAAAGAACATTGACAAGTACTGTAGCAAAATGGTACATTGAGTTGCCTTCTGCTGCGTTTAGTAGTTTTTGGGACTTGGATAACACATTCCTTAGCCACTTTCAGCTTCCTGTTGATATGATTTCGAAATGGACTTGTTGTCTACCTTCCAGCAGAACAAGGCTACCCATATCTCGGATCACATCCAAGAATGGATGAGGCAGAAGAGCCTTATTAAAGCCACTATTCCTCCTGATTTCTTACTAGAATGGTTCCTTAAATCACTATTTCCTTTTATATCTAAGGGCATATCTACTTCAGGAGTGACAAGTGAGGAAGAAGATATCCTCAGGGCCCAGCAACTTGATTTGATTTACTCTTAGTCTGGGATCTTGTATGAGATACCTGAGGCACCGAGGCCAACACATGATGCAGAGAAACCTAAGCCTGGACCCCATGTCGATGGTGTGGTTGGGTCCGTTAATTCTCCCATTGTAGAATCTTTGGCCAAACAACTCCATCAGCTGTCTATTAAACATTCTACAGCGGAGGCAGCAAAGGCTGCCCCCTCACCCCAAAATGAAAATGTTTTTGTGCAGACCTCTCAGAAGGGAAATTGGTATCCCGGTGGGAAGAAGAAGAGAGGAAAGAAAGGGGAGGGAAATCAAAATAAGCAGAAACCCACAAATAATGCTGATGGGGGCAAGAAATAAAAGAAAAAGGTGAAAATCCAATGTAAGTTGTGCCATGAGGATCACCTCACCCATATTTTTCCCCTTATGGAACAAGCCTAGAAGCTGTTAAAAGCTCAACAACCAGCTGTCCTGAAGGATCCGTTTCCCCAAGGGAAGAATTTTGCTTCAGCTTCGAATGCGGTAGGGGGCACCCCAAATGTCCCTGACCCCAATTATATCAACATGGTTCGATCTTCAACTTTGCTACAGCCTAGAAATAATAACTATGAAAAAGAGGCCTCTGAGAAGGGTAAGTCTATAGGTGAAACTTCTAACCCTCTCACGATCAAGAAACCTGCTGAAACTATGCCCAAGATACTGAAAGGTGTCTTTAAGAAGACCTTGCATAATTCTAATGCTAGGGATGCATCCAACTACTTTGTGGTTGAAGATTTATCCCAAACACCTTCTGCAATGTCAGCTTTAGAGGTGTTACAGAGTTGTCCTGCCCAACGAGATGCACTCTTAGCAGCCTTAGGTAGTATGGACTCATCGAGTCTCATGGTGAAATTTCACTTGTCTGATGTCAAAATTCACCTACCTTACCATGCAGCCTTATCAATAGATGTCATCCATGGTGGAAATATCATTGGAAGGGTAGTTGTTGACGAGGGTGCTTCTACATGTGTTATGTCCTTGTCATGTTGGAAATCTCTTGGATCCCCAGAGCTGGTCCCGTCAAACACCCTGCTTACTGCTTTCGACGGAAGGTCATTCCATCCACATGGTATCCTACTGGATTTTGAAATTAAGTTGGTAGGAAAAGCAGTGTCTGTTGAGGTAGAGGTGATTGATGCACCTTTGGACTATAATTTTCTTTTGGGAAGAAGTTGGACTTATGCCATGTCTGCTATTGCATTGGTCGTCTTTCAGGTGGTAGTGTTTCCACATGAAGGGAATTTCGTTACTGTTGACCATATCGATTTTACTTGAAAAGGATGCATGGAGTCTAATGAGTTTGCTGTGCCATTGGTTGATCAAGTCAAACCTGCTGCACAGAGCTTAGGGTCTAGAATGTATGCATCACTGATGGGCACATTCAATCTTCCAGCTCCTATTAATTATATAGGTTCTACTAGTGTGGAAAATTCCATTACTATGGTTGTTGATAGGATTGATCCTTCGATTCTCCCTACCCACCATGAACCTGAAGTGTCCCTATTGGTAGTGGAAGTAGCTTATCAAGCTATCACACCAACCACTATTGATCCCATTCCAGTTCCACTCTCAGTCTCAGAGGAATTGGAAGAAGTCTATCTGCCTGCTTGGGAAAAAAACTCTTTGCATTCGACAGATTGTTTAGATATGGTTTTACCTTCTGATGAAACCATTTTGGAAGCCATGTGTGGACGAGATATGATTTGTGAAGATCTTCATCATCGGTCCTATTTTCTTCCAGAGCTAAGTAGGATAGAGAATCAAGAGTCTCATGTGAGACTAATAGATGATGTTTATATGCCTGTTAATCCCTTACCCAGGGAAGGAATGTTTGCTAAGGGGAATATAGCAAATATTTCTACTACCATCCGATATCAACATCTCTGTAAATATTGACATTGTGGAAAATATACATATTGGAGCAAACTGCTCTCCTGAGGAGATTTCCATCTATACCACCTTGTTTAAGGAGTTCTGCGACGTTTTTGCCTTATCATATGAGGAGATGCCAGGAATTGATCCATCTATAGTCGAGCATGAGATCCAAACATACCCTGACGCTAAACCTGTTCGGCAAAAGTTGAGACCTGTCAACCCGCGTAAAGCGGCGGTAGTGAAGGCTGAAGTGGAAAAACTACTGAAAGCCGGTTTTATTATTCCCATAGCTTTGACAGAATGGGTATCCAACCCTGTTCCTATTGATAAGAAGCAAGGGACCATACGTGTCTGTATTTCCTTCAGAGATTTAAACAAATCCTGTCTTAAGGACAACTATCCCATGCCATTTATAGATCAAATTATTTATGCTTGCGCGAGAAGTGAAGTTTTTTTGTTTATGGATGGTTTCTTCGGATATAATCAAATTCAAATAAAACTGGAAGACCAACATAAAAATGCTTTCATTTGTCCTTGTGGTACCTTCGCGTACAAAAAAATTCCCTTTGGATTGAAAAATGCTAGGGAAACCTTTCAATGGGCAATGAATTTTTCCTTCCATGATATCAAAGCCATTGTCAAACATTACCTTGATGATCTACCTGCACATTCTCATAAGAGGATTGACCATCCAGATCACCTACATTTGATATTTGAACGATGCAGATACTATCAAATTTTCTTGAATCCCCACAAGTGTGTATTCTGTGTCGAGTCAGGGAGACTTCTCGAATTCATTATCTCTAATAGAGGTATTCAGGTGGATCCGTTAAAAGTTGAGGCCATTGTAAATCTGCCTCCTCCTCGTTCTATTAGGAAACTTCAGAGCCTGTAGGGAAATTCCAATTTTCTTCGACATTTCATTGTAAACTATGCAAGGATTACTAAGGGTTTCATGCACCTGCTAAAACAGGACACCCCATTTGTATGGGATGAAACTACACAACTCGCATTTGAGGCATTGAAAAAATATTTGTTGTCGGCACCTTTATTGCGTCTGCCAGATTACTCTAGGGATTTTATATTGTATTTGGCTACGTCTAAGTCGACCATAGGGGTGGTCCTAGTCCAGGAGGATGATAGGATCCAAGAGCATGTTGTTTACTATCTTAGTTGTGCTTTATCCAGACCTGAACTAGGGTACTCCCACGTCAATAAATTAGCCTTAGCAGTTGTTTATGCTGTTTATAGGTTACGCCACTACATCTTACTAAGGACTACAATGGTAGTGGCAGATGTTAATCCTTTTCAATATTTTTTGTCCTGACGGATAGTTGGAGGAAAATTCAAAAAATGGATAGTCATTCTCCAAGAGTTTGACTTGGATTTTTAGTCCCCCAATTCCAAAAAATCCTTAGTTTTTGCTGAACTTATTGCAGAATTTCCAGTAGATGAAGATGTAGCTATTGAAGAAGACTCATTCCTAGATGAGCACATCTTTTTTATTTCCACCTCTAATCCCTGGTACGGAGATATACTTATCTATATCTAGACTTTGAAGTATCCTACATCTTTTTCGCGGGAAGAACGACGTAAACTACGCCTACATGTCAAGAACTACCTCATCATAGGAGATACTTTATATCGTAGAGGGGTAGATTCCATTTTGTGTCGATGTTTGACCCACGAGGAAGCGGAGATTGTCCTAAATGATGCCCATAGTGGAGCATGTGGGGGTCATTTATCTGGGTTAGCAACAACCCAGAAAATATTACGTGTCGGTTATTTCTAGCCCACAATATTTAAAGATTGTGTGGAAGCAGTGAAGCGTTGTCATCCTTGTCAGCTTTATACCAGAAAAATGTGGTCACATCCTGCTCCATTATTTCCTGTTATCTCGGTGGGCCCCTTCATGAAGTGGGGGATTGATTATGTGATGTGTAACCCAGCCTCGGCTGGGGGGCACAAATATATCATTGTCACTGTGGACTATTTTACGAAATGGGCAGAGGCAATGCCCACCTTTAGAGCTGACGGGGAAACTGTAGTTTTTTTCGTGTTCAATCAAATTATAGCATGATTTGGTATACCCAAGGTGATTGTCACTGACCATGGTAGTCATTTTCAAAATAGGATGATGACGGAACTGACCACTATGCTAGGATTTAGACAGGAACATTCATCCTCGTTCTATCCTCAAGCCATTGGTCAGGTCGAGGCTGTTAATAAAACTTTGAAAACTATCCTCAAACGTACTATTAATGCAGCCTGTTCAAAATGACATATCATGCTGTACCCTGCTATTTGGGCGTATCAAACCAATGTAAAAACTCCTACGAGTTTCTACCCCTTCCAACTCGTCCATGGAGTGGAAGCTGTTACCCCGATTGAATGTGAAATCCTTTCTTTAAAAATTGCTATTCATGTGTTACCAGATACGACTGAGCTTGAAGAACGTCTATTACATTTAGGAAACCTTGATGAACATCGTAGAGATGCACTGACAACAAACCAAGCTCATAAAAATAGGGTCAAAGTCCAATATGATAAATCGGTCAAGCCTCGAATTTTCTCTGAGGGAGAACTTGTTTTGCTCTGGTACCAAGACAAAGAACCCCAGGGGGCAGGAAAGTTCAGGTATATGTGGTTAGGACCTTATATCGTGTCAAAAGTATTAAATAAATGTGCATATGAATTGATAGATTTCAATGGGAATAAGCTGGCTGAGCCTAGAAATGGGCTCTACCTGAAAAAGTACTATGCTTAGGCTTAGCACTTTTTCTTGTATTGTATTGTATGTATTTTTATGTACATTAGTTTGTCGCCTTGTGTTTTTTATACCATCTGCTGGTTGTTTCATATGTCTTCCAATAGGTTCGTAGGTTTTGTTGATGGTGCCAATTGCCACACTTGTAATTTAGCTTCGGCTGCATGGGTCATTTATTCACCCTCAGGACAGTTAGTTGCCTTAGGAGGTGCTTGCTTAGGTCATGCTTCCAATAATGTGGCTGAATATAGGGCTACCATTGAGCTTCTATGGGATGCTTTGTCACATGGTATCACTCAGCTGAAAGTCCGATTGGACTCTCAACTGGTTGTTTCCCAGCTCAACCAGGCTTATCAGGTACTAGTCCAATATCTACATTTTGATATTTTAAAAGGATTAAAACTCTTCTAGATATGTATATATCTCTATATTTTAAAATTCATAAAAATTTGAAAATTTGAAAATACAAAATTACCTAACTCTCCCCATACTCCTCCTAGAGGGAGGACGAGGTCTGCATCACCCCGAAAATCCATTCCATCATATGGAAACTTCTCCAAAGCTAGCAACTGACCCTCCCACCAAAAGCAGAAGTCATCATCATAGACACTCTGCACTGAGCCACCACCTCCCTGGCGGAGGAAGATATAACCCCATCTACTTAGCCTAGGATGACGAGGAGAACGAACTGGAAAGGGTACTACAGGGATTAATCTTGGCACTCTCTCAAAGAAGAAGGCTACTAGTATGCTAGAATATCCAGAATTCTTCCTCATGCCTCTCTTGTAGTCAGAGAGCTATTTTCTCATAATCAGGATCACTCCCGAGCACCAGTCATATAGGGTCCCCTGCATATAATCCACTGCTAGTTTGATCTGGTTCTGTGTTGCAAGGTGAAGTGAAGATGACCCTACAACCCTCACTATTGTACTTGTCAATTCCTGTAGAGGAAGATCACGTATGTGCACAATAGGGATGCAGCTACCCCTCTTTTGTGTGCCTGGTGCGCAGTATATATCAATATAGTTTTGGACACTTAGAGGGTCACCGCCTCTGCCAGTGCCTTCCAAGTTTACCGGAGCTCCCCATCGTGATAGACCGGCAATGAAATAGATATCCTCTGAAGTAATCTCCAAGGACTCACCTTGAAGGTCAAAGATGCCCAAGTCATGGTCCCAATAATTTATCAGGAACTCTAAGAGGCGGACATTGGCCTGCATAGGCGAGGTACAGAAAAACTTTAACAACCCACTTGAACGTAAAATATTCACGGTGGGGGAATTTTGGAGTGCTTCTTGGTCCATATCTTCATGCTAGCACTCCCTCCACTCAAGCACCATCTTTCAACCTAGTAAACAAGCTATTGGAAAGCTTTAGTTTCATATAAAATTTCAAAATTTTGACTCTATATGCTTTTCTTCTACCTCACGCAGCGTACACGACTGTCTATTTAGGCATGTCGTGTACTGTACGCGACTGTCCTTCAGGAAATCCACATACAGAATGAGTGTATGTGACTTTCAATTTAGCAAACCCGCGTACAAAGCGTTACTTTGTTGAGGACGCTTAAAAACATGAAATTAGGGCCTAATTTTGATAATTGCTTGGATCAAATTGAAGCCCATGGAGTGTAGTATTACCTAACACTTGTGGATTTGGAAATGGTCCACTAGATTGTCCACACCGAGCAATTGAAGGTAGAGGTGAAAACTTGTCTTTTATGGCTAAAAATCCAAATGGTGAGTTTTTATTTAAGTTTTGAACTATTTATAGAAAATTTATTTTTCAAGTTGGTTTTTTCCCTATAGTTCATAGTTTATAAAACTAATACCATATATTTTTTCCTTGTAACAGGTTTATCATCGTTTTAAGATGGTTTTTGCTCATATAGGATGGTTTTTTGTCGTTTCACATGCATTCTACATTTATACCTAATCCATCTTAAACATAGCAATTAACATTTTGACCACAGACTATGGTATTTTTAAGCATTAGCTCCTTGTATTTACCATTTTTCTTCTGTGGATAGGGCCTTCCTCTCATGAGTATCCCCATTTAGTACCTATTTTGTCTTTCGATACTCATGCTGCAGCTATATTAGGTACAGGGGAATATTTTTAGCTATTTTTTCACACCAAATTGAGCCTCATTTTGGTCTCTTTTTACAAGCTATCCCTTTATAGGACTCCCGGCCCTTATGGAGTTTCTTTAGGCCTAGGCCTGACTCCTTAAAAATAGACTTGATTGCTGAGTTAACTTGTCCGTTCAAGATCGTTAAGAATACGTGAATGGGCATCCACATTGGTGGTAGGTTATCTCTTTCTCGGACCGTGTGGAATAATATGAGAAAGGATCCCTCTCTTTTCTTTGGAATTGAGAAGAGTATTCTCAAGTACAGGTTTATCACTTTTCCGGACCTAGGGGACTAAATTTTATGGAAAAGGAACACCTGGTTTGAGCTCAGTTTTCTCTTTTTCGTGCTCTAGACCTAAACATGAAAAACATTTCGAGTGTACTTTGTGTCTTTGTCATGCTCATTAAACACTAAGAACAAAGCATCGATTTTATTGTTGTAAGCCCCATTTCTCATACTCAAATGGATCTTTCCAAGGGATCTTAATTTCCTTCACACTCGTAAAACTCAAGCTATATGCTGCTCTTGAAGGAGCATTGGGTAGGTGGTAATTTAACCTTTTTCAGACCTCCCTGACTAAGTACAAAAAAGGTTCACCTTTTCTTCTATGGAAGTTAAGATAGTTCTTCTGTGGTATGTTTTATACTTTTCTGGCCTCAGGAGACTAAATTGGATGAAAAAGAACTCCCTCGAGTCTTCTTTGGAATTTACAGACTCTCTAAATATGAAAATACCAACTGAGCATATACTAGTTCGAGCTCATAAAATCCATGAATCAGTGACACTATCAAGCATTATTCCCTCTTCTCTTCAAGCTTGTCAAGAAATGAAGAGAGATCCAAGTTGACTTTCCTAGACTCGTTAAAATTTAAAAGGGAAGGTAAGGAAGAAGTTTTCTTTTGGTTCTCAGTTAGTGGCAGCATGTCATCCTTGAACAAAGCACTCTCTATTTTTTCTAATACTCATGCCTCAGTTTTCACTTTCAGTTCAGCTATTACTTCGAGTTTCTACCTGGGGAATCTGATCATGTCTCCTACATGACAGATAAGTCTAGTTGTTCTATCTGTAAAGTTAAAAGCTTCCTTGAGTCATCTCTGTGTCATGCTCACTGTTTAAGGACTTAACCCTGTGTCTGATCTATATCTTGATTCCATCATTCCCATATCTGTTACTACTTATGTCTCCCTTTCTTTACCCAGTTCCTAGTCACTCTTGTGATCCGTTGGAGGATCTATTTCCTTCCTTGTCATAGTATGGTTCCGCATCAGCACTTCCTGACGACGAAGACCTAGAGTTTTGACGATTGTGCCTCAGGATTCACTCTCATTATTGGTGAATTCCTTTGCTTCAGTTGTCAATTATCAGCTATTGATTGACAATCTGTTGAGTCCGCTCCATGTTCGACTTCAATAACATCTATTCACATGGCTTGGATTGTACTGGTTCTTTGGGATTGCTTATGAAGACCTTAGTTTCCTATTTATGGACTAAGTTGCGCAAGACTATGTTGTACCTATTTACACAGCTTCCATATCTTTGAAGACTCATCATTATTGTATATTATGGCTTCGATCCACCTTTGTAATATACGTGGTCTTGTACCTGTACTATATGATGTACTCAAATATTGTAAAGGAGCTAGTGTTCCAGTATATTGAACATAGCATCCTCAGACATGACTTTGTATATGACATTATTATGTATTTGTTTTAGGTACTACCTTTACTCCATTGGACTTTTGAGTTCTCCAAAGATAACGATTATAATGTATTTTGGCCATCGCTTCCCTCTGACCTCACACATTAGGGGGAATCTGTTATCAACCCAAATGGCACTTCTCCGTCCAAGTGCCTATTAGAATAATCAACCCACAGTTAGCTACCTTAGACATTAAGTAATCCAATTTTTGTCTTATTTTCCTAGTTTCCATATTCCACCTTATGCAAGTTGTCCTCCACATATCCATAGTGGTAAAACTTGCTAAATTTGAGTCATGGAGTGCTTGGGAAACCTCTTGGAATCAAATCTGATTTATTCATAGCCTCCCTAGTGCATGTCTGCTTTTTCTGCTTTATTGCCTGCTTTTTCTGAGTTTTAAGGCAATTGGGAAAGTTTGACTAGGTGAAGTTAACTTGTTTTTTGTCCTCAAAATCCTCCACTCTTTTCTCCCATGAAAATCATGTATGAGTTGTCCTTCCACCACCTATTAGCTTGCCTAATTTATTTTTCCAATTCGTGAGCTCCTAGACAGTTTTGGAAACTGCTTTATGCACTTATGGGGGATTTGCTTAGATTTAGTAAGCCTGCTTTTGACTCAATTCGAATGGCATATTCATGCATTAGAATCTCTCATGTAATTATTTATTATGGTAGCATATGAATTCATAGGATTGGCTATTGTACACTTATTCAATACAGATTAGTGTTTAGCTCCATATTCAGTCTCTTTTGTGAGTAATTTGCATGTGTAATTGGAAATTGTTGTGAGTGTAATTGTTCTAACACCTGGGTTCAATTTCCACATGGTATTAGAGCCTTTGTAGATCAATTTCTCTCCTTCCAGTTTGTTTTGCAGGTTTGACATCATTGATTGGGAGCATTCTGCTGACTGAAGGGACAAATTTCTGAGCTATGGATCAATCTCAGAAGATCATCTTGACTCCATTTAACTTCTTTGAATGGAAAGCAGAGATGGAGACACTGTTGAGAGTGAAATGTCTCTACAGAGTGACTATGGCAACAGAAGCAGAACCTAATGCAGCTACAGAGAAGATTAAATGGCACAACAGGAGGGATGAGGCCTATGGTCTACTGTGTCTGAGCATATCCAGAGACCTCCTTTTCCATCTTGATGGATTGACATCACCGAATGAAGTATGGGAGAAGCTTGCTGATATTTTTGGAAATACAGATGAGATGAGGGGACATCAAATTGAAAATTAATTGATCTCCCTAAGTCCCAATAGCTTTGAATCCCTGCAACACTATTTTTCCAAGTTCAAAGCACTTGTTTTGCAGCTAAAACAATGTGGGATCGAAAAGAAGGATGATCAACTGGTCTTAGCCATACTCTCGAAGCTTGGCCTTGACTATTCGGTGTTTGTTTCGACCTTCTATGCCACAAAGTTGACAGCTCGAGCCTAGAAAATGCCTAGCCTTACAGATTTCATGGAATCTCTCACACAAGAACAAGATAAATTGGTGATGATGGGCACCATAAAACCATCCAAAGACCAAGCTCTAGTTGCTGAAGATTTGAGGGTGGATTCAAAAATCAAGAAGAAAGCTAAAAATCCACCTGAGCAAAAGAGAGACAAGAACAAGTCTCCAGAGGAGCCTCAAGGTTCCAAGAAGAACCCCCAAAAGAAGAAGAACAAAGGAGAAATGAGCAAGTGCGCATACTATAGTAAGGGCAATCATTCTGAAAGCTCCTGCATGAAGAAGCAAATAGACATGCTGACCCAACTCCTGGAGAAGAATGGCATCTCCCTTCCAGATAGCTCAAAGAAGAGGGAAGGAGGATCAAATTCAGAAGACAGAGAGAGAGAGTTCATGCATTGGTTGCTGGAACATCAAGCTCACCTAGTTTCATCATTGATTCTGGAGCTTCAAGACATATGGTTTCGACCAAGGAGGCATTCACCTCACTTGACATGTCGAAAGGTCCACCAATAGTACTGGGAGATGACTCTCTCACTGAAAGTTTGGGCAAAGGGAGGATTGATCTTGACCATGGTAAGTTCAGCAATGTGTTGTATGTTCTAGGTCTTGCCTCTAACCTCTTATCAGTGTATCAGATGACCCACACAGGGTCTCCAAAGAAGGACATATTCTCCCCTGATGAAGTTGAGATCACAGAGATCTCAAGTGGTAAATTCATTGCAAAAGGAGTTGCAAATCACACTCCGAAGGTATACATGTTCTACACTTCCTACCCTACTCAAACCCCTCTGCTCTTCTGATTCATGCTAATGAGGCAAGCAAGCTTTGGCATAAAATATTTGGCCACCTAAATTACAAGTATCTCTCTGATCTTAGTGAAAAAGAAATGGTCATAGGGTTACCAAAGATTAAGTTTTCCAAAGGAGTCTATCAAGGTTGCATCCTAGGAAAACACCTAGAGCATAAATTTGAGAGAGCTAGTCATGAGAGAACCTCTGCACCTCTTGAGTTGATCCACAATGATGTTTCTGGCCCATTTCCTCATAATTCAATGAGTCAGGCCAAATATGCATTGACATTCATAGATGACTTTTCCAGGTATTGCTGGGTTTACTTCCTAAAACACAAGTCTGAAGTTTTTGGCCTCTTCAAAGTCTTTAAGGCTTTGGTTGAAAACCAGTCTGGGAGGAAACTCAAGGTCCTCAGATCTGATAATGGTGGTGAGTATGTCAAGTCTAATTTTATTCAATATTGTGCAGATGCAGGTATTCAGATGTAGCATTCTATCCCTTACACACCACAACAGAATGGTGTTGCTGAGAGGAAGAACAGATCACTGAAAGAGATGGCAACCTGCATGATGGAGGCTAAGACTTTGCCGCCAAAGTACTAGTCCAAAGCTATAAACTATGCAGCCTATATCCAGAATAGGGTGCCTCATAAACAGCTTGAAGGTATGACTCCTTTCGAAGCATGGAGTGGGCACAAGCTAGATGTGACCCATTTCAGGATTTTTGGCTCAAGGGCTTGGGCTAGAATTCCAACAGAAAAGAGGAAGGCTTTGCATCCCCAAAGCCAAGAGTGTCTATTTGTTGGTTAATATGAAGATTCAAAAGGGTACAAGCTGATCAATTTGAGAACAAACAAAGCCTTCATTGAAAGGTGTGTTCAGTTTCAAGAAGAGCCCTTAGCAGTAGTGGAAGTTGGAGAATCCTCTTCACCACCAGAACCTCTGAATGTAAGTGAAGAGATAGTTGAACATGATGATTCTGATATGTCTGATAATGATGATTTGATTGCAGATCCTAACAGTCCTACAAGACCAAAATGGGCAGCCAAGACCATTCATGCGGCTGGAGAACTAGCTGGAAATCCTAATGATCCTAAGAGGACTAGATCTCAGTTTGAGAGTGCTCTATGCATGAAAGATCCTATGTTTGTAGAGAAATGATATCTGAGGGTTGAATAAGACCCATAGACATATGAATATGCAGAAAATGATCCAATATGGCAAGCATCCATGAAGGAAGAGTTCAGCTCACTCCAGAAGAGCAACACTTGGGAGCTGGTTGATCTTCCCCTAGGGAGGAAGCTAGTTCAGTGTAAGTGGGTGTACAAAACCAAATTTGCTGCTGATGGTTCACCTCTTAAGTACAAGGAAATATTGGTATCCAAGGGCTACTCATAGGTTCATGGCATAGACTACAATGAGACCTTTGCACTATTGGAAAAGATGGACTCCATCAGGCTAGCCTTAGCCATTGCAGCTTCAAAGCAATGGGAAGTACATCACATGGATGTGAAGTGTGCTTTCTTGAATGGAGATCTCACTGAAGAGATATACATGCATTAGCCTCAAGGATTTTCTACTAAACCATCTCTTGTGTGCAGGTTAAAGAAGCCATTGTATGGGCTTAAGTAAGCCCCCAGGGCTTGGTATGCCAAGATTGATAGCTTTCTGCTATCACTGAATTTTGTTCGATGCAAATCAGATCCAAATGTATATTTGAAGCTGATTCATGGTTCATTAATGATCATTGTTTTATATTTCGATGACCTTCTCATTACAGGAAGCTCAAAGGATGAGATTGCCTCCTTGAAGGATGCAATGAACCATGCCTTCTCAATGACAGATTTGGGCTTATTGAGCCAATTCTTGGGGCTCGAGATTGCTCAAACAAAAGAAGGAATCAAAGTACATCAGTCCAAGTTTGCCTTGGATTTTCTGAACAAATTCAAGATGAAGGATTGCAAGCCAAGCAAGACTCCTTTCCTTTCAGGAGTGAAGCTTGAAGAAGTTGATTCTTCACCTATGGTAAACAATACACTGTATAGGCAATTGATTGGATGTTTGTTGTATCTTACACATACTAGACCTGATATTTCTTATGCAGTAAGTGTGGCTTCAAGATACATGGATCAGCCTCATGAGGTCCATTGGAGAGTAGCCAAAAGGATCCTTAACTTTTATTCAGGGAACAAGGACACATGGGATCTTCTATAAAGCTAAATCTAATCTTGATTTGATTGGGTTTACTGACAGTGATTGCGTAGGTGACAGCACAGATCGAAAGTCAACATTAGGATATGTGTTCATGCTTGCAGAAGGGCCAATCAGCTAGTCAAGCAAGAAATAGAGTGCCATTGCACTCTCATCTACAGAAGCAGAGTGCAGAGGAGTTGTAAATGCAGCAACTCAATGTTTATTGTTGCAGGGGTTACTTGGAGAGTCTGGCTTCGAATCAGAATAATCAACTACTATATAATGTGATAATCAGAGTACCATTCGAATCTGTAATGATCCAGTTCAAAAGCAGAGAACCAAACACATTGAGATCCATATGCACTACATCAAACAGCTTGTGCATGATGGTACCATTTACCTACTCTTCTATTCATCTTCAGAACAAGTAGCAGATATCTTCACCAAAGTTTTTTGTGAGAATAAATTCAGCAATCTCAAATCACTCCTGGGGATTGCTGATCATGCTATGAAGCATATGTGATGAAAAGATTTCCAAATTTTGTTTTACAGTCCATGTTTAAGGGAGGATTTTTCCCACTGGGTTTTTGCCTCTTTCCTTGGTTAAATGGACATGCAGTATGTAAAGGGTGACTAAGCCTTGTTTCTAGGCCCTATAATTTTTTGATATTTTACTCATAATTCAGGCTTAAGGGGGGGTGTTAGAATAATCAACCCATAGTTAGCTACCTTAGACATTAATTAATCCAATTTTTGTCTTATTTTCCTGGTTTCCATATTCCACCATATGCAAGTTGTCCTCCACACTTCCATAGTGGTCAAAATTGATAAATTTGAGTCATGGAGCACTTGGGAAACCTCTTGGAATCAAATCTCCTTTATTCCTAGCCTCCCTAGCGCATGTCTGCTTTTTCTGCTTTATTTCCTGCTTTTTCTGAGTTTTAAGGCAATTGGGAAAGTTTGACTAGGTGAAGTTAACTTGTTTTTTGTCCTCAACATCCTCCACTCTTTTCTCCTATGAAAAGCATGTATGAGTTGTCCTTCCACCACCTATTATCTTGCCTAATTGATTTTTCCAATTCGTTAGCTCCTAGACAGTTTTGGAAACTGCTTTATGCACCTATGGGGGATTTGCTTAGATTTAGTAAGCTTGCTTTTGACTCAATTCGAATGGCATATTCATGCATTTGAATCTCTCATGTAATTATTTATTGTGCCAGCCTATGACTTCATAGGGTTGGCTATTGTACACTTATTCAATACAGATTAGTGTTCAGCTCCATATTCAGTCTCTTTTGTGAGTAATTTGCATGTGTAATTGGCAATTGTTGTGAGTGTAATTGTTCTAACACCTGGGTTCAATTTCCATAGTGCCAACTTTCCATACGTTGGTACACAAAGGAAAATATAGGATTGAAGTTTTCCTAAACATTATAGATAGGCATGACATGAGATTCATTTACCCTTTGACCAGCATGCCATTTTAATTTTCTATGTGTTGATTTTCGTACGAGACTATCTCCACTAAATCTCGTGTACATACGTGACTATGTATGTTGACAACCCATGTACTACACGCGAATATTCTCATTGCAACCCGTGTACAGATCTGTATACGGGTTTCCCTTAAAGAAACTCGCATGTCATACGTGGGTTGCCTTTATCAATAGTCACGTACACATCCATTCAAGATTAAAAAATATAAAACACGATTAATGTAGATTAGTTGAGCCTTAATAATTAACCATCTCAAATGTCTCAACCTCCTCAACCTTCAAAACTACTCTATTTCCCAAAGTATAAATAGAGGCCTTGGGGAGGGCATTAGAAGAATGAATCTTGGAGAGCAAAGTTATGCTGGTGGTATATCTTCAGAAGTCTTTGGAGCAGCAGAACTTAGAGTCCTTTGGTTGTAGAGGAGTCCTTGTCTCAGGCATTGGGTTGTACACTTATCTCATTCACTGATTGTTAATAAAGAGAATCCTTCTTCCAACTTTGTGTTAAGTCTCTTTCATGTATCATGGTTGATGAATATATTTGATTAAGCACTATATATGTTGTTTATCTAACATGACATATATACATGCATAAGTTTGTACTTGGAGAATTTGCTCTTTTCAGGTGAAGGAAGTGCATCCCTGAAATCTTTGGAGAGAATCAGAGTGGGAGAAGACAAAGCTTGGACCAACCGTCGATAATCAGGTGAGTCCAACATATCTTCCTATTTCCTTTCTGTACTTTAAAGTTGATTGTCTGCAAGTTTTAGATGTACGTTGGTAAACCTAGACCCTAGGTTACAAGGGTGTTTATTCCTGAACAACATATGGATGCTTTGACCTTAAAATTTCTTTTGTTATCATTTTACTGTTAGCATCTTTTTATTTAAATACACACATTTTTTTCTTGTTAATTAAGAATGTTATTTATGCATTTGTGATATATGTTCAAGCTGCCCAAAGTTTTACTTTTACTTTGGACATGGTTGAACTAATTATAAACTTTATAAATTTATTTATGAAACACATATGCTTGTTAAATGACACACATCTTGAATTTTTCTACAATAGCATGGTCTCCTAGTAAATCCAAATTTTTACTATTCCATCATTTGTTTTCTTACTTCTATTTTCTTACATCTTCTATCTTATAAATCTTATATCATAACCATTAAACAAATGCTGAATTATTTTCGAACTTGACAAGTTATTTAAATAAGACTGTTAAAATCTTTTCTATTTTAATATTCTTTTATAATATTAAAGTTTAAATCATTCCCTTCATTCGCCAAGTAGAAGGAAGTTACTGGCGCAACTTTTCCTTCTTCCTCATCATTTTCTTTTTGCTCAGTGGGACCTAGTATTTCTCTGGTTTGGGGGAATGTTGAGCCTCATTTTATTATCATTTTTGGCAATTAAATAACACATTTAAACACATATTTTATCATCTTTAGTATATTTTATGTCATGCAAATCGTTATTTAAACACAAGGTAAGAACAAATTTGATGTTATTTCAACTTTTGTTATTAATATCATTTTTATCATTTTATTAACTCAAAATTATATTATTTAAAGCATATTTAATGTATTATCTAATATGTATATTCGTTTGCATATTTGATAGTTTGTTTGGGCAAATTAACACCAAAATGCATTCAGTCTACCTTTCCTATAACATGTCCAGCTCACGATCTAGCTTGGCGATCAACTCGTCATCCAGCCATCCCACGAAATTCACTGATGGTTTTCCATGTTTTCCCTATATTGAAACCTAGCATTTCCAGCTCAAGGTTCATTGTTCCGTTAGCTCGCCGTTTAGCTCGCCCATCAACTTACGTGTTGTCCATAACCAGTTTTGGGCATTTAAACATGAAACAGCCTGCAACCAACTGATCATCCATGCATCTGGATCACACACTAGCTTGCAATCTCCTTCACTCGCCACCACATGAACCATCTCTGTGCTGGACCGATGCATTTAACTCATGCTCTAGAAGGATTGCCACCTATCTTTTCACTATCCATACGATTCAAAGGGATAGAACGAATTGCATTCTAGAAGACCAACTATATCGCCACCCTAGCTCTCCACAACACCACCAGTCCACACACTCGCGCTGAAGAACAACCTGCATTCTAGAAACCTGTTGTTGTGTACAAGCCTACACTCAACACCATCCCATCAACCATGCTAAGGAAGGGATTAATGCCACGCTGAAGAGGATCTACCCATGTGAAAGGAGGAATATCATGCCACGTTCACGCTGTAGAGGTCATGCTAGTGCTGAAGAAGGAAGATGTCCATGTGCTGGCTTGAAATCAATTATGTGCCTTTAAAGATTGACTAAAATTAGAGAGTAGTCGACCTTTGAGGGTCGACTTGCTCATCTCTCATGTAAACTATATATACCAGTCTCTGAATAAAGAGCAGAGTTAGTCAGGAGAGAGTTAGAGAAGTATTTTGTTAAGCAGCTCATAGTTTTCATTAGCACTATAATTTCGTTTCAAAATTTGAATAAAGATCTGTATGCATTGTCGTTGAAGGTTGTGTTTGAGTAGGAGTTAGCAGGCATCACTCGTGATTGTTGAGAGGGCCCCTCATCAACTAGAGGTTCACTTCTTTGTTTAATTTAGTTCTTTCTTTTATGTTTTAGCTAGTCTAGTTTAATTTACAGTTTGTTTTCATTAGATAATAGTAAATGCTATTTTATTTCCTGTATTACATTAGCTTAGTTTTATTTCAGCAGTTAAACAAGTAGATGCGCGCATAGCTTTGCTTTCAGTCATTTGTTTCTAGTCATTTGCTTTCAGTTATTTGCTTTCAAGTTATTTTATTTATAGTCATTTCAATCCAGTATTGTTTTCAGTCTTTATTTCCAAACATATAAAATAGTTTGCTTCCATTTGAATTCGGCCTTATTTATTTATTTCCTATTATGAATTTGCTTACATAAAATAGTTTTCTTTCATTTAGATTTAGTCTTATTTGTTTATTTCCTGCCATGAACTTGCTTAAGTTAATTTTCAGTATATTTAAATTAATTTCTAGTTTACTAATTAGTTTAATATGCAATGCTTTATTTTTGTTTAAGAGTTAGTTTAAAGTTAATTTGCTGATTAAATAGGTTTGTTTATTGATTACATGCATTAGGTTTAGATCTGCATAACTTCAGCTGAAGAATTAGTTCATTTAGGTTAGTTTTTACCATTTTAAAGTGTACGGACTGCCATTCGGATTGTCTATCCAATCTACCATCCAACCACCCCTTACAGACCTACTGTTTAGTTTATCATTTAACCCTTGGTTCTGTTTTTAGTGTCTTTTATGTATTTTAAGATTTTTTCTAGTTTTGTTTTGTCAATATTTGGATTATGTTTGTAGTTAGTAATTTTATTTAAGCAATCCAATTAAAGTTTGACTGTTTTAGGTTATTAATTAAGGTTTTATTATTCTTCTTTTATTTTCTTTTCACCTTAAATATGGATTAAGTTGTTCTCATTTCTTGAATATTAAACATTGATTTCGTTTTACTGTTGTTTTACGTCATGGTTATCTTTGTTTGCAGATAGAGTTTAGGGTTAGATGTATTATTTTTAAGAGGAAGTTAGATTATTTGTAATCATAGGAATCATTGTGGTTTTTGGTATGTATTTATTGAAGAATAGAGTTTAAATATCTTTATTAAGTTTTCTACTTGCTTCTTTTCCTTAAGTTTTCTGTTTTTGCTTATAGGTTTTTGTTTCTCCGTATACCCTAACCTTGCATTTAAATAGATAATTGTTGATAGTATCTTTATCCAAGGTTAATTATCCTTTAACTCAGTTGTTGTTTCAAATAAAGTAGAGTAGCTCATATTGTTTTCTATTTTAATTCGATTACTTTAATAGTTGATTTTTAGGAGTTTCACTCGGTTTTTCATTTTGAAAGATCTTTCAATCTTTTGTTTATTAAAATATCACCATGAAACCCTAGGAACCTTTTTCCCTTCGCATATATTTTGTATCAACTCTAAGCCTACCAACCCCGATCGATAATTAAATAATAGGTGTATTTAAGATAGTATATGTAACAAATATAAAATACAATATTAATTAGACTATCAGGTTACTAGTGAAAGGGTGTAACCCTTCAGTATCTTGGCTCAAGGCATATAAAAAGAGAGCTTATTGTATATTTTATCCATCATCTAATACATTATTATATTTCATTATTAAAAATGATAGTCAGATTCGACTAGTATCGGACCAACCGGATTCGGTTGCTCCATTTGGTATCAGAGCTC
Organism: Pseudotsuga menziesii; assembly: GCA_001517045.1. NCBI lineage: Eukaryota > Viridiplantae > Streptophyta > Pinopsida > Pinales > Pinaceae > Pseudotsuga > Pseudotsuga menziesii. Next base: position 361,162 of record LPNX011119389.1, on the reverse strand, counting down.
GGATTCGACTCCTCCAACACTCAGCTTAGACTCGGCTTCTCCTACTCGGAGCTCGGACTTGGTTCATCATTCCTCATTTTATTTTCATTGCTTACTCCTCCATCCTAGCTCCCCTCCTTCACCTCGCTCCTGTCTCACACACCCTCGTGCCTCTTTGCAACACCCTCGCAACCACCTATTTACCACACCCTCCACCTTCGAAGCACCCTTCACCTTGCAGATCCTCCCCCATGCATCCCTCATGGCTCCTTCACAACACCCTCCCATCCACCTGCCCACCGCAGCCTCCAACCCTTGCTGCCTTTCCATGCCTCCACCCCGTCACCCTTCCATCGCCCAGTTACCACCATCGCCCTCCACCCCTCGTCACCTTCCATCCCACATCCCCATTCTATGTGCCTTTCCCTTCATCGTCTCCATCCACGCCCCCTCCCTACTCCATCCACCCGTCTCCCTCACCTCCATCCACGCCTGCTCCATCACCTCCCTCCACATTCACATCGCCTCCTTGCTCCATCATCTCTACTCACTGTGGCCTCCAAAGATCCACCCTCGCCCTCCTTCGTCACCCTCACCCTGCACTCATTCCTCCATATTCCACCTGCATAGTCTGCAATTTCCTTCCTCCACAGTCCGCCGCACATAAAAAAAAAAAACATAATATAAATATAATATATTTATATTTATTTAAAGAAAATCAAATATTATATTTATTATAATATAAATAATATTATAATATTTGTTAAAAAAAACTATATACAAAATATAGTTTATGAAAAATAATAATAATAATAATAATAATATTAATTAATTAATTAATTAATATATTATTATTCAAATTTTCACCTCAAAAGGCCAAAAAATAGCGTTGAAATACACACCTACACATACAAGGTCCAAGACCATGGCAGAACTGAAAGATAAAATCGAAAAAGTGGAGAAGGACACCAGGTCCCTTGTCGCTGACCTAAAAGCCTTGAAGGAAAAGATGCAAAATAACAATACATTACTCAAAGACGAGCTTGTTCTGGTACTAGAAAGAAGGCTGGATGAAAATTTTGACATCCTGAATGAAAAACAAAAATATTTGGATGACAAAATGAGTACCATGACTCAAAACATAAACACCTTAACATAGAACATTAGCACCATGATGCATAACCATAATAAATTAATCGAGATGTTACAAATGCTCATACCCAGTCCGGACCAAGTCAGCAGGCTAGACATGTTAGATGCCTCATTTCATGTTGCCACCTAGGAAACACTCGCAAAGAATCAAGAAGAATTACGAAAAGAAATAAAGATTAAAAATGCGACGCTTAAGCAAGAGATAGAAACACAAGTACTGCCAGAGATGGAGGCACGATTAAACAACAAAATAGATGCTATTAGTAAAATAGTAGAGAATAAGAAACTAAAAATCACTGCCAACAACGAAGCAATTCAAATGTCACTTTCATCGTCTAGTAGTTCTAATCCACCATGAAACCATAAGGCAAAAGGAAATCAACGTCGCCCTTACAAAGTGCACCCACTTAAGCCAAAAATAGAGTTGTCGAAATACAATGGGAGTGAATACCAATGCGTTTCTTGGATAAACAAAGCAGAAGAATACTTCGACATTTACAACATTCAATATGACGAGGAGAAGGTGAAATATGCGTCAATGCATATGGAAGGGTATGCCTATAATTGGTACTTATGGTGGAAGAGAGATAATTTTATCTACACCTGGAACTTGTTCAAAAATGACTTTTTAATAAGTTTCAAGGAATCAAAGAAGATTAATTTTTTAGTAGACTACAAGTCAGAAATGTTGAGGAGTTCACTCATCAATGGGAATTCTTATCAACACGAGTAGTTGGGTTGTCTGACAAGCAAAAACTTGAAACCTATTTAGGGGGTCTTAAACCATACCTCCAAAAAGAGTTAAAGTTACATGACATACCTAACGTAGAAGTAGTAAGATGTAAAGCAAAAACTACAGAACGCAAATTGGAAGGAATAAAAAAAAAAGGCGATAGACATTATCGACAAGAAAAAGAGACATAATGTAGGTACTGTGCAGATACTTGGTCTTCCGGCCATCAATACCACAAACCTCATGCCACAAACCTCAATCATACACCTATGAAATGGAAAATAGCTCAAATTCATCTAACAGTTACTCTAATAATAAAAAGAAAAAAGAAGAAAAACATATGTCTTCAATGTGGTGATGACTAGACCCCAGGCCATAAATGTAGGAACAATCAAACAATACAGTGCAGAATCACCAATGGAGAGGAAGTGTAAGTCTCTGCACCAGAAATATCATCCGATTCTAATACCGACATCAATTCAGAATGAAGGATTGCATTAAGGAATACTTGAGCTTAGGAGGAAAAAGCTCCCTTAAATGGAGTGGCAATGTAACAAATACAAAATACAATACTAATTAGACTATTAGGTTACTAGTGAAAGGGTGTAACCCTTCACTATGTTGGCTCAAGCCATATAAAAAGTGAGCTTATTGTATATTTTATCCATCATCTAATACATTATCATATTTCAGTCTTAAAAATGATAGTCGGATTCGACTAGCATCAGACCAACCGGATTCCAGGAATCATTTAATCATAGGAATCATTCTTGTTTTTGGTATGTATTTATTGAAGAATAGAGTTTAAATATCTTTATTAAGTTTTCTACTTGCTTCGTTTCCTTAAGTTTTCTGTTTTTGCTTATAAATTTTTGTTTCTCCATATACCCTAACCTTGCATTTGAATAGATAGTTGTTGATAGTATCTTTATCCAAGTTTAATTATCCTTTAACTCAGTTGTTGTTTCAAATAAATTAGAGTAGCTCATATTGTTTTCTGTTTTAATCCGATTACTTTAATAGTTGATTTTTAGGAGTTTGACTCGGTTTTTCATTTTGAAAGATCTTTCAATCTTTTGTTTATTAAAATATCCCCATGACACCCTAGGAACCTTTTTACCTTCACATATATTTTCTATCAACTCTAAGCCTACCAACCCCAGTCGATAATTAAATATTAGGTGTATTTAAGATAGTAGAACACACCCAACATTTTTGGTGCCGTTGCTGGTGAGTTATTTTATAAGGTCGAATAAATAGGGTTCCTTTATGAAGTTTATATAGATAGATAGATTAATTTTATATTAAACAACAAGAGGGAGGGGAGAAGAGTAAGACGCAAAGACGACTTCACTACGAAATTCCTGGAATTTTCGTGGTGTAACAGCCAGATGCATCCACTATAGTGGGGTGCTGCAAATCCCTGTTGTTCCTTTGTTGTTTTTATAAGGGTGTTATTTTATGCAATTTTCATGTACTTGTTTTTCTCTTATAGAATCGACGCATCGGTTATAACAGGCACCCCTAAAACCCAACAAAAATAGTAATAGCATAAGTTTCCTTTAATTTAATTTTCTTTTCATGAACAGACTTGGAGAGCCTCAGGGTAGATTTATTAAGATAGGAAATGCTATCGACATTTCTACTAACGTTTCCAGGGGACATAATACCCCAACTACTAACTCACTAGAAAGGTATCGAAAAACACCTGTAGGGAGTGATTCTACTTGGAAACCTAAAGAAACTCTTCCAATAGATCTTACCAAGGGAATCATAGAAGGAGAAGGAACCTTGACCGGAGGTCCTGAGGACCTCATTCTGGAAGAAATTCAGAAGGATCAACCACTAGTAACATTTAGTTTTCCACTAGTCACAAAACCAAAGGATCAACCACTAGTAACCTTACGTCATGGTTATCTTTGTTTGCATATAGAGTTTAGGGTTAGATGTATTATTTTTAAGAGGAAGTTAGATTATTTGTAATCATAGGAATCATTCTTGTTTTTGGTATGTATTTATTGAAGAATAGAGTTTAAATATCATTATTAAGTTTTCTAGTTGCTTCTTTTCCTTAAGTTATTGTTTCTCCGTATACCCTAACCTTGCATTTGAATAGATAGTTGTTGATAGTATCTTTATCCAAGGTCAATTATCCTTTAACTTAGTTGTTGTTTCAAATACAGTAGAGTAGCTCATATTGTTTTCTGTTTTAATCCGATTACTTTAATAGTTGATTTTTAGGAGTTTGACTCGGTTTTCATTTTGAAAGATCTTTCAATATTTTGTTTATTAAAATATCTCCATGAAACCCTAGGAACATTTTTACCTTCGCATATATTTTGTATCAACTCTAATCCTACCAACCCCGGTCGATAATTAAATATTAGGTGTATTTAAGATAGTAGAACACACCCAACATTTTTGGTGTCGTTGCTGGGGAGTTGTTTTATAAGGTAGAATAAATAGGGTTCCTTTGTGAAGTTTAGATAGATAGATAGGTTACTTTTATATTAAACAACAAGAAGGAGGGGAGAACAATAAGACACAAAGGCAACTTCACTACGAAATTCCCAGAATTTTCGTGGTGTTACAGCTAGACGCATCCACTATAGTGCGGTGCCCCAAATCCTTGTTGTTCCTTTGTTGTTTTTATAAGTGTGTTATTTTATGCAATTGTCATGTACTTGTTTTTATTTTGTAGAACCAGCGCATCTGTTATAACAGGAACCCCTAAAACCCAGCAATAATAGTAATAGCATAAGTTTCCTTTAATTTAATTTTCTTTTCATGAACAGACTTGGAGATCCTCAGGGTAGATTTATTAAGATGGGAAATGCTATCGACATTTCTACTAACTTTTCCAAGGGACATAATACCCCAACTACTAACTCACTAGAAAGGTATCGAAAAACACCTGTAGAGAGTAATTCTGCTTGGAAACCTAAAGAAACTCTTCCAAGAGATCTTACCAAGGGAACCATAGAAGGAGAAGGAAACTTGACTGGAGGTCCTGAGGACCTCATTCCGGAAGAAATTCAGAAGGATCAACCACTAGTAACCTTTATTTCTCCACTAGTCACAAAACCAAAGGATACAACCTTTTCACTAGTAGGAAGTCCAAACTTTATTGACCTTGTTGATCCTGAGCAGATAAAAGCCTCTTTGGAAACCCCATAGTTATAGTTATCTCACAAATTGAGACATCCATAGTAGAACCTACCATCCCTCTAGGGTTCAATAAAGAAACGGTTGACCAAAGGAAGATCTCTCTAGAAACAGAGCATTGGGACGCTCCATTATCACCTCAAAAGGGGCTTCCTAGGTATATTTATATAAGAAAACCATCCTATATGGAGGGACGGGGAGAGAATGAAGATCGTAACGAAGTTAGAAATAATGAAGGAAAAGGATAAAATTAAACTGAGGCTACCTCCGAGTTTCCTATTCTAGATACTGTACTAGATGTAACTATGAAAAACATCCCTTCTTCTTCTTTACCTACCTTTTATGGAAAAAGTAATGAGGACCCGGACACATTCTTGTTCAAGTTTGATATTCCCTATAGGAGCTATAATTATCTACAAGATGCTCACAAACTAAAACTCTTTCCCGCTACATTAAAATATTCCTCCTTGTGATGGTTCATGGCATTAGGTGAATCCACTATCAGGACTTGGGATGACATGAGAACCTCATTCTTGCGAAAGTATCAAGAATACTGCAAACATAAAGATTCTCGACACGATATATTCAAGATACAACAACTTGAATATGAAATCCTAGAGGATTATCTCAAAAGGTTCATTTATACACTTCATAAATCAAAGTATCATGACCTTCGAGAAGATGTAGTACATACAGCTTTTCTCAAAGGAATCTTTGAGGAATTTCTAGAGAGTCTTAATCTCATGGAAGCTGACAATATTTCTCATAGTACTTTTGCAGAGATCAGTGATATATGTAAATATTATTCTAGAAGTATGGGGAAAGTTGGGAAAAACTTCCGAGAGCCTTATAGTAGAAATTTAAGAGGAAACATTCCTAGTTCAGGAGGGGTTACAAGGATGGAATTGGGTAACCTATTGGAAAATTTTAAGACTGACATATTAGGAGCCATGGGTTCTCAATTAGATGCTTTACAAGCCAATAAAATGCAATATGAAAAACGGGCAGCAATGATTAATTTCTATCCAAGGTGTAGAACAAAACATCCCTGAAGGGATTGTCCGTTAAACAATATCTCTATATGTCACATCTATATAGAGGAACATCCGATAGATAACTATCCATCCTTTCCTAGATTGCAAGCCATATATAAGAGTGGGGATGTATGTGAAACATTTAGAAGTCCTCCTTGGCAATCTAGAGATCAACCAGCATATCAGATTTTACCACCACAATCCCCACCCTATTACTCTCCATACCAACAACCCCAACAATGGAACAACCCTGGTTGGTAGAGTTGGCCACCTCAGTATCCTCCTCCTCAATTTCCATAGCAATAGTATTGGTCACAAGGGTGGAGAGGACAGCCATACCCTCAGTCACAACCTATCCCTCCACCTAATAATCCTTATCCTCAGCATCAACCAAATTTCCAACAGCATTTTCCTGGATTTGTACCTCTAGTTCCTCTTATTGAACAACAACCTCATCACTTCCATAATACAAATCCTCCGTGATCGACATTATTACCTGCATAACCGATACCTAACCCTAATAATAAACCAACTCAATATCTTAACAATATTTAGTTGCAAACGCTTCCATCCTACCTTGTTTCAACTGTACCTATACATGAGATTCAATTACGGTCTGGAAGAGTTGTTAATGATAAACCCAGAACAACAGTCGTCATTCATGAGGAAAACAAAGAAGAAGATGATTCAAATGAACCCGTGAATGATGCCATCTTGGAGGATGTGAACATTTCAAAAGTTTTAGTGCCTACCCATATTCCACAAGAACCTATTGAGGAATAAAGAATTCCTCCATTTCCAGCAATACTAGTAATAGAAAAACCCGTAGTTCATTCCGACTACGATATCTTGAATGAATTAAAGCATATTTGTATCAAAATCTAGTTATTGCAAGCTATTAAAGATATACCAATTTACAATAAGGTAATAAAGGAATTATCCATTAAACGCCGGGGAAAGAAACAAAAAGACCCCCTTACAATTCATGTCATAGGAGAGATGTCTGAATATATGTAAGACCAGTCCCGGATTACAAAATATACAAATCTAGGCGCCCCAGTAGTGACTTTAATTATAAATAATACTACCATAGATAACACATTAATTGATTTAGGATCAGCCATCAATATGATGACCACCGTAGTTTTATAAGCTTTACAGTTGGGACAATTTCTTCGACCTACCCCTTCCATCTTGGAACTAGTAGAGCATACTACGGTGAATCCTGCTGGAGTCCTGGACGACATTATTGTATCAGTAGCTTCATGGGAATACCCCATTGACTTTATGGTCATAGAATCAAAGGATCCTTCTAAAGGACATCCTATTATCTTGGGAAGACCATGGTTAGCTACTTCCAATGCTTTTATAGTATGTAGGGATGGGGAGATGACCATTTCCAATGGGTTGTCTACCCAAAGACTAATTTTATATCCCCCAACACAACTAGTAACTGAAAATTCATGGTGGTTAAATTTTTCCTTTGGGGACAAAGATTTTGATGACCTTTCCTTTCCTAGTGGTTTCTCTTGGGCATTGCAGGAGCAGGATACTAAGAATGTATTGAATCAGTTTATTTCCTCCACCACTAGTATATATTTTCCTCAGTCATTTGCTAAATTTGATCAAATATTTGGAGATGAGTTTTAGGAAAGTATGGCTCTCTCAATGTTTACAGAAACACCTTGTGTCTTCACAATCGAAGAGCATACAGGACCTTTCACCATACCTTGTGAAGTCGGCCCTGAAAAATTTCTGCACATAAATTCAGGGTTGAGTGAAGATCAACAAGCTCAACTAATTAAGGTTCTTAAAAAACAAGTCGGAGCATTCGCATGGGAATACACTGATATGAAGGTTATACACCCTGAAACTTGTATTCAACACTTTTATATCGGTCCAAATATACCACCTGTAAGATAGCCTCAGAGGAGGATGAATCTTGCTTTGAAGGATATAGTAAAAGAAGAATTACAAAAACTCCTTACCGCCGGTTTCATCTATCCTATGTCTGATAGAAAATGGGTGTCTACTCTGTGGTAGTTCCAAATAAAGTTACAGGGAAATGGCGTATTTGTGTTGATTATAGGGAACTGAACAAAGCCATTCTTAAATACTACTTTCCTTTGCCCTTTATTGACCAAGTATTAGATACCTTTTCAGGTAAGCACTATTTCTCCTTTCTTGATGGATATAGTGGATACAACCAGATCCTAATAGCACCTAATGATCAGGATAAGACCACTTTTACATGTCCTTGGGGAACATTTTTCGATCGAGTTTTTCCATTTGGCTTATGTAATGCACACCCGCTACTTTTCAATGAGTAGTCTTAAGCATCTTTTCTGATCTTATACATGATTGTGTCTAAGTATACATGGATGATTTTGCAGCCTATGGTAATACTTTGCAAGAATATCTTGACAACCTCGAGAAAGTTTTGATCGGATGTCAAGAGACAAACTTAGCTCTTAGTTAGGAAAAGTGTAAAATGTTACTGACAGAAGGTATAGTTTTAGGACACCATATTTATTCTCAAGGAATTAAGGTAGACCTTGTTAAGATCGGAGTAATAGTTGGCATTCCCTCTCCAAAAACCCAAAAGGAGGTGAGAAGATTTCTGGGTCATGTAGGATATTATCTCCATTTTATTGAGAACTTTACAAAGATAGCTGCACCAAAGTTTAAATTTCTCTCAAAAGATGTAGAATTCCAATGGACGGAATCTTCTCAAAATGCTTTTGTGATTTTAAAATCTAAACTATTAGTAGCACCAATACTTAGGGGCCCTAACTAGACCCTTCCCTTTCATATATCTACTGATGCTTCCAATATGGCCATAGGAGGATTCCTAGGCCAAAAACAAGGACAATAATTTTATGCCATTTATTTTATCAGCAAAAATATTTCTCCTGCTGAATTAAACTTTACCGTTACTGAAAAAGAATTTTTCGCAGTAGTCTATTCTATTATTAAATTCTGCCATTATATTACACGGTATGAAGTTTTTGTGCACACCAATTACTCTGCCATTAGATTCTTAACGAATAAAACGATCACCAATGGTCGAGTTACCCGGTGGCTTCTCCTATTACAAGAATTTAATATTACCGTCATTGATCGACCTGGTAAAGAAAACTTAGTAGCAGATTTTCTTTCTTGTGTACAACATGGTAGTGATACTAAACCTATTGATGATCATTTTCCTGATGAACATCTATTTGCTTTATCTGTTCAAACCCCTTGGTTTGCTGATATTGCAAACTATCTAGCGAATGGAAAAGTACCACACCATTTGGCTCCATACGAGAAACATCGCATAATAATACAAAAATCTAACAATTCCTGGATTGATAATGACCTCTTTCATTCTGGCGCAGATATTATTATTAGAAGATGTGTGTGGGAGGATGAAATGATAGACATCCTCCGAGCGTACCATGATGGACCATGTGGACGACACTTTTCTGATAAATGAACAGCCTACAAAGTACTGCACTCTGGTTATTACTGGCCAAGCATTTTTAAGGATGATGCCAAGTACATTAAAGGATGTGATATTTGTCAAAGAATGGGTAGACCCACGACATCAAACCAAATGCCTTTACAACCTCAGGTCATGATTAAGAATTTTGAAAAATGGGCTCTTGATTTTATAGGACCAATCTCTCCCATGTCTCGTAAAAAGAAATATATCTTGGTTTGCACAGATTATGTTACCAAATGGGTAGAAGCTAAAGCTTTGTTTAGGGCTACAGAGAAATCTGTAGTAGAATTCATATATGAATAAATATTTTCCTGATTTGGTGTACCTAGAGAAATTGTCACAGACCAAGGTACTCAATTCACTTCCAAATTAATGCAAGATCTCAATGCGAAGTATGGTATCCGACATTGCAAGTATTCACCTTACCATCCTCAGGATAATGGCCAGGTAGAATCAACCAATAAAGTATTAGAAGCTATTTTAACCAATACCATTCACTTACATCATAAGGATTGGGAGGATAGACTTCCAGAGGCTTTATGGGCCTATAGGATAACATGGAGAAATACTACCGGATATACCCCCTATGAGTTAGTATATGGCAAACAAGTCCTTTTACCTATTGAATTTCAAGTTAAAACCTTTTGTATGGCAGCACAGTTAGGTATGGATTTGGATGAAGCATAGAAAAAATGAATCCTACAGATTAATGAATTAGATGAAATTAGACAGGATGCGCTCCAAAGAACCATGATAATACAGAATCAATGGAAGCAATGGCATGATAAATTTATCAAGAAAAAACAATTTAATGCCAGAGATTGGGCATTACTATTCGCTTCATGGTTTAAAAAATTTAAAGGAAAATTAGCTACCCATTGGTTGGGCCCTTATGAAGTAGTTATAGCTTTTGACAATCCCTAGGAAAATTAACTACCTGTTGGGTTGGGCCCTACCCGTTGGATAACTCCTTGCATATCATTCTTAACCGCTCCTTTTATGATTCAGATAGTTTCTGATATTTTGATTCAGACATGTATATTTCTAATTTGTTATTTCAAATAGTGCTTGACAATACCTATTTTGAGTAAAGAGGAGTTGCGTTCGAAAATTAGAGATCTCGACGTTTCGATCCCTACTCTGGGATCATCATCCATGGAAGGGATGTCCTAAATGACTTGAAGCACCTGAAAACAACCCGGATTAAGATTGCCCAAAAATCTACTAATATGGATTTTTTAAAAAGATGCCGGGATAATGAAATCATCCCTCAATTCGCAACTGTGAAGCACCGTCTTAATAACTACAGAAATCACTCGTTGTTCAAACATTTCAGCATATCGCTGATCAGACAAGAAATAAAGAAATTCAGGAGCGAAATCCACTCCCTGTCCGAGAAGGCATGCCGTCTGCACATTAGACTAGCCAACACCATAAATTCCAGCCTTTGGAATGCAGTAGACTCAGCGATCTGCATGTGTTGTGAGAGCCACCGTAACAGATCCGCCTCCAAACAAGATCGTAAGTTCCACTCCCTACTCAACGCGCAGAAGCCCATCCAAGATAAACGCACACTCCAGAAAAATTCTAACGTGGTCAACCTCTCCCATACTGCTCTCAATGAAAACAAAATTAAGGTTCTAGAGTACGGCCTCAATTTTGCAATCGCTCCGGCAAAGATCCCAACCAAAGAATTGATGTGCAGTATAGAGGGCGCGGTTACACATTTGCCGGAAAGAATTGCGGAGGAAACAAGACAGGAATGCGCTGTTATTCTAAGACAGGCCAAACCTCCGAAACCAAATATCTCCAAGGATGAGAAGACAACGCTAAAGAACCTGATACATAACCAGGATATCAAGATCACGAAGGCAGACAAGGGTAATGCGACTGTTGTGTTGGACACGGAGGATTACGATAAGAAAATGCTAGAACACCTCGCCTATGGTAGTTATCGCAAACTAAACAAGGACCCCAGTAAGAAATTTCATAAAGCTGTCTCAAAGGCAATCCTCAACTCCAAACTAGATGACATCCTTAAAAAGAAATTACTCCCTAAAGAAGGAACCGCCCCACGGATCTATGGGCTCCCTAAAATTCACAAGAACGGTGTTCCCCTACTCCCGATCGTCAATACAATAGGATCCCCCTCCTACAAGCTGGCTAAATACCTTGCCTCTCTTCTCAAACCTCTCGTGGGAAAAACTAATTCCTTTGTCAAAGATTCGACTAGCTGGGTGCATGAAATTTGCAATGAGACCTTAGACGCTTCTGACATTCTTGTCAGTTTTGACGTAGTGTCCCTTTATACAAAAATTCTTGTCAAAGATGCTGTTGAAACTATTAGAAGCCTATCTAATGATAACACAACTGAACTCGTTGAAGTTTGCTTAAATTCCACTTTCTTTACATTCCGGAAATATTTCTATGAACAAGTGGAAGGCGTAGCAATGGGTTCCCCCCTTTCCCCAATAGTGGCTAACCTTTACATGGAAATGTTTGAGAAACGTGCCCTGGAACTCTTCCCCCTCAAACCGAAAAGATGGAAACGTTACGTCGATGACACGGATGTGATATGGCCACACGGGCGAAACACCTTGGATCAATTTCTTCAACATCTTAATAACCTAAACGACAACATTAAGTTCACTATGGAGATCGAAGAAGACAACAAACTACCTTTTCTCGACGTCCTTATCTCAATAAAGGAGGATGGCTCGATATCCCACCAAGTCTATAGGAAGAAAACCCACACGGATAGATATCTACATGCCAACTCCCACCATTTCCCTCCTCAAAAATTCGGAGTTATACATACCCTCGTGACAAGAGCTTTGAGAATCTCTGACAACGAACACATCAAAGAAGAGATTGAACATCTAGCTGAAGTCTTTAAGGATAATGGTTATAGTATAGGACAATTTAGGAAGATAGTTTCCTCCTCCAAGAAACCTAGAAAGAAGAAGACCTTGGACAATAATGACGACCCCATGCTGAACAAGGTCTCCCTTCCTTACATTAAGGGCACCACATATAGACTCGCCAAAACCCTAAGAAGACATAAAATCAAGGTCTTCTTCACCCCTCCCAATACCATTAGGAAATTTGTCGACTCCCTCAAAGATCCAATTGATCCAAAAGCCTACAAAGGGGTCTATTCCATTCCATGTTCCTGCGGCATGTTATATATAGGAGAAACCAAACGATCCATGGAGACTAGATTCAAAGAACATAGCGCAGATCTCAGACATGATAGACATAAGAAATCCGCCCTTGCGGAGCATGCGCACCTTACTAAGCACCACATTTGTCTCGAAGATGCAAAAGTCATCGCCAAAGAGGACAATCTAACCAAAAGAAAGATAAGAGAGAAGATTGAGATCAACCTCAATGAGCACTGCCTTAACCGAGACGATGGTGCCAGAATGAGTGATTCCTGGAAACCTCTCCTTTGCTCCTTACAAACCATTAAACACCTTCAAACCAATTCTTAAGACTTCGTTTCCTGCCTCACCTTTCCCCTAAAGCCCTCTGTGGACTTCTGAAAACCTATCAAATTTCTTGGGTCCTTCAAAAGTCCTTGGCCGTCTTCTAACTGGTCCTCCTCTCCTCCTTCTAGGGCTTTTCTAATAGTTCTAGTTTTTTGGGTTAGGTTAATTTTAATAAAAAATAAAAAATAATAATAATTTAAAAATTTTTAAATTAAAAATTATTTTATATATAAAGAAACCTTTAAAAACTTTTAAACATTTAATAAATAAAAAATTTATAAAAAAAAAAACTTTTAAACATTTAATAAATTAAATTAACAAAGTTAAATAATTAAGTTAAAAATTTTATATTAAAATTTTTAAAAACCTCTAAAATAAAATAAAATTAATATTTCTAAAAAGTTCATTTTTAAAAAACTTTTAATTAAATATTTTTAAAACCTTTAAAAGGAAAATTTTTAAACATAACTTAAGAATTAAAATTAAAAGTTTTAATTAACTTACTTTAGAAAAATTTTGAGTTAAAATTAAAATTTTCCTTAAAAACCCTAAAAAAATTTCAATCCTATTTTTGAAAAATTGTAAACAAACAAAATTAAAAATTTTAAGATTTACTAAACCGACCTGTTTATTACCTTTCCTACCTAAAACCTACTGATCCATATTTAACTGCTCGGGCATCTTACACATTTCCTCACGCTTCTAATTGTCTCCTGATGATGATCCCAGAGTAGGGATCAAAACGTTGAGATCTCTAATTTCCAAACGCAGCTCCTCTTTACTCAATTTGCTACTGCGTAGATGACCATCTTCAAATACCTATTTTCATTATCATTCATCTTGTGCCTATGGATTACTAGTTCATCCTATACTTGTTATCAAAACTTGTCTCTCAAATATAACTCGAGAGTAGGTGGAATTTTTACCTGTGGGGAACATTACTTATCTCTTCTGAAAAGGATGGATTCTAAGGTCAAAGAACAGCTTTAAGTTATTATGTTTTGACGTGATTTATGATTAAGGCCAGTATGAAGATCTATTTGTAAGTTTATTCTATAAAATTGAATTATGTATTTTAGTAGGGCTTAACACGCTCCAGTACCAATCGGCTTCCATATATTTAATATCATTATACAAGCCAAACCCACTGGGGTACTGAATAGGCCTCCTGGCAATGGGTCAATGATGCGTAACAAATTAAAACCAGGAAGCTCGATAAATGAAAGTAAACCCGTTGGGGTACTGAACAGGCTCGCTGGCAGTGGGACTATACTTCCATGGTACCAAGATAAACCCGTCGGGGTACTGAACAGGCTTGCTGGCAGCAAGGCAATATCAGGTAAAGAGATCTGGTTAATGCACTGCTATGCACATGATTCGTAAAATAATGATCATATACAAGAAATTTTTCAAAATAATTATAAATAAAATGTTAAGGCCCCTTATCTTTACTATCACTTGAGAATTGTTGTAAGTTGGGCTTGGACCTAGCCATCTAATTCAATCAATACCTAGGATTCTATTATCCTAGAAATGGGACCCATAGTTACATCTCTCATACACTCCGGGGTAAACTCAACATATTTTATGATGCCAAGATATCTTTACAATGAGGCATAGATGCCTAGCTTTTCCTATGGAATTCTTTCGATTATATTATTGTCTCTTTATATGGTCTTTCTAAGCACTGTTATTTTTCATAAATATACATATCTGAATATCTTTCCTTTACTAGTCAATTTTTCTTTTCTTTATAAAACAATAACAACATACTTGCACTTTTTATTATCTGAAATAAACTATTCTTCTCCTTTGCATGAGGACATGCCATATCTTTGGTTTGGGGGAGGATTAGGAAGATTCAAAACAAAATATTTGTCTGCTTTTATCTTTTATTATTATGACAAAATTTCTTATCTCTCACAAATGTTAAAGTGTTTTTAGGTTATAGCATGAAGAATGTTTAAAAAAAAAAACAAATCAATCAATCAATATGAAGGATTTGATGGAAGACTTTACAAAGGCTCTGAATAATGGTTCAGATGATGGTCTGAATGAGATATTGTGGTATTATAGCATGAATGATTAAAATTTGTCAACCAAATTTTGTTTTTGAACATAGTTTTATTTTTGTATGGATGCTTTGACCTTAAAATTTCTTTTGTTATCATTTTACTGTTAGCATATTTTTATTTAAATACACATATATTTTTCTTACTAATTAAGAATGTTATTTATGCATTTGTGATATATGTTCAAGTTGTCCAAAGTTTTACTTTGGACATGGTTGAACTAATTATAAGCTTTATAAATTTATTTATCAAACGCATATGCTTGTTAAATGACGCACATCTTGAATTTTGCTATAATAGCACGGTCTCCTAAGAAATCCAAATCTTTTACTATTCCATCATTTTTTTTCTTACTTCTATTTTCTTACACCTTCTATCTTATAAATATTATATCATAACCACTAAACAAATGCTGAATTATTTTCGAACTTGACAAGTTATTAAAATAAGACTGTTAAAATATTTTCTACTTTAATATTCTTTTATAAGATTAAAGTTTAAATTATTCCCTTCATTCGCCAAGTAGAAGGCAGTTACTGGCATGACTTTGCCTTCTTCCTCAATCATTTTCTTTTTGCTCAGTGGGACCTGGCATTTCTCTGGTTTGGGGGAATGTTGAGCTTCATTTTATTATCATTTTTGAAAATTAAATAACACATTTAAACACATATTTTATTATATTTACTATATTTTATGTCATGCAGATCATTATTTCAGCACAAGGTAAGAACAAATTTGATGTTATTTCAACTTTTGTTATTAATATCATTTTTATGATTTTATTAACTCAAATTATATTATTTAAAGCATATTTAATGTATTATCTGATATCTATATTCATTTGCAGATTTCATAGTTTGTTTGGGAGAATTAACACCAAAACGCATTCAATCTAATTTTCGTATAACATGTACAGCTCACGATCTAGCTTGGTGATCAGCTCATCATCCAGCCATCGCGCAAAATTCCTTCATGGTTTGCCATGTTTTCCCTAGATAGAAACCTAGCATTTCCACCTCACGGTTCAATGTTTTGTCCAGCTCGCTATTCAACTCACCCATAAGCTTGCGCACTATCCATAACCAGTTTTGGGCATTTAAACATGAAACAACCTGCAACCAACTAATCATCCACACATCTGGATCGTAAACCAGCTTGCAATATCCTTCGTTCGCCACCACATCAACCATCTCTTTGTTGGACCGATGCATTTAACTCATGCTCCAAAATTATCGCCACCTATCTTCTCACTATCCATGCAATTCAAAGGGATAGAACGGCCTGCATTCTAGAAGACCAACTATGTCATCACCCTCGCTCTCCACAACACCACCAGTCCACACACTCGTGCTAACCAATGACCTGCATTCTAGAAACATGCTGCTGTGTACAAGCCTGCACTCAACACCAGCCCAGCAACTATGCTAAGGAAGGGATTGACACCATGTTGAAGAGGATCTCCCCATGTGAAAGGAGGAATATCATGCCACGTTTACGCTGTAAAGGTCACGCTCGTGCTGAAGAAGGAAGACGTCCATGCACTGGCCTGAATTCAATTATGTGCCTTTAAAGATTGACTAAACTTAGAGAGCAGTTGAGCTTTGAGGGTTGAATTGATCATCTCTCATGTAACCTATATATATCAGTCTCTGAATAAAGAGCAGAGTTAGTCAAGAGAGAGTTAGAGAAGTATTTTGTTAAGGACTTCATAGTTTTCATAAACATTGTAATTTTGTTTCTCAATTTGAATAAAGAGTTGTATGAATTGTTGTTGAAGATTGCGTTTGAGTAGGAGTTAGCAGGCATCACCCCTGCTTGTGGAGAGGGCCCCTCATCAACCAGAGGTTTATTTATTTGTTTAATTCAGTTCTTTCTTTTTTGTTTTAGCTAGTCTAGTTTAATTTCTAGTTTTTTTTCATTAGATAATAGTAAATGCTATTTTATTTCCTATATTGCAATAGCTTAGTTTTATTTCAGCAGTTAAACAAGTAGATGCGCGCAAAGGTTTTCTTTCAGTCACTTGTTTCTAGTCATTTGCTTTCAGTTATTTTATTTACAGTCATTTCATTCCAGTATTGTTTTCAATCTTTATTTCCAAACATATAAAATAGTTTGCTTCCATTTGAATTCAGTCTTGTTTATTTATTTCCTGTTATGAATATGCTTATATAAAATAGTCTGCTTTCATTTAGATTTAGTCATGTTTGTTTATTTCCTGCCATGAACTTGCTTAAGTTAATTTCTAGTTTGGTTAAATTAATTTTTAGTTTACTAATTAGTTTAATATGCAATGCTTTATTTTTGTTTAAGAGTTAGTTTAAAGTTAATTTGCTGATTAAATAAGTTTGTTTATTGATTCCATGCATTAGGTTTAGATATGCATAACTTCAGCTGAAGAATTAGTTCATTTAGGTTAGTTTTTACCATTTTAAACTGTACGAACTTCCATTTGGACTGCCTGTCCAGTCTGCCATTCAGCCACCCCTTACAGACCTATTATTCAGTCTATCATTTAACCATTGGTTCCGTTTTTAGTGTTTTTTATGTATTTTAAGATTGTTTCTAGTTTTGTTTTGTCAATATTTGGATTATGTTTGTGGTTGGTAATTTTATTTAAGCATTATAATTAAAGTTTGACTGTTTTAGGTTATTAATTAAGGTTTTATTATTATTCTTTTATTTTCTTTTCATCTTAAATATGGATTAAGTTGTTCTTATTTATTGAATATTAAACATTGATTTCATTTTACTGTTGTTTTACCTCATGGTTATTTTTGTTTCAATATAGAATTTAGGGTTAGATGTATTATTTTTAAGAGGAAGTTAGATTATTTGTAATCATAGGAATCATTCTTGTTTTTGGTATGTATTTATTGAAGAATAGAGTTTAAATATCTTTATTCAATTTTATACTTGCTTCTTTTCCTTAAGTTTTTTGTTTTTGCTTATAAGTTTTTGTTTCTCTGTATACCCTAACCTTGCATTTGAATAGATAGTTGTTGATAGTATCTTTATCCAAGGTTAATTATCCTTTAACTCGATTGTTGTTTCAAATAAAACAGAGTAGCTCATATCGTTTTCTGTTTTAATCTGATTACTTTAATAGTTGATTTTTAGGAGTTTGACTCGATTTTTCATTTTGAAATATCTTTCTATCTTTTGTTTATTAAAATATATCCACGACACCCTAGGAACCTTTTTACCTTCGCATATATTTTGTATCAACTCTAAGCCTACCAAACCTAGTCGATAATTAAATATTAGGGGTATTTAAGATAGTAAAACACACCCAACATAAGTCGTTTCTAAAGTCTACCGTAGTCTCAAAGGGTTTTTTTTTCATTACTGTTCAATTTGTCTTTCACTTGGATTTTGACATTGTTGTTTAATTTGTCTTTCACTTGGTTTTTGACGCTATATTTTGTACATCATCTTCATGAATTTATAAAGATTTCCACGTTCTACAACTAGTTTTTTTATTTTGGTTCAAAAAGTGCCTGATGTATGCATTTTTACAGAGCATGGGAGTTTTAGTCTTAAAATGATTATATCAACAATTTTGACCATGAAGATACCATGAATTTATCATAATAAATAGTATCATAGTATAGGCATTAAACATATACTTATTCATAATTTGTAAGTATTTCGGTGAAATTGAAATTAATCACTAAAATCCTGATTTGTTATGTAAAAAACAGAGTGTTAATCTACAAAAATGGGCTTAACAAAGTCCATACATTTATTATTAATTTAAATTAATACCATGGGATTGAAGACAGATATATGTTTGAAAAAAACCTCTTCCAAAAATTATGTTTCATTTGCCCGCAGTTAATTTGACAAAATAACAAATTTTATGTTTGGAACCAAATCTTACCATGTTCATAAAAATGCCTGCCTAACAGTCGCTATTGAGTATTTTTTAGTGATTTAAGTTGGAAATGGTGTGGTTTACTATTTTCCACCTTACTGTACATATAGGTTTTCAATTTGGGTTCCAAAAGTGTCTGCAGTGTCATTTTTGCAGAGAATGAGATTTTTAGACTTAAAATGTGTCAACAAATTTGACCATTCATATATTATGAATTTATTATAGTAAGGAGTATCATACTTTATCCATTAAAGATGTACATATTCATAATTTGTAAATATCTTGATCAAATTCAAAATTAATCAGTAAAATCCCGAGTTGTTATGTAAGAAACATAGTATAAATCTATAAAACTAGGATTAAAAAAATGCACGCCACAGCCTGGGCCCACAACACCAGGATAGTATCCTACTTATATCATACTATATGTCTTATACATGTATTAATTATCATAATTTATAAGTAGCATGGTCATAATTGAAAAGAATGTCTAAATTCACAATTTGTTTTGTAAAAGCAGAGTGTAAATCTGTAAAAGTGGGCTTAGAAAAATTCTGGCCATAATGTTTATAGAGGTGATCTTAAAAACCTAATGCCATATACCTAGAGCTATATATAATATGGACAAAAACCTTCTTCAAAATTTTTAAAATATGTTTATTTTGTGTACAGTAAAGTTTTGAAAATTGCAACTTTTCTGTTTTGAACTTTATTTGACTAGGTTTGTAAAATGCACACCTAGCCCTCATGTTTTAGTATTTTTGGGTGATCTCAGTTGGATATGGTGTTTTTTATTGTTTTACACCTTCATGTACTTCGATTTTTCTAATGTTGGCAAAAAACATGATTGTTGTGCAAAAACATTGCAAGGTTGCCTTGTAAATGTGAAATGCCCGCTTGGTCCACTAAAATCCAAGCATAAGTTCCATCCTTAGGTATTTTTATGTGGCTTAAGTTGGAGAATATATGTTTCTTCTTCCCATGTTCTTACACATGTCTAAATATGTCTCATAATATTTGCATGAAGACCAAATATGACTCATAACATTTGCATGAGGATCTTGTAGTGGGCCCACAACCTCAAGATAGTATTCTATTTATATCATATTATATGTATTATACATGTATGAATTATCATAATTTATAAGTACCATGGTCATAATTGAAAAGAATGTCTAAATTCACAATTTTGTTTTGTAAAAGTACAGTGTAAATATATAAAAATGGGCTTAGAAAAATGCTCGCCATAATGTTTATAGAGGTGATTTTCAAAACCTAAAGCCATATACCTAGAGATATATATACTGCGGACAAAAAAATTCTTCAGAATTTTTAAAATATGTTTATTTTGTGTACAGTAAAGTTTTGAAAATTGCAATTTTTCTGTTTTGAACTTTATTTGATTAGGTCTGTAAAATGCATGCCTATACGTCATTTGTTAGTATTTTTGGGTGATCTCAGTTGGATATGGTGTTTTTTATTGTTTTACACCTTCACGTACTTTTATTTTTCTAATCTTGGCAAAAAAAATTCTGCTATGCAAAAACATTGCAAGGTTGCCTTGTAAATGTGAAATGCCCGCTTAGTCCACTAAAATGCAAGCATAAGTTCCATCCTCAGGTATTTTTAAGTGGCTTAAGTTGGAGAATATATATTTCCTCCTCCCATGTTCTTACACATGTCCAAATATGTCTCATAATATTTGCATGAAGTCTAGATATGTCTCATAACATTTGCATGAGGATCTTGTAGCAGGCCCACAGCCTCAAGATAGTATTCTATTTATATCATACTATATGTATTATAAATATATGACTTATCATAATTTATAAGTAGCATGGTCATAATTGAAAAGAATGTCTAAATTCACAAATTTGTTTTGTAAAAGCAGAGTGTAAATCTGTAAAAATGGGCTTAGAAAAATGCCCGCCATAATATTTATAGAAGTGATTTTCAAAACCTAAAGCCATATACTTGGAGCTATATATACTATGGACAAAAACCTTCTTCAGAATTTTTAAAATGTGTTTATTTTGTGTACAGTAAAGTTTTGAAAATTGTAATTTTTTTGTTTTGAACTTTATTTGACTAGGTCTGTAAAATGCACGCCTAGCCCTCATTTTTTAGTATTTTTGGGTGATCTCAGTTGGATATGGTGTTTTTTATTGTTTTACACCTTACTGTACTTCTATATTTCTAATCTTGGCTAAAAATAAAAATTGTTATGCAAATTCATTGCAAGGTTGCCTTGTAAATGTGAAATGCTCGCTTAGCCCACCAAAATGCAAGCATAAGTTCCATCCTTAGGTATTTTTACGTGGCTTAAGTTGGAGAATATATGTTTCCTCCTCCCATGTTCTTGTACTATTCCATATTTTCTTTTTGAGCCATAAAAATATTTTTTATACAAAAAAACTATATTTTGTATTAATGTTGATTATTTTGTTGATTTTCCAGAATAACTCATCAATGGATCATTCGAACCAGTCATCTCAACAAAATATTCCTCAAAAAAGAGGTCGACGCAAGGAAGTAGAATTGAATAATATTCCAATTTTTCCCCCACGTGATATTGTCCTTCAATTCACTCCTACTGGGGGTAAAAGAGTTGTTATTCATGTTGTCCGTCAACAATGTCAAGCACTTACAGATCAGAACTCCATACCAAAAAATAATACTATGAATTTCCATAAAAAAAATAGGCAATCATGCAGCAACTGTTGAAATTAGATGTCATGTGTGTAAGCAATGTGTGAGAAACAACAATGTTTGTCAACAACCTAGGCAGCCTTTGACTCCAATTACAATTGAGGGAAATGGTAATGTACAAGATATAACTCTTGACCATACTATTACCTCGGATTCACATAATGTGGTATGAAATGTCCCTCAAACATCAACTGTTGATGATGTTTCCATTACAAATAATTTGTATCAAAGTATAGAAGGTGTTTTTGCTCAACAACCTAGGTTGCCTTTGTCTCTAGTTACGGTTGAAGGAAATGAAAGTGTAATCCTACCTAGTGGACAACAATTTGAACATGCATCCCTTGAGAATTTGGATACAACTAGAAGTCATGAAACCATTGAAAGAACTACCTTTCATGAACAAATGGATAGAAATGCACCTACAAAAAATCAAAATTCTGCAGATGCACAAGCTTCAGTAGAAATGACTGAAGTACAAATGGATAGAAATGCACCTACAAAAAATCAAAATTATGCAGATGTATAGGCTTCAGTACAAATTCTTAAAGGACAAATGAATAGAAATGCAACTATAGAAAATCAAAATTCTGCAGATGTACAAGTTTCAGTACAAATTCATGAAGGACAAATGGATAGAAATGAAACTACAGAAAATCAAAATTTTGCAGATGTAGAAGCTTCAATAGAAATGCCAAAAGGACAAATGGATAGAAATGCACCTACAAAAAATCAAAATTCTGTAGACGTACAAGCTTTAGTAGAAATGGTTGAAGGGCGTTCAACAGATCAAACTACATATGTTGTAACTAGAAGCTCAGTAGGAAATTGCTTAAGGACATCCTTATTGAGTCTTAATAAGCAGTCTGGATGGTTTAACCGTAGAGTAAATGAGGGAATTTTTTTTTAAGGAAATTGGTAGATGGTTCTCTGGGAAGTCACTTGAAGATGTAGATGAAAATGACATTATTTCTGGAATTGGGTACTTAATGAGAAAAAACTATTGTGAAGATTCTAAATTTGAGGATGTTCTTGAACACCTAGATGGAGTGCTTCATAAACTTCGATCAATTGTTATGCAAGAGATTTGTAATGATTTTAGTCCTAGGAATATGGCTTCTGTATTTATTGAATCAAGCATGAGCCATAAGGATTTGCAATGTCTGAAGTGGATAGACCGTCATGGTGTATTGCAAGGGGTTAGTCCAACTTTAGTTTCCAAGGAGATGAAAAAGTGGAGCAAAGAAGTTGAGGATATTGATATGGATTGGGAGAGAACTGATGATCTCACATATGGAGTTAGAGTGAAGCAAGTAAATTCATATGCTTGCTTTATGGTTGAGTCCTATGAAAATAGGACTAAAGTAGAGTCATTGAAGTTTCTTTCAAACTTGGTATTGATTCTCGTGTACATTATGATCGAGGTGGGAAGGTATGTGAGATATTATTCGAGTTACTAGAATATAGTGGCTTGATGTCTTGTGTAAGCCTTGGAAAATTGGATGGAAAGGAAGAATATAAATAGGGTTTAGCACATGATGGTGATCCTACAAATGAGGATAAATTAATGAATCAGATAAACAAAATTTCATAAGATGGGATCCTAATGCCAAATGGAAGAGTAGTGGAAGTGAATTTGTTCGAGTGCCATGATATAGTGGCCATATGCAGTTTAGTATGCAATAATAATGTTTCTCCAATGGGGAATAATTTTTTTCCTTGATGCATATGCCATAAAAAAGATATACACATGTTACAAATAAAATCAAAATTCAATATGGGTATACTATTCGTAGCATTTCCAAGTTTTATGCAATGTCATCGAACTTACTCATAGTATGTTTTACATATTTATTAAAAGTTTACTAATTTTTTATGATATCTTGACATGACTTTCTTAATATTACTTTGATTTAAAACTTTAGGAATTGAATCCTTCTTTGGAACAAAGAATTGAAGGATGGGAAGAAAAGTTGGATGAGTGTATTACAGACATTCAACCAGCCTTACGCAGCAAAGAATTGAATATTATCAAAAATTATCTCATGAATAGAACAAATGATCAAAAGGTACATGTTTTCAGAATTATCTCTTTACTATAAATGAAAATTATTATTATTTAACTAACTCGTACCTAGTGAAACTTGTGCTGCCAACTTATTACAGCTGAATCCTAGCTCACTGTCCAACCTTGTATATTGTGCTCACCATGCTGGAATTAGAACTGTTTTGAAGATGTTTCGTGAAATTCTAAAAATTGCACAAGATTACGACAGGGTTCATCCAACTAGAGTGATTAAGGAAACGATTTTTTTTCAAATTTGGGAGGTGATGGAGAAAATTGGTGTTCCATGTAAGACCATGTAACCATACCATCATAAAGGCCAAGAGTACAATGATATTAACTATGGTAAATCAGATGGATCCGCATCATACAAGATCCTCATTCGGCATGAGGATATTTTAAATGTTTAATAATTATGTTAGCATATCCAATATTTTTAATGTGGGTCTTGAATAACAATAAGTGATGATTTTATCATGGCACAAGAGTGAAATTCGCTCTTATTTTTATGCAATTTTAATAGAAACTTAAGTAGTGTATCATGTACAATGAAATGTTGTGCTTGTAGGTTATTGAAGACCTACTAGATGAAGAAAAGTATAAAAAGTGTGTGAGGATGTGGAAGTTTTATACAGAATTCGACATGGTGCAATTGCAAGGGTGTGTAGGGGATGATAAATATGAATATGAGGAAAAGTACGCCAATTTATACTAAGTTCATAGTATTATGTTTTTCATCATGGTGGTATTATCTCATTCACGATATAAAATTTGATCCACTATCATTGCAAGATTGGATTCCTTGCTAGTGAGTGGCTTTGGTTGTGTTCTTATTGTTTAGGAGATGAGATGGTTACTTATATGCATATCCAAGGGGGGGGGGCATGCTCTTCAAATGACTAGGGCTTCTCATCCTTATACTTTAGGATGGTTAAGGAATGAAGTAATGGAACGTAAGCATAGGGAAATGAAAAATTTGAACAACAACCAAGGAGGAGGTAGAGGAGTTGCTAAGGAGTATAGAAACAAATTTGAACATGACAAAATGTGTCTTGTAAATGAGATGCGAGCACAATTTTTCAAACTGGTTATGAGATCAGAGGGTACTTTCCAAAATTTAATAGAAAGAATATTTTTGGCTTCCAATATTATATGTCAACTTCATGTTGAATATGAAAAGACAAGAAGTCCACTAAATGACAAAACTGCAACACAGTTGGCATCCCGCTTCCTTGATGTCACTTCTAACCAAGTAAAACAACTATTTTAGTAATGGGTAAGACAACCTAAGAAATCATTGATTGCACCACCAACAGTAATTATGCCCGAATTTTAAATGGTTTCTAATTCTGATTTCATTTTATGGTGTGAGGACTCATAATCTATTTTTAACTACTAAATACTAATATGTTCTCACAGTTCAGTAATCATCTTCCAAGATCAAGGCCAAAAAGCAAATATGGTGAAGAGGTTTTTCGTGAATCACATTGCTTTGGAAGGCACAAGGAAAAAAATAGCGTTAAAAGAAGAAATAACAGTAAAACTCTAAGTGTTTCATCCAATAGGAAAGTGGCAGTGTTGGTTAAAATTAATGTTACTTAATTAACCTCAATTTAATTATCAACCGGGCAATCGTAAACTTTGAGCTGCTACACTATATGTGTAGGCAAGATAGTTTTAAAACAATCCTAATCTTTCAGAGAAATTCCACCTACAGCAATCTTTCAGAAGAACAATCTACAGATAAATTAAACAAACCCTACAGCAATCCCTTAAACACTCAACAATCCACACTCAGCTACAGTGCTGGTAATCTATTCTACAAATGAAAGAGCTTAATAAGTTTCACAATAACTATGATCTGTAGACCTGAAAACTCCACTATAATCCTATGAGATCTAATGCTTCATTCCACACTAACACTTCTAAAATTATTGCCAGAGTAACACCTGTAATCTCTTGACTTTAAATGGTCAACACACAACCTATTATGATGAAGCTTGGCTGGTTTTTTTGTTATTTAAATATACTCTGTTCTATTTATGCACATTAATGCACACAGGAAAAATGCCAAGGTTATACAAACAATGCTCATTAATCAATAATAGGACTGTATGAAAAATATTCACTAATTCTGGTTTGCATGTGTACACTGTGAAGCTGGTGTTAATTCAAGGAAGCAGCATTTACAAAACCTATTTCATCAATGTCAAACAGCACAATTCTTCCTATTTAATCACTTATTTAAAGGATTATTAACAAAGCCCTATCTGCTCTATAGATTCCAATCTTCAAGCCTTCTACAAAATATTACAAGTGCTGTGCAATTTCAACAAGATACCCTACGGCTCTGCAAACTTGAAAGTGAAAAGGATGAGCTGTTCATTAACTATTTCCATGCTGCAGCAAAAGGTTCTTCAACAGCTAGAGTCAATTTCATTAACCAAATTGCCAATACTATGCTTCATACTGGAAATCGAAGGGAATATTTACACCCACACCATTCCTTAATCTGTTTTGCAGTCCTGTGAATAAGGAGAGTTTAACCCAATCCTGTAGCTTCTATTGCTATCTCGCTATATGCTGGAAATAAAAGGAAGAGTCTATTGCTGTCTCCTATAAGAAGAGTGAACAAGAAGAGTCTATCGCTGTCTCACTATAGGCTGGCAGTAAAAACAATGTAAAAACTCAGTCTACCTGTAACCTCTCATAAATCAAAACTTGGATCAAGCCACCACACAATTTATAAAGACAATAACCCTAAATAATAATTATGCCCATTAATACATAGTCCACGCTGAAAACAGAAAGAGGTATCAAATAAAAACGGTTCCTGAGTCTATTCAACAAAATAAACCAATTGCAATTGATTAAGAATCTACAGACATGCATATGAGGAAAATTATCAGCACTCTATAGAACAATATCAGAGGAAAAGAAACGGTATCTTTCTCTTACAAAACACACAATGCAAAATGCCAAGGTTGGTGCAGAAGGGGGCCCTCCCTCAACGCCTTCCAGCTCTAAATCGAAACCGTAAAGGGAACAAACACTGGTTGTATTAATAAAATGGAGTATTACAATCTTCTCTCAACATCCTCTTCTTAATCTTTATTTATACATGAACAGATGGACAGGATCCATCCCAGAATGCAGAGATTTGAGCAACTACCCAGAAAACGGCCAACACCAAATCTGGCAAAACCATGTCTGTTCCGGAAAGGATTTCTCCACATTCGTTCAGAAATTCTGAAAACTGGTCACGATTAAGGGTAAATAGGGCCATTTGTGAAGTGGGTTTCGAACCGTTTTGAACAATTCCCAACCGATTGTTCAGAAATCGAGCCCGAAATCAGGGTCCTGATCAAGGACGGGAATGACATTGCCAGACTGCTTGAAATCCATACACTGCTAAAAATGGAGGGTAACAGCTCCTTAGACACAGAGCATCCCGTAAAACAACACCTGAAAAATCTGCAGAGGCATCTGGAAGGCGATGAAAGCTCAAGAGACACCCAAAATGTGGATCGAAGCCCCCAAATATGCTGGTGCAGCCATCGTGAATCTATCCTAGAGCGCTGAAAACCCTGCACAAAAGAAATAACAAGCCATCAATTTACCGGATATATAGATGTGGAGATTTAAAAACCAATTTATGCCTAAAACGATATAAAACAACCAAAAAATATCACTCACCAAGCATTTGCCCACGTGGGTCTCCATAGAAACATAACCATACAAATAAACATTAATAAAACTAATATATCATATGGTTTTATAAGTGTTATGCTAGAAAGCGATGTATTAGACAGCTAATAATAGAAGACCAACAGGCAGCGCAAACTGATCAAACACAAGAATTGAATGGGGCAGCTAGTGTTGAAATACCCAGTGATGGCAACTGAAAATTACTATAAAATCAGTGTTTCATCCTCAAGAAATGAAGAAGGAAAAATCAATGAATTACAAGAAGTGTATGGAGTAGTTGCTATTGATATGCCAATGATGGAGGCTATGACTCACAATAAAAAGGGTGTTCCATCCTCGATAAATGGTATAGGGAAGAGTGGTGAAAAAGAATAAATTCAAGGAACAGTAGTTGCTATCCAAAAGATGGATGCTAGGAATCCTATAAAAACTAATGTCATTATAAGAAGTGTGAGACAAGCCAAAAAGAAAAAAATCCTAGATGATCGAAATGCAACATTGTATGCAAAATGGTGAAAGAAACTCATGTTGCAATAAGCATTGCTAGTGATCTTTCTGTACTGAAAATTTATTCTATTGTGCTAACATTTATGTTACCAAATTTTGGAAATGTAACAAATGATGGAATGCATATTAAATATTTAATTTTTGTTTTCAGTAATAAAATTACAGTTGTTTTCTGTGTTTGCTTATATTTTGTAAATTTATGTATTTTTTTATGCCAGTTCTATAGGCATTACAGCTTTGGGTTATTCGCTGAAATTTGGTTGCATGAGTAGAATTGAATGACATTGCTTCCTTTTATATGGTGTAGGGATGGAGAGATGACTATTTCCAATGGGTTGTCCACACAAAGACTTATTTTATACCCCACAGCACAACCAATAACTAAAAATTCATGGCAGTTAAATTGTTCTTTTGGGGATGAAGACTTTGATGATCTCTCCCTTCCTGGTGATTTTTCTTTAGCACTTCAGGAGCAGACCACTGAGAATGTATTGAACCAGTTTTTTTCTTCAACAACCTGTATAGATTTACCTCAGTCCTTTGCTCAACTCGATCATATTTTTGGAGATGAGTTTCAAGAGAATATGGCTCTCTCAATGTTTACAGAAACACCTTGTGTTTTCACAATTGAAGAGCATATAGGACCGTATACCATACCTTGTGAGGTTGGCCCTGAAAAATTCTTACATATAAACGTAGGATTAAGTGAAAACCAACAAGAACAGCTACTTAAAGTTCTTAAGAAACAAGCTGGAGCATTTGCATGGGAATACACCGATATGAAGGGTATAGACCCTGATACCTGTATTCGCCATATTTATATGGATCCAAGCATGTCACTTGTAAGGCAGCCATAGAGGAGGATGAATCCTACTCTAAAGGATATAGTAAAAGAAGAATTACAAAAACTCCTCACTATTAGTTTCATCTATCCTATTTCCAACAATAAATGGGTATCTCCTTTAGTAGTAGTTCCAAAGAAAGTTACAGGGAAATGGCGTATTTGTGTTGATTTTAGAGAGTTAAACAAAGCTACACTTAAAGACTACTTTCCTTTACCTTTTATTGATCAAATATTAGATACTCTGTCAGGTAAAAAATATTTTTCCTTTCTTGACGGGTATAGTGGTTACAACCAGATTTTAATAGCACCAAAATATCAAGACAAAACCACTTTTACATGCCCTTGGGGAACATATGCTTATCGAGTTTTGCCATTTGGCTTATGTAATGCACCTGCCACTTTCCAGTGAGCAGTCGTAGGAATCTTTTCTGACCTTATACATGACTGTGTGGAGGTATACATGGATGACTTTACGAACTATGGTAATACTTTTCAAGAAGCCCTTGACAACCTCAAAAAGGTTTTGATTCGATGTCAAGAAATGAATTTATCCCTTAGTCACGAAAAATGTAAAATGTTACTGACAGAAGGTATAGTTTTGGGACACCATGTTTCTTCTCAAGGAATTAAGGTAGACCCTGCAAAGATCAAAGTAATTGTTGGCCTTCCCTCTCCCAAAAATCAGAAAGAGGTAAGAAGTTTCCTTGGTCATGCAGGCTATTACCGTCGCTTTATTGAAAATTTTACTAAAATAGCTGCACCAATATTTAAGTTACTTACAAAGAACTCAATATTCCAGTGGACAAAATCTTGTCAAAATGATTTTGAGGTCTTAAAAGCTAAACTATTGGTGGAAGCAATACTTAGGGGTCTTGATTGCTCCCTCCTTTTTCACATATCTATCGATGCCTCTGATACGGCCATAGAAGGAGTCCTCGGCCAAAAAGAAGGACAACCACCTTATGCCATCTATTTTATTAGCAAAAAATTGATCCCTGCCGAATTAAATTATACTGTTAATGAAAAAGAATTTTTGGTAGTAGTTTATTCTATTAATAAATTTCGTCATTATATCACAGGTTATGAATTTTTTGTGCATACTGATCACTCCGCCATTATATTTCTAATGAATAAACCAATTACCAATGGTAGAGTGACCCGGTGGCTTCTTTTATTGCAAGAATTTAACATTAACATCATTGACCGCCCTAGTAAAGAAAATATCGTAGTAGATTTCCTTTCCATATCCAACATGAAGAAGATACTAAACCAGTTGAAGACAATTTTCCTGATGAACATCTATTTGTTGTGTCTATTCAAACCCCTTGGTTTGCGGATATTTCCAATTATCTACTAACTAGAAAAATTCCAAACCATCTATCTCCGCATGAGAAGTGTCGTATTATAGTTCAGAGTTCTAATTATTCTTGGGTTGATAACGATCTCTTCTATAGTGGTCATGATCTTATTATTCGACGATGTGTATGGGAGAATGAAATGACAGACATCCTCCATGCATGCCAAGATGGACCATGTGGAGGACATTTTTCTGATAAGAGGACAACATATAAATTCTTACATTCTGGTTATTATTGGCCAAGCATTTTTAAGGATGCTGCTAAATATGTTAAAGGATGCGATAGTTTCCAAAGAATGGCTCATCTGATAAAATTCCTTTACAACCCCAAGTTATGATTAAACCTTTTGAGAAATGGGCTCTTGATTTTGTAGGACCAATTTCTCCCATGTCTTGTAAAAAGAAATATATCGTAGTTTATATGGACTATGTCACCAAGTGCATAGAAGATAAAGCTTTATTTAGAGCCACAGAGAAATCAGTGGTAGAATTTATATATGAACAAATATTCACCCGATTTGGTGTACCTAGAGAAATTTTCATAGATCAAGGTACCCAGTTTACTTCTAAATTAATGAAAGAACTTACTATGAAATATGGCATCCAACATTGCAAATATTCACCTTACCACCCTGGGGCTAATGGTCAGGTAGAATCAACTAATAGAGTATTAGAATCCATTTTAACTAATACCATTCACTTACATCATAAGGATTGGGCAGATAGACTCCCAGAGGCTTTATGGGCCTATAGGATAACATCGAGAAACACTACCAGACATACCCCCTATGAGTTAGTATATGGAAAACAAGTCCTTTTACCTATTGAATTTCAAGTTAAAACCTTTCGTATGGTAGCACAATTAGGCATGAATTTGGATGAAGCACAGAAACAACAAATATTGCAAATTAATGAGTTAGACGAAATTAGACAAGATGCACTTCAAAGAACAATGTTAATACAAAATCAACGAAAAACATGGCATGATAAATTTATTAAGCAAAAGCAGTTTAATGCTGGAGATTGGGCACTACTATTCGATTCACGGTTTAAAAATTTTAAAGGGAAATTAACTACCCATTGGATGGGTCCATACGAAGTAGTTATAGCTTTTGACAATGGATCAGTGAAAATTAAAACAATTGATGGCTCAGAAATTTCCTTTGTAGTAAATGGATATAGACTTAGGCTCTATCACCAACCGAAATCTAAATAGGATTTCATACAAAATATTTTGCAGCAAAATGAAATGGAATTAGTTGAAGGGGAAGCTATTCCTCCTCCTCCTGATTCTTGAAAAATATTTTGGGTTATTATCACTTGTATATATATGTAAATATGTACTTGTTTCTTTTAATAAATAAGAGTCATTTCTAATAGGTTGTTTACACATGACTCTTTTTTCTTTTATGTCTTTATGAATAAATTGAATCGTCTAACAAGTGGTTTTGCAGTTTGATTAGAAGTATATTATCTCTATGAGCAGCTAACGGTATATTACTTGGACAAGGAAAGTATGCTAAATACTCATCAGGTATTTTAATCTTTTTTAGGGTACTTTCGACATTTGTAGCTTATACGGATAAATTTTTATATCAATCCTTTGTATATCATACTTAACCAATTCTATCACGATTCATATAGTTTCTGGTATTTTAATTCAGACATGTATATTTTTTATTTATTCTTTTAAACAGTTGCTCAATAAGACCTATTTTCAATATCATATTTTTCACATCCTTATTTTTACCTATGATTTACTAGTTCTTCCTATACTTGTTATCAAAACTTGTCTCTTGAGTATTTTGATGATAACTCGAAAGCAAGTGGAATTTGTATCTGTGGTGAACATTAATTTACTTTATAAAGAAGAAGGATTGTTAAGCTAAAGAACAACTTTCAGTTATTCTCTTTTGACATGTTTTATGAGTCTTGCCATTATGAAATTACTTATAACTTTATTTTGAAAAAAAATGAATTATGAGTTTAGCAAGACTTAACACGCTCTAGTACCAATTGACTTCCATATCTTTAAATATCATTATACAAGGCAAACTCGTCGGGGCACTGAACAGTCCTGCTAGCAGCAAGTCAATGCTAAGTAAAAACCTTACAATAGGAAGCTCAATAAATGCAAGTAAACCCATCGGGGTACTGAACAGGCTCGCTGGAAACGGGGCTATGCTTGCATGGTAACAAGATAAACCCACCGAGGTACTGAACAGGCCTACTGGCAGTGAGGCAATATCTGGTAAATGAGATCTGGTTAATACACCACTATACATATAGTTCATCAAATAGTGATAATATATGAAAAGGTTTTGAAAAAAAAAGTTATGTCATGGCCAACTGTTTCTAATGTCATTTGAGAATGGCTCTAAGTTGACTTTGCCTCGGCCGTCTAATTCCACATATATCTAAGATGTCATTATCTTAGAAATGGAACCCATAGCTGTAATTCTCACACACTTCGGGGTACACTTGAAATACTTGATGATGACAGGATATCTTTACAATGAGGCATGGATGGCTAGTTTTTCCCTATGGTATTCTTTTAATTATATTATTCTCATTTTACATGGTCTTTCTAAGCACTATTTTATTTTTCATAAATATACATTTTTGAACCATTTACATTTACTAGTTAGTTTCCTTACAACAAATTAATAGATAGACACTTCGTTCGCCCTAGATCAACACCCAGCGTTTTCAGATCACGTCCCAGCCTTCCGTTCAACACTCTGTCTAGATCACCCATCATACTGCATGCTATTGAGAATTAACTCTGGGCATTAAAACATTAGAACAATTTGCAAATGATCTGGTTATCCACGCGTCTGGTGATGGAGCTGTGTTCTAGATACTTGCCAACCCGCGTTCTCCTTTGCTCGCCACCACATCAACCATCCACGCGCTGGAGTAATGTATTCAAATCATGCCCTAGAATCTTTTCCACTAAAATCTCCTCTGTTCACCATTAGTCGCCTGCTACGCTCAAAAAGGAACTCATGCACCACCTCTGCATATCGTTTAGCCTGAAGAGAAGCATGTGCGCCACCTTTGAAGACTATTCGCGCTAAAGAAGGGAGATGCTTATGTTCTGGAATGTGGTCAGTTAAATGTCATTACAGTCGACTAAATATAGAGAGCAATCGACCACTAAAGGGTCAACTTGCTCATCCTTGCAAATCATTATATAAAGAAGCCTATGTGAGAGAGTTTAGTTAGCTAGAAAATTAGTCAATTAGCAAATTTAGCTGAAGAGTTCTTACTATGATTTACTCTTGAACTTTGTATTTCTATTCCACCATCTGAATAAAGAGCTATATGCATGGTTGTTGAAGATTGCGTTTAAGTAGAAGTTATCCAGGCATCACCCCTAATTGCTGAGAGGGCCCCTCATCAAACATAGGTTCATTTTCATTGTTTAGCTTAGTTTATTTTCTGTTTTAGCTAGTGTAGTTTAATTTCTAGTTTGCCTCCATTAGATTATAGTAAATGCTATTTTATTTGTTTTCTGTAATACATTAACCTAGTTTTATTTCAAAGTTAATTAGTTTGACGCGCGCATAGATTGCTTTTATTTATTTGCTTTCAATCATTTTTTTTCCAGTTATTTCATTTCCAGCATTACTTTCAGTCTTTGTTTTCAAGAATATAGAATAAGTTGTTTTTATGAATTCAAAATAGATTCAATCTGTTATTTCTTTTCCTGGTTTGAATTTATGCAAGTTTATTTATTAGTTTAATATACAATCATTCCTTTTTTTCATGAATTATTTTAAGGTTAATTTGTTGTTAAATAGGTTTATTTACTGTTCCGATGCATTAGAATTACATCTGCATGGCTTCAGCTGAAGATTAGTTCATTTAGGTTAGTTTTTACTATTTTAACTGTGCAGACTGTTATTCGGACAACCTGTTCAGTCTGTTCTTCAGCCACCCCTTTCATACCACAGTTCAGTCTGTCATTCAGTCCTTAGTTATGTTTTTATTGTTTTTTATGTGTTTTAAGATTGTTTTTAGTTTTGTTTTGTGAATGTCTGAATTATGTTTTGACTGTAATAGTTCGATGACAGTTTTTTTTAACATTAAAGTTAAAGTTTAGTTGTTTTAAATTATTTATTTAAGTTTTATCATTTTCCTTACTTCTTTTACTTTGAACGAAGTTTAAGTTATTCTTAAGTTTTGTTTCTGATTTTGTTTTATTATTGTATGGTTTTGTGTCTATTCCTTTTGAATTGATTTATTTGTTTGTATGCAAAATTTAGGATTATATGTGTTTTCCTTAGTATGTTTCTAGGTTGTCTCTTGTATGTTGTGTTATTGTTGGAAGAACTTGTAGGATATAAAGTTTTCTTTATTAAGTTTTCTGCTTGCTTCTTTTGTTAAGTTTTCTAGTTGATTATAAGTTAAGTTTTACTTGTACCCTAGTTTTTTGTTTGAATAGTTAATTGTCGATTGTACTTCAGTTTAAAACTTATTTTCAATTGTTTAGTTTATTTTAGTTTAATTACTTTAATAATTGCATTTTAGGAGTTTGAATCAATTTTTCATTTTGAAAGATCTTTCAATCTTTTGTTTGTTAAAATATTTACACGACACCCTCTACCTTCGCATATATTTTGTGTCAACTCTAAGCTTACCAACCCTGGTTGATAATTAAAGAATAGGTGAATTAATTTATAAATAATAAAACACCCAACACAATTCCTTCTCTATGTTTTGTAGGGAACTCTCATACCTTATTAAAGTCTGTTGGTGTGCTGACATATCATAAATTTCATCAAAAATCAGATGTCTACTCTGTCCCTTACGAATTTAAGATTCTTTTAACTTTTGAACTCCTCTAGTTTGTAGTTTTGCAGTAATATTTTCAAGTTCAACTATTTTTCCTTTCAACTCTTCATCTCTCTTAGAAATTATGTTTTTCATGTTTTCCTCTTTTTTTCTATATTCATTTATCTCAAGTTCATGTTTATTGTAGTCTTCAGCAAGGTCATTTTGAAAGCCAGCCTTCATTATTTGAATTATTTTGTTTAACTTATTGACTTCAGCGGTAAGTATTGCTTCATGGCTTATAACAGTCCTTAGAGGGGGAATGTCCAAAACCAATGGTCAATGTTTCAGTGCATCTTCCAGTCTCTTTATGGTTTCTTCATCTTTCTTCTGAACAACCATATATTCTTCTCTGCATTTCTCATTTTCCTTTCTAAATTCATCTTGAATTTTCTCTAGTTCCTTATTCAAATATTGAAGAATAAAGTCCTTTCCTACTATTATCCTTCTCGAACTGTTCACATTCTTCACAAGGGATCCTTGTAATCTTGCAATTTCCTATAAACAAGGAAAATTTTTAGGAGGCTTCAAAAAATGGAATTTGGAAACTTTTTTTTTTGGAAAAAAGCATTGAAAATGCCTCCTACCTTAAAGAGGTCCAGCATTTGCAAATTTTTAATAGAAGATTCCATATTATCCACGTGTTTTGTTTCTAACCTTGCAATTTCTTGTAAATACTGAAAATTTTAACGAGGCTTCAAAAAAAGGAATTTGGCAACTGTTTCTTTTTAAAAAATAGCATCGAAAAATATCGCCTACCTTTAAGAGGTCCTGAATCTGCATCTACTTAATCCTACAGAGTTCTACGCTATGTACTGCGGTAAGATACCAATAGGAAAAAAAAAATCTATGAAATTCAGCTTCTTATTTGAAATGCAACATTTTATCGAACAGTATCTTAAAAATAGTTTTACCATCAAAAAAATATTTTGGAGAGGAAGTTTTCTCAACTCCCAACTGTGGAAGTGTATATATAACAAGTGGCATTTCTGCACGAGCATAAATATCATCATCACTATGCTCCTCCTATTCATTAAAATCAACATCATGCATCTTGCTTACATTTATTTCTTTTCCTTCATGTAATCCGGCCAGAATTGAGACAACATCAAATTCTTCAGGGTCACTTCCCATACCTTCCATACAGTACTCAAAAGGATCTTCAGGGACTTGTACATTGTCCTTTCGAGATTGTTGAGGAACTTCCTGGTTAATTTTTTTTAGTTTCGGCCTCTTAATGTATGTATTTTTAAATCAGCTTCCTTCTACAGTGTTGGGTCGATATAAGTCAATAATTTTTTGTAGTGTGCCAGGGTAACTGAAGTTCACTCTCTTCATTTTGGGCTCTTGCAGTGAAAAATGCATTTTTTTTTCCAATAGATGAGGGACATCTATGGGCAGGTCTTCAACCCAATGAAGCGCCAACTTCATACAATCACTTAAAATATCTTACTTGTGGTGATTCATAATTGTCCTAAGTACAATTTTAATTAAGGTTTTGTATAGTCCTAGTGGAACATCTTGCATCTTTAAACCATTCCGGGCAAACTTAACCATTTTTCCACATATTTTGTTTGTCATCTCACCCTTTTCTACTTTGAGGGTTTTCTTGGTGGTCAACATTACTCCCCCCTGCATGGAATTTTCGTTGCACCTAACAACAAATCCGGGTCTAGACAAACCCTCCTCCAAAAAATAATAAATTCCTTGGACTCATCATCATAACTAGAAATGGCATTATCTATCTCTTCATTGTTGAAATAGAACTGACCGAAAAGAGGATGATGCACTCCTGTTCTAACCAGGACATTTAGTATACCTTCTGGCTAGTTGGTTCTGTCACTCCATGCCTTAGCGCTCTCTCTAGATTTTCTGATAGTGAACCTCTCAGCAACTTCAGAACCCCCAATTTTAGTTGATGGCATGGAAGATGAGGTTGTTGTTTCCATTTTGCAAGATGATGGCATGCTCAGAAAGGAAGAAGGGGATGCATGCGAATGCACACACAGGATACCAACACGCTGACTTTTCCAAACTAAAATAAAAATTACAAATGTGTTTAGATGTTTCCAAACTATAATAAAAGTTACAAATGTGTTCTGACTTTTGCAAACTATGATAAAAAATACAAATGTGTTCTGACTTTTCCAAACTATAATAAAAATTACAAATGTGTTTTAAGTCAACTATATACAACTTACATTTTCAATTTCAATATAGTTAACTTTCTAGCATGTTAAGTATACTTATTGGAAATAACAAAGTAAGAGTAAATAATAGAGTAAAATTTTGGCATTCTAACTATTCTGGAAAAAATAGAGTAATACAATGAGTAATATAATAATAGAGTAATATTCTCTACATGTTTTGATGTGCTCTCAAACCAAACCCTCCTATTAAATGTTTATAGTAAATGGTTTTGGAAATTGGATGGATAGATATATTTAGAAGACTATCCTTGTGTTAATTTTATATAACCTAACCTCGTATGCTCATTGTCGACCTATGAAAGGTGCAATTTTAACCTTTTTTTACTGTTATGGACACTTGGTGTAAAATGAAAGCCATAAGCATAAAAATGCAAGCTAGGAATGCATAACAGTCAAATTGAACATCAATGACTAACATTGCAAGTATCTTGGACAAATTCAAAATTAATGACTGAAATTCTAAGTTGTTACGTAAAAAATAGTGTGTAAATATCCAAAACCAGGCTTAGGCAAATGCAGTTCGTACAATTGTCACAAATTGAAAATAACACCATGGGGTTGAAGCTAGATATATTTTTTACAAAAGCCTCTTTCAGTTTCTTAAAATTATGTTTCATTTGTCTAGATTTAAACTGACAAAATGACAACTTTTGTGTTTTCAACCCACTTTTACCCACATCAGAAAAATTCCCACCCAACCCTAAGTATTGGGTATTTTTGAGTGATTTTAGTTGGAAATGGTATGTTTTACTATTTTCCACATTATTATACATTTATTTTTTCAATTTTGGTTCAGAAAGTGCCTCTTGTGCAAAAACACTACATGGTTGTCTTGTATTTATGAAATATCCACCTACATTAATAAAAATGCAAGCCAAACCCTCCTATTAAATGTTTATAGTAAATGGTTTTGGAAATTGGATGGCTAGATATGTTGAGAAGAATATCCTTGTGTTAATTTTATATAACCAAACCTCAGATGCTCACAGTCGACCTATGAAAGGTGCAATTTCAACCTTTTTTACTATTATGGACACTTGATGTAAAATCCAAGCCATAAGCATAAAAATGCAATCTAGGAATGCATAGTAGTTAAATTGAACATGTATGACCATCATTGCAAGTATCTTGGACAAATTCAAAATTAATGACTGAAATTATAAGTTGTTACGTAAAAAACAATGTGTAAATATTCAAAACTGGGATTAGGAAAATGAACGCCATAGTCCGTACAATTGTCATAAGTTGAAAATAACACCATGGGGTTGAAGCTAGATATATTTTTGACAAAATAATCTTTCAGTTTTTTTAAATTATGTTTCATTTGTACATATTTAAATTGACAAAATGACAACTTTTGTGTTTTCAACCCAGTTTTACCCACATCAAAAAAATGCTCGCCCAACCCTAAGTATTGGGTATTTTTGAGTACTTTTAGTTGCAAATGGTATGCTTTACTATTTTCCACATTATTATACATTCTAGTTTTCAATTTGGGTTCAGAAAGTGCATGTTGTGCATAAACACTACATGGTTGTCTTGTATTTATGAAATATCCACCTACATTAATAAAAATGCAAGCCAAACCCTCCTATTAAATGTTTATAGTAAATGGTTTTGGAAATTGGATGGCTATATATATTGAGAAGACTATCCTTGTGTTAATTTTATATAACCTAATGTTGTATGCTCACAATCGACCTATGAAAGGTGCGATTTTAATCCTTTTTTGACTGGTATGGACACTTGGTGTAAAATGTAAGACATAAGCATAAAAATGTAAGCTAGGAATGCATAGCAGTCAAATTGAACATGAACGACTAAAATTCTAAGTTGTTACGTAAAAAACAGTGTGTAAATATTCAAAAATGGGCTTAGGAAAATGAACTCCACAGTTCGTACAATTGTCATCAGTTGAAACTAACACCATGGGGTTGAAGATAGATAAGTTTTTGACAAAAGCCTCTTTCAGTTTTTTTAAGTTATGTTTCATTTGTCCAGAGTTAAATTGACAAAAAGACAATTTTTGTGTTTTCAACCCAGTTTTACCCAGATTAGAGAAATGCCCGCCCAACCCTAATTATTGGGTATTTTTGAGTGATTTTAGTTGGAAATGGTATGTTTTACTATTTTCCACATTATTATACATTTATTTTTTCAATTTGGGTTCAGAAAGTGCATGTTGTGCATAAACACTACATGGTTGTCTTGTATTTATGAAATATCCACCTACATTAATAAAAATGCAAGCAAAACCCTCCTATTAAATGTTTATAGTAAATGGTTTTGGAAATTGGATGGCTAGATATATTGAGAAGACTATCCTTGTGTTAATTTTATATAACCTAACCTTGTATGCTCATAGTCGACCTATGAAAGGTGCAATTTTAACCTTTTTTACTGTTATGGACACTTGGTGTAAAATGCAATCCATAAGCATAAAAATGCAAGCTAGGAATGCATAATCATTTTTGACAAAAACCTCTTTCAGTAGCCTACTCTACAACTAAATTGTTGATTATGTATACTTTGTTCAGTGATCCTTATTGACATATTTAGGGTTGGAAGCCAAAATGGTAAATAGGCTAAATGTTATCTATCAGTCACTAAAAAAGATAATATTTAGTGAGGCAGTAAAGGAGAGGATGATATAAAATGTATGTTATTTCAGCTTTGAAATGAAAAGTATGTTTTTTTTCCTGGGAAAAAAAACATATTTCGCCATACATGATATACCACAGATATGTCATACATAATTCACCAAATTTTTTGTTGATTATGGAAGACTAGGATAAATAGCTATTAT
Organism: Pseudotsuga menziesii; assembly: GCA_001517045.1. NCBI lineage: Eukaryota > Viridiplantae > Streptophyta > Pinopsida > Pinales > Pinaceae > Pseudotsuga > Pseudotsuga menziesii. The sequence continues at coordinate 321,133 of LPNX011119389.1, read as the reverse complement.
GATAGTTTGAAGACAGAACATATGTATATTTTCAAGATCCCATAGGCTAAAAAATGTATATTCTAATTTCAAACTTTGAAATATAAGATAAATATTTTTTCCTTAGAAAACAAAAACCATTGATAACACAACATCAATATGTCATGTGATGCAGCCCTGCAAGATCAACAGATAATACGACAAGGCTACAAAATCAGAGTGCATATTCAAGACTAAATCACTAACAATCTTAGCAAGCACACAAAGAAGACTATTTGGATTTCCCTAGATTCAGATTTATATTTACTTATAAAAACTTCAATTTACAAAGTTCAAACATTTCACCATAGATATTACACCACAGATCTCTCATGAAGAATTCACCATATTTATGATAGTTATAATGTTTACATCTCCAAATGGGTTGCACCAGTCCTCATCCCCAATCCATAACAATGATGGATAGGATCCCATTGGTGTGAATCCCATGAAAAGTGCACTTGCACATGATTTCATAGGCTATTAACCAAATACTGAAATCTAAATGTTGGTCCCACTCTCCATTTTCCAACAGGTTGACTATCATTGCTTGAGCCTGAAGATAGCTGATATCTATCAAAAAAGGTTGTTCGTGTATAGAAAACAACCTCCTTGAGATTCGCATAGCCTTCTATGGTGAAATCTAGTGAATTTTTTTTTCTTCACAATCCTAGGAGGTACGGCATGCGTTGCAATAAGCTCAAAAGTAACCATGAAAATTTCATCTTAACAAGGATTTCCACAAAATATTCACTACGTCTCATGTTACGAGACCTTATTTGGTTGACAACTTTGTAGGAAAGAAGGTGGATATTGTGATGATGGATTCGATGTGGTTGCAATACTCCAATACATGATGGTAATGCATTGTGAGTTCCATATCCTGTAGAGGCAGCTAATTTGGCAATCACAACTTCATCATCACCCTTTGTTGCAAGAAGTTGGAAAGTGGTGTGGTTATCATATTTCATAAAAATAAAATGACAAAAAAAAGATTCTCCCTTTCGAGTGCTCTTGCCCCATGTTTTGATAGATCTCACAGTAAAGAAAACATCAACAATTCCTACAATAAAAATAAAAATAATATTAGTTACTATAAAGATAACATTAGTTGCACAACTAGGTGAATGTGGGGGAGGTATTTATATCAAATTCCTAGGCAATCAGTTTTTTCGTGTTTGGTTAGGTTGTGGTAGAGGATCAAACACTAGAGTTGAACTGATAGCCAACTGGGATTTATTATTCTTTTCTAAATTTAAAAGGATCACATTACTTCGGGTTTGTGGAGATTCAAAATGCATCTTTGACTAGTTGTCAGGGAAATCAATATTACAGGTTACAAATATGGAACAGTGGAAACAAAGATTAACAAATGTTGGGAGTAATTTTCAATATTTATCTTTTTTTCATATTCACAAGGAAATCAACACATGGGCAGATTTGCTATCAAAGAAAACTATTGGTCTGGAAGAGGGTACACTTTATTTCGAGGACTTTTTGGATTCCACATTAGTGGATAAAGGTTCTATCCATTGTAATTAGTATATATTATTTTGTGCATTAGATACTATCTGAATAATTTTACATATGTGCCATCTACCTAGTTTAGTACATTTCCATCTTTTAGTATTTTTTTGTCTCAGTCAATAAGGCATAGTGATCAATATGTACTAATGATTTGATGTGGAATTTGTTCTATCCAGTAGAACATACAACTAATGACTATTACAAAGAGTCTCTACAGATTCTAGCTGGTAGTTTTATTTGGAATTTATGCACCTTATGTTTTATGTAATTTTTCTTTGATTCATAAACATGTATAGCAAGAAACTCGTTTTTTTTCTAGGTGAAAACAAATTGTGTTATAAACTGAAAAATATGAATTAAAAGATACATGTATACTCACCATCAATGATTTCAGTTGATATAAATAAACCTTCTTTTGTATAGAACACCTCATGTGGATGTAAATTCACACCTTGGGGAATATGGTGGCCTCTACCAATAACATCCAACTCACATTAAAAAATTATTACCCAACAAAATGTTCCACCTATAGAAACATCTACTAAACAATTCAACACTTCCACAGGATATGGAATTTTCAATTACTCTTCTTCGAAAATACCAGGCAAATTTTCATTATAAATACAGATATACATGCCTGCCTTTATGGTAAAATCAAATGGATTTGTGTTGTGCACCAGAATCCCATCCATTTGAATGAATTTCTTTCTTCCAATATTGATAAAACAATCATCTCCCAATAAGGGAGTCACATCTGACCTAGATCCCATGTAAAACCCTCGCTTGATGACTGCAGTGGAACGATATTCATATGACCTTGAAGATAACTGTGATTTTATTTTAGATAATGAAGGTTGGTGCAGCATAAGTTTGTTACTATCATCTACATACACCATTAGAACGGGAAAAACATCATCTATACTACGTGTCCATGTGCCACTAGTACCAATAGTGTAAAGAATTGGATCATTCTCACATGGATTCAAGTTTGTCAACTCTACATTTCCTGTATGGGACTCATTAATAAATTTGAAGAAAATGATCTCTTCTAAACCATTTTCTTCTTTAAGAAGGGCAACAATATTGAAGTTTGGATCTTTTCCCCTAACACACTGCATAGATGAGCAACAACGGAGTTGATAAGGTATTTGCATATTGTTAAGCTGGACCTGAGCATCATTATCACTAGACTCTATTTCATCATCACTCTAGCAATCATTTTTAACAATTTTACATAATTGTCGTGACTTCCTTTGTTGTTTAGATAATCGTTGCTTCATTTGTCATTTTTTTTCTCGTATAGCATCATCGTCTGCAAGTATTCAGAATTCTTCTTCAACAACTTCTGGAGGCAAAGGTTTTTGTTCTTTATGTGGAAATTGATTAGGGTCTATACTGAACATGATTAAATTTATGAAAATTTATAATCTGCAATCATGACAAGATTCCCAAAGGGGCCACGTAGGTTACACAAGGGATCTCTGAATTGGAAATAAACAGTGAAAACAACAATCTAGCTCTATAGGCACAATATAAATGTTGCACTAACCTTTGGTAAGAACCATTAATTTATTTTATCCTTGTAACCAGGGTTATGGCATTGCATACACAACAAAATAAATTCTTTCGAGTCCTATAATATTTCTGCATAAAAAATAGGGCTAAAATTGATTACTGTGCATATACAGTATCTGGGAAATAATTGTTATAGCCATACTGGTTTTAAAAAATGTACAATGGAAATTAGAAAAGGAATGTTACAAACCTTATAAAAATATAAAAATGAAGAATCTCAAATAGAAATACAAATGATAGTGACAAACTTGCACCATCATAAATTGTCTTTAGTCAGAAAATTTCAATGCAATTTGATCTGGTTTCATCTAGAATCGCATCCCATGTGATTTGAAATTGTACAACATAAAGTAAAAAATAAATGATACAAGCCTTATAAAAATATATAAATAAAAAAATGGATTTTTAGCAATTTTCAATATGGTAAATTAAGTACACAAAGGTGTTATATGAAGGGTATGAAGGAAACCACCAGCCCAACCGAGACCAGTTGTTCCAACAAAAAGAGGAGAGGCTCGTAATATTACCTTTTTCCTTAACCTTGAGCCTATAATATGTAACATGTTTCCAAGGAAGGGCCTCTCACCTTTTGATTTCACTTTTGCCAAGTCCACCTCCACCAAGGCCACCAAAAGGAAGGAATCATGTAAATAGAAAACAATAGCCAGAACCCTTTTATCAATCACCCTCCTTAAACCTTCAGCCATATCCCAAATAGAAATACAACCATATCTGGAAAAAAAAACATTATACCCTTTGTTCAGAAAATTTCCATGCAATCCGAATTGGTTTGATATGGAATCGCATCCGATCTGAATTGATCAATGATATTTTTATGTAGGGGATCCACCAACCTATGGTTCACAGGGTTATCTTCCTAGTTTTTCTCAAGAAGGGACCTGGTTTGTTCACAAGGTTATCTTACAGGCCTTGTGAGTGAGGTCAAGCATGGCAGACGGCCTAGTTTGATCAGAGGTTCTGGGTAAAATCAAAATGGGTCAAAAAATCCGCTGATGGTCACTACCGCACATGAAAATTTCAAAATTTTTACCTAACTGCGCATCGTTATCCATGCAAAATCGTTAACCACACCAGTTTTCCAAACATGGGTTTGCATGCAGTCAGAAAATATTTCCAATGGAATTCCCTTAAGTGATTAACTACGCTAATCACATTTTAATTAACTTTTAATCCATTCCTAATTTAGGATACATTTCGAGGGTGGTAGTTTGTTATGAATCATGAGTAGGAAATTTAAGTTATTTAATGAAAACAATTAATGTATAATCTACCTCTATGTCGAAACAATTTTCCATGTTGATGTAGGCCACTACCCTCCTTATTGTTTTACCAAAAGGGATGAGAATGAGGAAGAAGACGTAAAATTATGGACTTCACCTTCAAAGAATTCCTTGCAATCACATTGGTAAGGAGTGATGAGAAGATAAAAACAATCCAACATGTCAAATCTCAATTGATAGTGTCAATTAAAGACTTAAATGGTAAATTAATATAAGACTTACTTATAGTTGTCTCTTACTCTTTGTGTCTTTACACATTTGATATTTTATGGTTGTCTCTATGCCTTGACCCAATTTATAATTTAAGGTGAGGATGAGTGTTTAGTTATGACAATAAGGTGAGGATGCGTAGTTAGTTATGACTATGAGGTGAGGATTTAAATTCATGTAATTTTTATACATATTTTAGTGGCAATTGGCGAGGACAAATGTTGTGAGTAACCACAAATGTTTGGAAGGACATTGGTATATTACATCATGATCATGCCACCCATCAAATTGGAGACTATTCTAGAGATAAAAATAGTTTTTTTTCAATTAATAACTATTGTGGTGCTTTGGTCCAAATGTTTTTTCTAACTCATTGTTTCTCCATATCATGTTTCCAATCACACCTCTCTATATCAATGCATAAATCAACCTCTGCATCATTTGTGATCCTATATACATGCCATTATTTACAGTTGCATGGCATTGAGTGTTGTTTAAATAGTTTTCATGAGTCCATCATATTCATGCAAGAAATGAAGTCTTGTAGAGGAGGACTCATCAAACCAACCATTTGAATTTTGTTTTGACAAAAAATGAGTGGACATTGGCAGCTAGGTTCACATACGTAGTAGGCACAAAGTTTTGGGCTTATTTCATGCCTAGTAGTAAACTAGTAGTTGTTCTCTATTGTTACAACTGTAGTCATTGACACATTGTCACACCTTAGATTGTAGCCCCAATTGATTTGGGAGTTAGAGTCACATCCTGGTAGTGAGTGCCTCATAGATATCAATCATCACTCGCCATATTACACATCTAAGCACTGAGTGTGTGACGTGAGAGATTATAATTTATGATATTTCCAATATTTTGAATGACAAGTCAAACTTTATAGCATAGGAATTTCAACATCTTGAGAAATTTACATGGATGGGTAATTTCTAATGTTTCCCTTCTTTTGAAATGTTGATATAAATTATGTCCTTCTTAATTGGAAGGGTAAACTTAGATATTTTTTGTTAAGGGAAATTTTATCTTTACACTTCTAAAAATGGTAGAACCCTTTGGAAGGGATGGGAAGGATTCAAATTTCAATGATTATGCGTATCTAGTTGAGGAATCAATTCATTTTCACCTTATTATTCCAGTTGTAGGTAGGGATGAACATTATCATAAGTAATAATTATATCTCTTATGCATTAATGATTTTTGGTCCTTGCTTCAAGTTGTGGAACACATTTTTTTTCTTTGACAAGTACTTTTACATGAAGTACATCTTGTATCTTGAAATTGTTATATGATATTGTTTTAATAGGATAGGGAGAGATTCCCATAGGTGAATGGGTAACCAGTAGTGGATATACTGGTGGTGTTGGCTCGCCTCAATATTGGAAAAACTAGTTACCATAAGTGGTTCATAAAAGTACTTTATGTACAAGTCATTGTTAATATTTTCATATTTTTAAAATTACTTATTAAAAAACTTTCTTCTATATTTTGGAATCATTTGAATATTTTAAATTTCAAATTTCAAATAGAAGCAGAGCTCTTAATTACTCACACCTACAGAGTAATTTCAAAGGCCTCTACAGAGTGACTATGGAAATAGAAGCAGAGCCCAATGCAGCTGCAGAGAAGATTAAATGAAAAAAAATCAGTAATCACGAGTAGGAAATTTAAGTTATTTAATGAAAAAAATTAATGTATAATATACTTCTATGTTGAAACTGTTTTCCATATTGATGAAGGCCACTTCCCTCCTTATTGTCTTACCAAAAGGCATGAGAATGAGGAAGAAGATGTAAAATTATGGACTTCACCTTCAAACAATTCCTTGAAATCACATTGGTAAGGAGTGATTAGAAGATAAAAAAACTCCAACATGTCAAATATCAATTGATAGTGTCAATTAAAGACTTATATGGTAAATTAATATAATACTTACTTATATTTGTTTCTTACTCTTTATGTCTTGGCACATTTGATATTTTATGGTTTCCTCTACACCTTGACCAAATTGATATTATATGGTAAGAATGCATGATTATTTATGACTATGAGGTGAGGATGTGCATGCATAATAATCCTTATTTATGACTATTGTGAAATTATGATTCACAGCCAGATCTAGAAGCTAAAATAATCCCCACAACAAAATAATTTGAGAGGGTGAGAATAATTGAGTTTTCTATTACAGTCCAACATGTAAATATGTCTGGAACATTTAGGATAAAATTGTTAGCCTTTGGACAAAAATTGGTGGCATACATGTAGAAGGCTTAGATTGGACCTCAAAACCCCCCTAGGTGGACCAATTGTTAGAATAATCAACCCATAGTTAGCTACCTTAGACATTAATTAATCCAATTTTTGTCTTATTTGCCTAGTTTCCATATTCCACCTTATGCAAGTTGTCCTCCACACATCCAAAGTGGTCAAACTTGCTAAATTTGAGTCATGGAGCACTTGGGAAACCACTTGGAATCAAATTTTCTTTATTCCTGGCCTTCCTAGCGCATGTCTGCTTTTTCTGCTTTATTGTCTGCTTTTTCTGAGTTTTAAGGCAATTGGGAAAGTTTGACTAGGTAAAGTTAACTTGTTTTTTGTCCTCATCATCCTCCACTCTTTTCTCCTAAGAAAAGCATGTATGAGTTGTCCTTCCATCATCTATTAGCTTGCCTAATTGATTTTTCCAATTCGTGAGCTCCTAGATAGATTTGGAAACTGCTTTATGCACCTATGGGGGATTTGCTTAGATTTAGTAAGCCTGCTTTTGACCAAATTCGAATGGCATCCTTATGCATTCGAATCTCTCATGTAATTATTTATTGTGGCAGCCTATGACTTCACAGGGTTGGCTATTGTACACTTATTCAATACAGATTAGTGTTCTGCTCGATATTCAGTCTCCTTTGTGAGTAATTTGCATGTGTAATTGGCAATTTTTGTGAGTGTAATTGTTCTAACACCTGGGTTCAATTTCCACATGGTATCAGAGCCTTTGTAGATCGATATCTCTCCTTCCAATTTGTTAGTGCAGGTTCGACATCATTGACTGGCAGCATTCTGCTGACTGAAGGGGCAATTTTTGAGCTATGGATCAATCTCAAAAGATCATCTTGACTCCATTTAACTTCTTTGAATGGAAAGTAGAGATGGAGATACTGTTGAGAGCGAAAGGCCTCTACAGAGTGACTATGGAAATAGAAGCAGAGCCCAATGCAGCTGCAGAGAAGATTAAATGGCACAACAGGAGGGATGAGGCCTATGGTCTCCTGTGTCTGAGCATATCCAGAGACCTCCTTTTCCATATTGATGGATTAACATCACCAAATGAAGTATGGGAGAAGCTTGTTGAGATTTTTGGTAAGACAGATGAGATGAGGGGACATCAAATTGAAAATGAATTGATCTCCCTAAGTCCCAATAGCTTTGAATCCCCGCAACTCTATTTTTCCAAGTTCAAAGCCCTTGTTTTGCAGCTAAAACAATGTGGGATCGAAAAGAAGGATGAGAAACTGGTTTTGGCCATACTCTCAAAGCTTGGCCCTGACTATTCATTGTTTTTTTTGACCTTCCATGCCACAAAGTTGACAGCTCGAGCCTGGAAAATGCCTAGCCTTGCAAATTTCATGGAATCTCTCACACAAGAACAAGATAAATTGGTGATGATGGGCACCATCAAACCTTCCAAAGACCAAGCTCTAGTTGCTGGAGATTCGAGGGTGGATTCAAAAGGAAAGAAGAAATCTAAGAAGCCACCTGAGCAAAAGAGAGACAAGAACAAGTCTCCAGAGGAGCCTCAAGGTTCCAAGAAGAACCCCCAGAAGAAGAAGAACAAAGGAGAAATGAGCAAGTGCACATACTGCAGTAAGGGAAAGCATTCTGAAAGCTCTTGCATGAAGAAGCAAATTGACATGCTGACCCAACTCCTGGAGAAGAATGGCAATTCCCTTCCTGATAGCTCAAAGAAGAGGGAAGGAGGATCAAATTCATAAGAGAGAGAGAGAGAGTTCATGCATTGGTTGCTGGCACAACAAGCTCACCTAGTTTCATCATTGATTCTGGAGCTTCAATACATATGGTTTCAACCAAGGAGGCATTCACCTCACTTGACATGTCGAAAGGTCCACCAATTGTACTGGGAGATGACTCTCTCACTGAAAGTTTGGGAAAAGGGAGGATTGATCTTGACCATGGTAAGTTTAGCAATGTATTGTATGTTCTGGGTCTTTCCTCTAACCTCTTATCAGTGTATTAGATGACCCACACAGGGTCTCCAAAGAAGGTCATATTCTCCCCTGATGAAGTTGAGATCACAGAGATCTCAAGTGGTAAAGTCATTGCAAAAGGAGTTGCAAATCACACTTCGAAGGTATACATGTTCTCACACTTCCTACCCTACTCAAACCCCTCTGCTCTTCTGATTCATGCTAATGAGGCAAGCAAGATTTGGCATGAAATATTTGGCCACCTTAATTACAAGTATATTTCTGATCTTAGTGAAAAATAAATGGTCATAGGGTTACCAAATATTAAGTTTTCCAAAGGAGCCTATCAAGGTTGCATCTTAGGAAAACACCCAGAGCATAAATTTGAGAAAGCTAGTCATGAGAGAACTTCTGCACCTCTTGATTTGATCCACAGTGATGTTGTTGGCACATTTCCTCATATGTCAATGAGTTAGGCCAAATATGCATTGACATCATAGATGAATTTTCCAGGTATTGCTGGGTTTACTTCCTGAAACACAAGTTTGAAGTTTATGGCCTCTTCAAAGTCTTTAAGGCTTTGGTTGAAAACCAGTTTGGGAGGAAACTCAAGGTCCTCAGATTTGACAATGGTGGTGAGTATGTCAAGTCTGAGTTCATTCAATATTGTGCAGATGCATCTATTCAGATGCAGCAGTCTTTCCCTTACACACCACAGCAAAATGGTGTTGCTGAGAGGAAGAACAGATCACTGAAAGAGATGGCAACCTGCATGATGGAGGCTAAGACTTTTCCACCAAAGTTTTGGGCCGAAGCTATAAACTGTGCAGCCTATATCCAGAATAGGGTGCCTCATAAATATATTAATGGTATGACTCCTTTCGAAGCATGGAGTGGGCACAAGCCAGATGTGACCTATTTCAGGATTTTTGGCTCAAGGGCTTGGGCTAGAATTCCAAAAGAAAAGAGGAAGGATTTGCAGCCCCAAATCCAAGAGTGTCTATTTGTTGGGTACTCTAAAGATTCAAAAGGGTACAAGCTGATCAATTTGAGCACAAAAAAATCCTTCATTGAAAGGAGTGTTCAGTTCCAAGAAGAGCCTTTAGCAACAGTGGAAGTTGGAGAATCCTCTTCACCACCAGAACCATTGAATGTAAGTGAAGAGATAGTTGAACTTGCTGATTCTGATATGTCTAATAATGATGATTTAATTGTATATCCTAAAATTCCTACAAGACCAAAATTATCAGCAAATACCATTCATGCAGCTGGAGAACTAGCTGGAAATCCTAATGATCCTAGGAGGACTAGATCTCAGTTTGAGAGTTCTCTGTGCATGAAAGATCCTATGTTTGTAGAGAAATGCTATCTGATGGTTGAATCAGACCCATAGACATATGAATATGCCGCAAATGATCCAAGATGTAAAACATCCATGAAAGAAGAGTTCAGCTTACTCCAGAAGAACAACCCTTGGGAGCTGGTTGATCTTCCCCCAAGGAGGAAGCTAGTTCAGTGTAAGTGGGTTTACAAAACCAAATTTGCCACTAATGGTTCACCTTTTAAATACAAGGCCAGATTGGTAGCCAAGGGATACTCACAGGTACATGGAATAGACTAGAATGAGACCTTTGCACCAGTGGCAAAGATGGACTCCATCGGGCTAGCCTTAGCCATTGCAGCTTCAAAGCAGTGGGAGGTACATCACATGGATGTGAAGTGTGCTTTCCTGAATGGATATCTCACTGAAGATATTTACATGAAGCAGCCTCAAGGATTTTCTACTAATCCATCTCTTATGTGCAGGCTAAAGAAGTCATTGTATGGGCTTAAGCAAGCCCCCAGGGCTTGGTATGCCAAGATTGATAGCTTTCTTCTATCATTGAATTTTGTTCGATGCAAGTCAGATCCAAATGTCTATTTGAAGCTGATTCATGGTTCATTAATGATGATTGTCTTGTATGTTGATGACGTTCTCATTACAGGAAGCTCAAAGGATGAAATTGCCTCCTTGAAGGATGCAATGAACCATGCCTTTTCCATGACTGATTTGGGGTTATTGAGCCAATTCTTGGGGCTCGAGATTGCTCAAACCAAATATGGATTCAAAGTACATCATTCCAAGTATGCCTTGGATTTACTGAAAAAGTTCAACATGAAGGATTGCAAACCAAGCAAGACTCCTTTCCTTTCAGGAGTTAAGCTTGAAGAAGCCGATTCTTCACCTATGGTAAACAATACAATGTATAGGCAATTGATTGGATGTTTGTTGTATCTTACACATACTCGACCTGATATTTCTTATGCAGTAAGTGTGCCTTCAAGATACATGGATCAGCCTCATGAGATCCATTGGAGAGCAGCCAAAATGATCCTTAACTTTAATCAGGGAACGAGGACTCATGGGATCTTCTACAAAGCTAAATTTGATCTTGATTTGATTGGGTTTACTAACAGTGATTGGGAAGGTGACAACACAAATCAAAATTCAACATCAGGATATGTGTTCATGCTTGCTAAAGGGCCAATCAGTTGGTCAAGCAAGAAACAGAGTGCCATTGCACTCTCATCTATAGAAGCAGAATAGAGAGGAGTTGTAAATGCAACAACTCAATGTTTATGGTTGCAGGGGTTACTTGGTGAGTGTGGCTTCGAATCAAAATAATCAACTACTATCTATTGTGATAATCATAGTACCATTCGAATCTGCAATTATCCAGTTCAGAGACACAGAACCAAACACATTGAGATCCATATGCACTACATCAGACAGCTTGTGCATGATGGCACCATTCACCTACTCTTCTGTTCATCTTCAGAACAAGTAGCAGATATCTTCACCAAATTTTTTTGTGAGAAGACATTCAGCAATATCAAATCATTGTTGGGGATTGCTGATCATGCTGTGAAGCATGAGTGATGACAATATTTTCAAATTTTGTTTTACTGTCCATGTTTAAAGGAGGATTTTTCCCACTGGGTTTTTGCCTCTTTCCTTGGTTAAATGGACATGCAGTATGTAAAGGGTGACTAAGCCTTGTTTCTAGGCCCTATAATTTTCTGATATTTTACTCATAAGTCAGGCTTAAGGGGGGGGTGTTAGAATAATCAACCCATAGTTAGCTACCTTAAACATTAATTAATCCAATTTTTGTCTTATTTGCCTAGTTTCCATATTCCATCTTATGCAAGTTGTCCTCCACACATCCAAAGTGGTAAAACTTTCTCAATTTGATTCATGGAACACTTGGGAAACCACTTGGAATCAAATCTACTTTATTCCTGGCCTTCCTAGCTCATGTCTACTTTTTCTGCTTTATTGCTTGCTTTTTCTGAGTTTTAAGGCAATTGGAAAAGTTTGACTAGGTGAAGTTAACTTGTTTTTTGTCCTCATCATCCTCCACTCTTTTCTCCTAAGAAAAGCATTTATGAGTTTTCCTTCCATCATCTATTAGCTTGCCTAATTGATTTTTCCAATTCGTGAGCTCCTAGACAGATTTGGAAACTGTTTTATGCACCTATGGGGGATTTGCTTAGATTTAGTAATCCTGCTTTTGACCAAATTCGAATGGCATCCTTATGCATTCGAATATCTCATGTAATTATTTATTTTGGTAGCCTATGACTCCACAGGGTTGGCTATTGTACACTTATTCAATACATATTAGTGTTCTGCTCCATATTCAGTCTCCTTTGTGAGTAATTTGCATGTGTAATTGGCAATTTTTGTGAGTGTAATTGTTCTAACACTTAGGCTCAATTTCCACACCAATAATATCTCAATCCACCTCAAACGGTCATGAATGGACATGTGAACATTGGAGAAGCATGCTTGGTAATAAATAAGGGTCAAGTAGGCGTGCTAAAGTGATTGGGTGAGTGAGAGTGGCTCTAGTAAGTCATAAATTGTCCAAAATAGCCAAAAATACTCAAAAACATGTATGGGTGCCTATGGTCAAACTAGATCCATGTTTTAAGGAGTGGGAGAACCCCAAGAGACCAAAAGGTCATTAATGAGGGTGATCATGCTCCTGGTTTACCAAAATGTGGTTGTTGGTTGTAATTAATGGTCTAAAACCTCCAATAACCTTAGGAATCCATTCTAACCAATGTTTGGACAATGCAACATAAGTGAAAATGAATGAGACTATGTTGTAGATGGTATGTGACTATGGTACTAGGTGGTATGATGTTCTAACACCCCCCATTAATCCTAACTTAGTGTAACCACATCAAAAGTAATTGAGGCTGTGGCAACTAAGGCTCATGTAACCTCTTACAAAAAATTATTTGTCCATATAACCAAGGTAAGAAGGAAAACCACATGGGAATAAAACCTCCCATCTAAAATAGACATGGAGAAAAATATGAAAGTGAATAGAATTCATCAACATGTGTCACCCACTCCAAGGATTTATCTAATATAGGTGAATGTCTTCTATGTGAATCTCTTGGTGAAGATGCTAGCAATTTTCTTTGTAGATGGGCAATATTGCAATGATATCACCTGCTCATGCACCAAGCTACAGATGTAGTGCATGTGAATCTCAATGTTCTTGGTCCTATGTCTATGTACTGGATATATGGAAATCTTGATTGCACTTTGATTTTCACACCAAATTATATTGGGTGAATCAAATGTAAAACTAAGTTCTCCAAGAATTCCTTGCACCCACACACATTGTGTAGCTTCAATCACTGCTCCTTTGTACTTGGCCTCAGTTGATGAAAGGTAAATAGTGTGTTGTTTCTTACTTAACCAACATATGGGACCATGTGAAAGCATGAATACATAGCCTCAAGTGGACTTCCTGTCAGTGGAATCTCCAACCCAATCTGAATTAGTAAATCCATGTAGTTCTAGTGGAGAATTAGCAGCATAGTGTATCTCGAAGTGTTTGGTTCCTTGCACATAATTCAAGATCCTTTTGGAATCCTTCCAATGGATCTCATGAGGATCCTAAATATATATTGCAATGGAAACTACTACATAATACAAATCAGGTCAAGAGTGTGTGAGGTACAACAAGATCCCAACTAGTTTCCTATACAACAAGCTATCCACCAATGGAGATGAACCAAAATCACCTAGTTTTACTCCTGAAATAAAGGGACACTTAACTTATTTACATTCAACCATTTTGAAATTTAATAATAGTTTTGAGAATACTTTGATTTTCTGACCTTATTACCTGTATCATATTTCTCAATCTCCAAGCCAAGAAATTGGTTCAACAATCCTCGGTTAATCATACAAAATGCATTGTGCAATGAAGAATTAATTGAACCTATATCAGCAATTGAACTTCCAGTGATCAAAATATCATCAACATACAATACTATTATCTGAATATATTCATCTAAATTCTAAAAATACACATTATGATCATATTTCCATCTTTCACAGCCTTGTGAAAGAAGAAAGTTGTCCATCTTATCATACCAAGCCCTAGGGGCTTTCTTGAGGCCATGGAAAGACTTCTTCAACCTGAAAAATAAGTGAAGGACCATGAATCAAAACCTTTAGGTTTTTGCATATAAATCTCCTCATGAAATTCACCATGAATAAAAGTACTCTTCACATCCATGTGGTGCACCTCCCATCGCTTAGATGCAAGAATGGCCAAAACTAGCCTAATTGAGTCCATCTTTGCATCCTGTGCAAATGTATCTATATAGTCCACTCCATGGAATTGAGAGAAACCTTTGTAAACCAACATAGACTTATACTTCACATCTGAACCATAAACATCCATGTTTCTTCTATAAAACCACTTACATTTCACTAGTTTCCTCTTGGAAGGTAGAGGAACCAACTCCCAAGTTTCATTGTCTTACAAAGACTTGAACTCTTCTTGGATGGTTGTTTTCCATATTGGTTCATGTGATACTTCTTGATATGACTATGGATCATATCCAAACATCATAAAACACCTCTCTATAATATTTTAATCTCAAGTGGAGAAATAATTGTGAAACTGAGATCTAGTATTCCTAGAGTCTAGTGGATCTCCTGCAAGATCACCAGTTGCTTGTATGGTTTTATCAACCCATTTTAGCCTTATGGGAGAGTCATGATTTGCATGTATGTAATCATATTCATATTTTATATCATAATATGAAAAATCATAAAGAGAAACATTACTTACATCATCATTTAGTGGAGGATGTGAGCAATCCCCATCTACTAGCTCGACCTCTTGCATAGGCTCTTCTTCGAACTGTACACTTCTCTCAATGAAATTTTTCTGAGATGAAGGACTAAATATCTTATAGCCCTTTGCATCTTCAACATATCCAACCATTATGGAATCATTTCTTTGAGGTTGCAAGGCTTCTCGGGAGGAATTCTAGCCCAATCATTTGATCCAAAAACCCTGAAATGTGAAACATTTGATGGATTCATCCCATATATTAGGATACAAAGACTTAGGCTCCAACATGCATGTGGTCATCTCCTTCAATGCTCTATTCTTAGGCTCTGCCACACCATTTTGTTATGGTGTGTAAGGAACTGGATGTTTCATTTGAATTTCATTCTCTTCACATAGCTTCTATAGGTTCTTATTGACATATTCCTTCCCATTATAATTCCTTATTACCTTGATCTTCTTCCCACTGAAGTTTTCAATAGAAGCTTTGAAAGCTTTGAAGATCTCGTACACTTCATATTTTTGCTTGAGGAAAAAAAACCAACAATAACTTGAGAAATAATCTATGAATGTTGTGATAATTGATTCATAGTAGGATCTAGGAGCCAAGGGGATTCTCACAATTTGATATTACACACTAATTATGCACAAAACATCAGAAAGAGTGAAAATAGCATACAAAAATGTAGTCAATAATTGATTTTATTATGATTTCCCAACATGTAAATATGTTTGGATCATGTTTATATTACATTAGGATGAAATCATTAGCCTTTGGATTCCATCTGGATGCATACATGTGTCAAACTATAATTTGACCCTCAAACCCCCCTAGGTGGACCAATTAACTTCCTAACCATCCCAAATGGTCATGAATGCAAGTGTGAACATGGGTGAGGCATGATGGGTCATAAATGAAGAAATTATAGGCATGGGTGAGCACATGGTTGAGTGGGAGTAGCTCTAGGAAGAAATAAATGCTCAAGGAAGGCCAAAAACCACCACAAACATGCACTGACACCTAAGGTCAAACATATCCCTGAATATAGGTATGGGGAAGCACAAAAAGACTAATATGTCATCAATGAGGGAATATGGGTTGTCATAATGATCAACTTGGAGCACCTAAATTGTCAAAATGATCAAAGTAGAGCGCCTCAACTATCAGTAAATGATCACTATAGCCTAAGTTTGGACCATAGGACTTAGCATAGAACCAAAATAAATGTATCATGGGTGTATGATCATGGTACTAAGGTGTATTATGATATAAAACCCCCTCTTAATCCTAAATTAGTACATATTATAGCAAAATATTAGTGAGGCCTTGGAAACTAAGGCTCAAGTCACCTCACACAACATAAAATTTTATTTGTCCATAGAAAACAAGGTGAGGAAAACTGCATGGGAAAAAAACCGTCCCTCAAAAATGGACATGGAGCCAAAATATGAAAGTTAATATAATCCATCACCATGTGTCACACACTCCAAGAAAATATCTCAAATAGGTTAATGTCTTTTCTGTGAAGCTCTTGGTGAAAATGTCAGCAGTTTTCTTTGTAGATGGGCAATACTGCAAGGCTATCACCTGATCATGCACCAAGCTCCAGATGTAGTGCATGTGTATATCAATTTGTTTGGTCCTCTATCTCTACACTAGATCAGTGTAAATATTGATTTCAATTTTATTATCACACAAAATTACTGTGGGTGAATCAAATGCAAATCCAAGTTCCCAGAGAATACCTTGTAACCACACTCATTATGTAGCTACGTTCACTGCTCCTCTATACTCGGCCTCAAATAAAGAGAGAAATATGGTGTGTTTTTTCTTACTTGAACAGAATATGGGACCATTTGTAAGAATTAATACATAACGTGAAGTGTATTTCTTGTCAATGGGATCTCCAATCCAATCAAAATCAATAAATTCAACTAGTTCTAGTAAAGAACCAACAACATAGTGTATCTCGAAGTGTCTGGTTCCTTTCAAATAGTGTAGGATACTCTTGGAATATTTCCAATGGATATCATGAGGCTTCTTCATATATATAGAAACATAACCTATAGCACATGCCAAATCAGGGCGGGAGTGTGTAAGATACATTAGACTCCCAACTAGTTGTTTGTACAACTAGTTGTCCACCAATGGAGATGCACCAAATTCACCTAGTTTTATTCATGAAAGGAATGGGCACTTGGTTTCCTTACATTCAGCCATTTTAAACTTCAATAACAGGTCTGTAGAATAATTTCATTGAATTACCTTGATCCCATCTTCATGTTTCTCAATTTCAAATACAAGAAATTGTTTCAACAATCCAAGGTCAGTCATGGAGAATTCATTGTGCAAAGAAGACTTAATTGATCTAGTTTCTTTAGTCAAGCTACCTGTAATCAAAAGGTCATAAACATACAAAACTATTACCTTCAATAATTCACCAACATGCTACAAACACACATTAGGATCATATTTGCATATTTCAAAGCCAAGCAAAAGCATAAAATTGTCCATCTTGGCATACCAAGCCCTGGGGGATTGCTTGAGGCCATAGAGAGACTTATTTAACCTACATAAAAGTGAAGGATCCTCAATGAAACCTTCAGGTTTTTTCATATATATATCTTCTTGAAAGTAACTATGAATAAAATCACTCTTCACATCCATGTGGTGAACCTCCCAGTGCTTAGATGCAGCAATGGCTAAAACTAGCCTCATAGAGTCCATCTTTGCAACTGGTGAAAATGTCTATTTCAACCATGATCAGCCACTTTGGTCCTATAGACCCACTTTCATTGCACTAGTTTCAACCATGATCAGCCACTTTGGTCCTATAGACCCACTTCCGTTGCACTAGTTTCCTCTTGGAGGGCGAGGGAACCAATTCCCAAGTCTCATTGCCTTATAATGATTTGAACTCTTATTGCATGGTTTTTTTTCCATATTGGGTCAAGTGATGCTTCTTGATATGTTTTAGGATCATATCCAACCATCATGAAACATCTCTCAGGAAGATTCAATTCACAAGTAGAGAAAGCATTGTGAAATTGAGATCTAGTCTTCCTATAATCATGAGGATCACCAACAAGATCCCCAACTGCTTCAATGGTTTTATCAGCCAACTTTGGATGAATGGGTGATTCATGATATTAATTCATGTCATCATCATCAGAAGCAATATAAGAATCATAAAAATCATAAAAAGGATTCATCACTTATATCATCATGGAGTGGAGGATGTGAGCATTCACTATGAGCTAGTTTAGTCTCTTGCATGAGCTCCTCATCGAACTGTACACTCCTTTGAATGAATGCCTTTTTATATGGGGGATAAAATATCTTGTATCCCTTTGCATATTCATCATATTCAACCATGATGGTTTCATTTTTTGTTTGAGGTTGCAAGTCCTTTCTCTTCTCTAGAGGAATCCTAGCCCAAGCATTTGATCCAAAGACCCTAAAATGAGAAACACTTGGCTTGTGACCACGCCAAGCCTCATATGGTATTTTTCCATCTAAATATTTGTGAGTAGATTTTTTTTGAACATATGCAGCACAGTTAATGGCTTCATCCCATATTTTATGGTTCAAATCCTTTGCTTCCAACAAACAGGTTTCCATCTCCTTGAGAGCCATGTTCTTGCGCTCTGCAACACCATTTTGTTATGGTTTGTAGGGCACTGAATGATTCCTTTGGATGACACATTATTTACAAATATGCTCCAAACTCTTGTTCACATACTCCTTTCCATTGTCATTCCTAAGGACCTTGATCTTGTTCCCACATGCATTCTCAACCAAGGCTTTCCAAACTTTGAAAGTCTCAAAAACTTTAGATTTTAGTTTGAGAAAATATACCCAACAGTACCTTGAGAAATCACCTATGAAGGTTAATACATAACTTGAATTCCCATAAGAGGGAATGGGAAGAGGCCCTATGAGGTCTGATTGAACCAAATAAATCACTTGGACAGCTCTCATTTCCTTTCCTTTCTCATAGTTGCGCTCAGCATGCTTTCCCATTACACATCCTTTGCATGTGCCATTTGAGAACTTGATAGAAGGAAGCTCTTCCACCATGCTTTATTTTCTCAATGCCTGGAGGTACCTGTAGTTGAGTTGGCCATATCTCTCATGCCACAACTTTCTTGTCTCATTTGAATGTGACAGGAGCACATTCCCTTGGAAGTAGGGGAGGACATGAGAGAATTTGTACATTTTTTCATTATGATCAGCAAAAACCAATGCCACAACTTTTCCTGTAGAGATTTATGATATCTCCACTGCATATGGAGTAAATGTTACTCTCTTAGCTTCACCAGTGTCTGTTATTTGATACACTTAGAGTAGTTTCATTTCTATATTAGGCACAAACAACACATTGTTGAAGTACCCATCTTTAAGATTGATCCTTCCAATCCCTTTGGCTTGGATCTTTGAATCATCACCCATTAGAATGGATGGACCACTGTAAGGATACAGGGCTGAGAAGGAATCTTGCATGGAGTTCATATGCCTGGAATATCTTGAATCTATGTTGAAGGAATAAGAGCTTTAAGAACCAGCAACCAAATCATGGCACCTCTCCTTGTTGTCTGATCTTGAACCACCGTCTTTCTTCCTTGCGCCTTTTGGAAAAGGAATGTTGTTCTTCTCAAGTAGTTGCACCATCATGTATATGGTATTCTTCATGCATGCACTCTCTAGATGCCACCCCTTGTGACAATAAGTGCATTTGGTCTTCTCTTGCTTCTTCTTGTCCTTGTCCTTGGTAGGATTCGAACCTCCATCAGAATATTTGGGTTTCTCCTGCTTCTTCTGTTGATGCTTTGAATATATGGATTTCTTCTTGCCTTTGTTTGGATTCAAAACACCTACAGCAATGGCTTGATACTTACTGGATTTGATGGTGCCCATTTGTACCAGCTTGTCTTTCTATTGTGTCAATGACTCCATGAAGTCTTCCAGTGATGGACTCCTCCATTTTCAATTTGTGAGCTTGCTATAGTGGAATTTAGACACAAACACAAAGTAATATATCCCTAGCTTCAAAAATATTGACAAGATAAGCTGCTCCTCTTTCTTCTCTATGCCACACAGTTTCAGCTAAACCACCAACAATTTGAACTTGGCGAAGAAGTCTTGGATTGTCTCAAAGTGAGTTGGACTCAATGAGATTAGCTCATTTTTGAGCTGGTTACCTCTCATATCATCAGTCTTCCCAAACAATGCCTCAAGATTGAGCCATACTTTGTTTGGATTTTTCATACTATCTACATGGAAGAGAAAGCCTCTCGAAATGTTGAGACAAAGCATTCCAAATGCTTCATCAAGCCTATTGAAGTACTTTGATTTCTCCACAACAGATTTGGGTTTGACTTTAGTCCCCTTGGTGACTCTATACAGGAATTTTGACCTCATTTGGATCACCATTTCAGCGTTCCATTCTTTCCTTTGTCCTTTCCAGCATTCAAACCCCCATCAGAATATTTGGGATTCTCCTGCTTCTTCTTCTCTTACTGCTTTGAATCCTTGGGATTATTATTTCCATTTTCTTGATTCGAAACACTTGCAGTAAGGTATTTTTCCTTGCGGGATTTGATGGTACCCATTTGAACCAGCTTATCTTGTTCTTGGTTCAAAGACTCCATGAAGTCTAACAAAGATGGCATTCTCCAATTTCGAATTGTCAGCTTACATGAGTGGAATGTCGAAACAAACACTGAATATTCAGGTCCTAGATTCAAAAGTATAGACAATATGAAATGCTCTTCCTTATTTTCAATGCCACGTTGATTCAATTGAAGTGCCAGTGATTTAAACTTGGTGAAAATGTCGTAGATCATCTCAAAGTGAGTTGGATTCAAAGTGGTCAACTCATTTTCAAGTTGGTGGATTCTTAGTTCATCATTCTTCCCAAACAGTGAAAAGAGCTTGAGCCACACTTCATTTGGTGTTGTAATATTCACTACATGAAATACAATATCCCTTGAAATACTGAGACAAATCATCCCAAACGATTCATCCAATCAGTTGAAATACTTAGACTTCTCAACATCCTAGTTTGGCTCATTTTTTGTCCACATAGTAACTCGATAAAGACCTATCGATCTCAACTAGATCACCATCTCATCCTTCCACTCAAAAAAATTGAATTGAGTGAGCAAGGTAACATAATATTTCTCCATTTACTATTGCGCACAGAGTGATAAAGAACACTTGAACAACATGCAAAGCAATCTCTCAATCTACTAGAGGAGACCCTAGATTGTAACTCGAACCCTCTTATCTCTATGAATTCTACTTGCAGATCCAAAGAACTCTGATACGATGTGAAATTCTGATTCACAGCAAGATCTAGAAGCTATCATAATCCTTACAACAAAATAATTTGATAATACATGAAGAAAACATTGTAAAAGAGAAAAATTAACACATAGAGATGGTGTCAATAATGGTGTTTTCTATTATAGTCCAACATGAAAATATGTATGAAACATGATTATATTACATTAGGATAAAATTGTTATCCTTTGGAGGAAAATCAGCGGCATACATGGGGCATGTTTAGATTGGACCTCAAACCCCCCTAGGTGGACCAATAAACTAAAACCACCTCAAATGTTCATGAATGTCCATGTGAACATTGGGGAATCATGCTTGGTCATAAATAAGGATCAAGTACATGTTCTACAGTGCATGGTTGAGTGGGAGTGGCTCTAGGAACTCATAAATGGTCCAAAATAGCCAGAAACACTAAAAAACAATGCATGGGAACCTTTGTTCAAACCAGATCCATGCCCAAAAGGGAGCACCCCAAGGGACCAAAAGGTCATTAATGAGGGTTCTTATGCTCTTGGTTGACCAAAATGTGGGTGTTGGATGCAATTAATGGTACAAAACCTCCAATAACCTTAGGAATCCATCATAACCAATGTTTGGACAATGCAACATAAGTGAAAATGAATGATACTACGGTCCTAGATGGTATGTGAGTATGGTACTAGGTGGTATGATGTTCTAACAACTATGGGTGTGCGTATTTAAAGAGAAGATGATGTAAAGTCATGTAATTTTTATACATATTTTAGTGGTGAATGTCGAGGAAAAATGTTGTCAGAAACCACAAATATTTGGAAGGACAGAGGGATATTATATCATGATCATGCCACCCATAAAATTGGAGACTATTCTTGAACCAAAAATTGTTTTTTTTTAAATTAATAACCATTGTGGTGCTTTGGTCCAAATTTTTTTTTCTAACTCAACGTTTCTCCATATCATGTGCCCATTCACACCTCTCTAGATCAACGCATAATTCGACCTCTACATCATTTGTAATCCTAGTTGCATGTCATTATTTGTAGTTTCATGACATTGAGTGTTGTTTATATAGTTTTGGTGAGTCCATGATATTCATGCAAGAAATGAAGTCTTGAAGAGGAGGACTTTTCAAACTTGCCATTTGAATTTCATTTTGACAAAAAATGAGTGGACATTCGTATCTAGTTTCACATACGTAGTAGGAACAAAGTTTTGGGCTTGTTTCAGTCCTTAGTAGTATACTAGTAGTTATCCTTTGTTGTTACAACCGAGTTTACTAACACATTGTCACACCTTATATTATAGCCCCAAGTGACTTGGTGAGTTCCTCATAGTCGTCAATCATCACTCGTCGTCTTGCATAACTAAGCATTGAGTGTGTGGTGTGAGTGAGTGAGTGATTATAATTTATGATATTTCCAATATTTTGAATGAAGAGTCAAACTTTATAGCATAGGAATTTCAAAATCTTGATAAATTTACATGGATGGGTAGTTTCTAATGTTGTCATTCTTTTGAAATGTTGATATAAATTATGTTCGTCTTAATTGGAAGGGTAAATTTAGATTTTATAATTTTTTTAAGGGCAATTTTCTCTTTACAGTTCTAAAAAGGACTAGAACCCTTTGGAAGGGCCGGGAAGGATTCAAATTTGAACGATGATGCGCATCCCATTGAGGAAACAATTCATTTTCACCTTATTATTCTGATTGTAGTTAGGGACACACATTATCATAAATAATAATTATATCTCTTGTGCAATAATTGTTTTTGGTCCTTGCTTCAAGTTGTGAAACACATTTTTTAATTGACAAGTACTTTTACATGAAGTACATCTTGAATCTTGAAATTGTTATATGATAGTTTTTTAATAGGATAGGGAAGAGTTTCTAGTAATGGTGTTGGCTCACCTCAATCTTAGAAAAACTAGTTACCAGAAGTGGTTCATAAAAGTACTTTATATACAAGTCATTATCAATATTTTCATATTTGTAAAATTACTTATTAAAAAACTTTCTTCTACATTCGAAATAAAATGAATATTTGAAATTTGAAATTTCAATTTAAGTGACATCCACTTTAAGTCACATCAATGTTCACCCATTGGTCCCAAGCAAAAATACACTAAAATGCACTAAGACTAACTTGTAACTTTGTGGATGACATGGCATCATTTTGGATTTGTTACACCTCAAGATCAATATGGTTAGATAGAAAACAAGCCAAAATGTGTGTGATAAAAGTTTGGAGGAAAATAGAGCTATATTTTTGTATCATCTTTATCTAAATCCTAAATTTTAAATTATTATATTGTTATTATTGTTGATACCAATTGTAAGTTAAGTTATTATTTGTAATTGTACTATTTCTTTTACATGACATTTTTTTCTCGATAAGTACTTTTACATGAATCACATTTTAAAATCGTAATGAAATATATATAACGAAATTTTACATAAAGTATATTTTGATAATGTTATCAAAATGTTTTTTAATGAAATATTATTTATTTTAATTTGATTAAGTTAAGTTGTAGATTTTGGGCTACTATAATGTTATTATTATAGCTACTATAATGCTATTATTATATTATTGTTGACATTAGTGGCAGATTCATGATGTACCTTTTTTTTCCTCTAAGATCTAGTTTTAGAGTTTGTCAATTATTTGTATAAATATATTATATATAAAAGATCTAGTTTTAGAGTTTGTCAATAATTATTTATAAATATAGTTGAAAAGAAGTTGCCCACTAAAGTAAAAATTTTAGTCATTCATTTTTATGGTTCTCAAGGTATAATGTTACTTATTATTTTTATTCTTATACCATTTGGGTTAATTGGAATACAACATTCAGTATGAGGGCAATCGAACATTGGTTTAGGTTCTTCCTAACGAGCCATAGCATTTTCACACTATTATTTTTTAGAATATCGAGTTGGTGTGGGACTTGCGTGATTTTAAGGAAGAAACATTGAAGTATCTTTAGTCAAACTTTTATTTTCCAAATCACTACAATTTCAGCAGTACAAGTCACTAGAAGTCTCAAAACCTTTCTTGAATCTTATGTTTTATAAAAAAAACTTTTATTTGAATATTGAGAAGTCTGATTGAAAAGGATTAATTTCATTGGAAAGAGGATGGCGTGTTATTAAAATTCCAAATGTCACATCTTAAAGTAGTGTTAGTGTGAAGTGATAAACCGTACAACTTCATTCTCTAGAAATAGGATCAAAATAATAAGTCATAGTAATCCCACCATAACTTCCTCTTATAAGGTTCAAATTGCTCAAGATCAATGGGGACCTAAAAAGAACATATTACACTACATATTTTAAGAATTGCATAAATAGTATATTATAACTAGTCAAGTTGTTATAGTCCTAATGTCGGCCAAGATAGAAGGCCTTATATTCGGGTTGTCAACTTAACATTATCATAACTTTTTATAAGAAGATTAGTTTGAAGTGATTCAATTTGGTTAGAATAAATAATTAGAGGACAATATATAATCATCAATTTTGGTGATATTTGAGGATAATTTCTAAAATAAATACCATTATCATGTGTAAAAACAAAATTGTCTTTATAAGAGCAAGAAAAGTTGAAGAAGATGCTAAGAAAAACTATGTAATTCATCATCAATTCAAAAGGAGCAAGAAAAGTTGAAGAAGATGCCAAGAAAAACTATGTAATTCATCATCAATTCAAAAAACCTATCCATAGAAAATGCAACTTGGAATTGGGATGAACTCATCATATAGATACATCCATAAAAATAATCAAGTGTTGAGGGAAACACTTGTTTGAAGGTTTTTAGTTGGGTCTAGATTGGGTGGTTAAGGCGAGAAGTTGTTATCCTCCCCACCCAAGTTCAAATCCCACTTGCGACATGTGTTCCCCTTATGAGTTGATTAGGGGCTAGAGCTAGAAAGGTACCAACAATCTCACTGTCATTTAAGTGCTTGAGGGCGAGATGGTATGTTTTAAATGTTGTTTTTTGGAGTGAGGTGAGCAGTTGCATTTAAAAGAAAAACACTTATTTGTAAGTGTAAGACATGTTAATCCCCTAGGTATCGATCCATTACATTTCTATTCTTATAATGTTGTTTCATTAGTGGTAAACTCATCATATGTAAGGGTACCCTTTGTCTCTTATTTATATACCCAAGCCTGATATAGCTTTAGGAATCATCATCAAATTGTTTTTTTATAAATAACTATTGTGGTGATTTGGTCCAAATGTTTTTTCTAACTCAATGTTTCTCCATATCATGTTCCCAGTCACACCTCTGTAGATCAATGCATAATTCGACCTTTGCATCGTTTGTAATCCTAACTGCATGGCATTGGGTGTTGTTTATACTGTTGTTGTGAGTCCATGATATTTATGCAAGAAATGAATTCTTCAAGAGGAGGACTCATCAAACCAACCATTGAATTTCATTTTGAGGAAAAATGAGTGGACATTGGTATCTAGATTCACATACGTAGTAGTCACAAAGTTTTGGGCTTGTTTCGGGCCTAGTAGTATACTACTCGTTGTTCTTTGTTGTTACAACTGCAGTCACTGCCACATTATCACACCTTAGATTGTAGCCCCAAGTGACTTGGGAGTTAGAGTCACATATCGGTGCCGATTTCCTCATAGTCGTCATTCATCACTCACAATCTTGCACAACTAAGCATTGAGTGTGTGACGCGAGTGAGTGAGTGATTATAATTTATGATATTTCCAATATTTTGAATGAAGAGTCAAACTTTATAGCATAGGAATTTCAACATCTTGATAAATTTACATGGATGGGTAATTTCTAATGTTTCCCTTCTTTTGAAATGTTGATATAAATTATGTCCTTAATTGGAAGAGTAACCTTAGATTTATTTTTTTTAAGAGAAATTTTATCTTTACACTTCTAAAAAGGGATAGAACACTTTGGAAGGGCTGGGAAGGATTCAAATTTGAATGATGATGTGTATCCCATTGAGTAATCAATTCATTTTCACCTTATTATTCTGATTGTAGGTAGGGACACACATTATCATAAGTAATAATTATATCTCTTATGCATTAATTATTTTTGGTCCTTGCTTCAAGTTGTGAAACACATTTTTTTCTTTGACAAGTACTTTTACATGAAGTATATCTTGAATCTTGAAATTGTTATATGATAGTATTTTAATAGGATATGTGAAAGATTCCAGTAGTGGTGTTGGCTCACCTCAATCTTGGAAAAACTAGTTACCATAAGTGGTTCATAAAAGTACTTTATGTACAAGTCATTGTCAATGTTTTCATAGTTTTAAAATTGCTTATTAAAAAAATTTCTTTTAAATTTTGAAACTAAAATGAATATTTGAAATTTCAATTTAATTGACATCCACTTTAATTGACATCAATGTTCACCCATTGGTCCCAAGAAAAAATACACTAAAATACACTAGGACTAGACAACTTGGAACTTTGTGGTTGACATGGCATCATTTTGGATTCATCACACCTCAAGACCAATATGGTTAGATAGAGAACAAGCCAAAGTATGTGCAGTAAAAGTTTGGAAGAAAATAGAGCTCAAAAACATGGAGAATTAAGTTACACAAAATAAGTAAAACTGATGCACCACTATTAGCATCCCTTCCCTATATAAAAATACATCTTGAATCTTGAAGTTTTTATATGATATTTTTCCATAAAATATTATTTATCTAAATCCTAGATTTTAAATCATTATTTTATTATTATTATATTATGGTTTTAAATCATTATATTATTATTATTATATTATGGTTGATACTTTTAGTAAGCTTATTATTTCTAANTATATATATATATATATATATATATATATATATATATATATATATATATATATATATAGTTGATACCAGTGGTAAGTTTATTATTTGTAATTATATTATTTCTTTTTTATGACATTTTTTTCATAGTAATAGTATTTGGAAAGTATTTTTACATTAATCACAATTTAAAATTCTAATGAAATAGATTTTTAATATATATATATAATTTTTTTCTGTTTTACGGTGATTTTTGAGAAAAAAATTTAACTGAAGCATATTTTGATATTGTTATCGAATATTTTTTTATGAAATATTTTTTTTAATTTGATTATTATATTATTGCTGACATTAGTGGCAAATTCATTATTTGTAATTGTACCATTTTGTCTCTATCTCATATTCTTTTCTAAAGAAAAAAACGTAATTTAATTCTTAAGTAATCAAATTACATATTGCAGAAAGGTTGTTTATATCCCTTTCATGTATATGGCTTGTTAGCCTTTATGTCAAAAAGATAACTTAATGTTCTTTTGTATGTCTTTTGATTTCAAAAATAAAAATTGTTTTTGTCTCCCATAAATGTCCTTGAAAACTCTCAATAGTGAGCCATGATTTAACAACAGAAAGCAGCAAAAAATATTTCCATGTCTCCATAGTGAGGAAATCCTTATATATCATGTACTTGTATAGCCAAAATGCAGAGAAAACAATTCCCTATTCATATATGTTAATATGTGTTTCATATATGTTCAGTTCTGCTCAAAGCCAGTTATGAATGGCATGTGATAATATTTGTGTTATATTTTGTTTTCTTGCTCTGTGATCTTCCATTGTCCCAATGGAATATTTAGTCTCGATTTAGATAGTTGATCCTCTATAGTATTCCTCTCCCTGTAGACATGTCGACAAGAGAATGAGTCAAACCCCTCAAAAATCTGCTTAGAATCTGTTAAAATAGTATTTAAAAGTATGCCCAAGGAATTTGTATGTTTATAGATTGCTCACTGATGATGTAGGGAACCGATGGATTTTTTTCCTGGGTAAGATAGGAGAGGACGTCGATTTCTAGTTTGTGCTATACACATAGGGCTAGATTATTTATCGTGGAATATTGCTTTATTTCTAGCTAGCCATATTCCCCATATCATAAGAAGTGGGAGTGAATGGAATATCTTTGTTATTGGAGAGTCAAGAAAATTTTTCCAAGACTCTTCCACTGTGGCTATGGTCCATTCCAACAGATGATTTATGATTAAGGTGATATTAGCCTAGGATTTTCTCATGTATGGGCATTGTATAAAAATGTGATGGAGTGTTTCCTAATTTTGTATGCATAGAACACACCATCCTGTCCCTTCAAAGTTCCTATTTTGTCATATGATCCCAAGTAGGTGCTTTGTTTGCAATAAAACACCACATAAATATATTTGATTTTGGAGGACAATGTGTTTTCCATAATTTTTCCCACCACCATTTTTTCGTTTTCAATCGGGACTGTTTTAGTTAACAGCTTGTATCCCAATTTTATGGTATACCTGCCATGAGGGGCAGGGGAACAAATCGGCTCATCCGGTTTGTCAGTGATTTTGACGTGTGTGCTTTTAAGGGCTAGGAAAATCCTTCTAGTGGGATACCATCTCATTGTTTAACCCCATATCTACTTCATTTTTCCACCCATGGTTCCAGATTGTGGTGGTGGTTTGGTCCACAATTTGATTTAAATCAAAGTAACCCTACCCCTTTAGTACCTGAATGATATTTTGGGGAAGTACAGGCTTGTTTTGATAGCCCATCCAGAGGTCAAATCAAATGTGTACTTGGTTCCTACTGCACACTTTCCAGACCAGACCTCTTTCAATTATAGGGAGGGAGATGAGTATTGCTTTCCATGTTATCGAAACTCTCTGTTTTTTCTTTGTCGGATCCCTGAGCCAATTTGTGATAGAATCCAGGGTTATGTATTTTTATTCAAAAAATTAGTCCAAAGGTTTTTCATGGATAGAAGTATCCAGCCCAATTTTGTAGCCAATGATTTTGCAAAAAAATGGACATGCTTTAATCCCCATCCTCCTTTAGATTTTAGTTTTGTCATGCTTTTACAATTGACCCAAGGTGAGACAAAGGATTCAGAGGTGCCCAACCAGAGAAATTTGTAACATGTTTTTCTTGCTTTTTCAAGGATTCCTTTAGGGATCCAGACCAATGACATCCAATATACTGGGATTGCTTCTAAAACTAATTTTATGAGGACCAATATTCCTGCTCCAGAAATCAATCGGTCGCTCCATATTTTTATCCTTTTCTCCACTTTTGCAATTAGGCATCCTCGGTCATTTTTTTTGTAACCATTAGTTTTTAGGTGGAATCCTACATATTTGAGGCCCTCGTCTATTTAATTGTTCTTGAAAGGAAAGATAGTCGCATACCTTTTTTCTTCGGCTTTGTCTAAGAGAAAGGAAGTGAGAGTAGATTTTTGTGCAAATATAACCATACTTGCCGCCTTTTCAAAAAGGCTCAGGGTTTTCTCCATATTTTCTACATCCATTATAGATCCATCACAAAAAATGAGTATGTCATCCACAAAAATAAGGTGAAAGATCCTGATATTGTGAGAGATGTCCATACCTTTGAAAGTTCCTTGTCTTTTATCATGTGAAATGACACAGCTTAACCCTTCTGCTACCAGAAGAAAGAAAAGTGGTGAGAGGGGGCATCCTTATTGTAACCCTTTATTTTCCCCAAAAAAAGTTTATGCAGAACCATTTATGAGGACCGCAAAATAGGTTGTTGTAATGCAGCTAATGATTCGTTATATGAAGCTATAGTCAAAATCCAGGTGGGTTAGAAGAATCCTCAGGTAGAGCCAACTTACCCTGTCAAAGGATTTTGAGAGATCAATTTCTAGGATAGCTCCTTTGGTCCCTATAGTTTTTTACAAGTGTAGGCATTACTGGGAAATGCCAATGGCTACATGAATCTTCCTTCCTTCTAGAAATTCAAACTGCTCCCAAGAGATGAATTTTGACAGGACCGTTTTCAACCTTCTTGTTATTATCTTTACCGCCACCTTGTGTGTTACATTACACCGTTATATCGGCCTGTAGTTGTCAAGGGTAGAGGGGTTGTCCAATTTTGGGATCAATGCAAAGAAAGTGGCATTTAGGGGAGGGTGCATCATCCCCATTTTCTAATATTCTTCTACAAGGTGGAGGAGATCAAGCCCAGTAACCTCATATTGGGCCAGGAAGAACTCAATAGTCCAATCATCCAGGTTAGAACTCTTGTCCTTCAAGAAACTGTGAAGTGTTGCCTTTAGTTAATCCTCTGAGTCTTTTTCCATGAGTTCTTGATTGTCTTCTGGGATTATAAACCCATGCAAAAATTGAGAGAGGAAAATTATCTCAGTTAGATTTGTTCTATTGTTTTCGTTATACAAAATATTGAAGTGAGAAGTTCCTAGAGATATCAATCCTTCAAAGGAGGTGATATCCTCATTGTTTGCATTTCTCATATTCCATATGGTGTTCTGGGATTTCCTCCCTTTTGCAAATGCTTGGAAGAATTTTGTGTTTTCATCCCCACTTTCTAGCCAGATCTCCCTGCTCTTCATCCTTCGTACTTCCTCTTGTTCCAAAATAAGTTTTCTTCTTTTGTTCTCCAACATTTCCAGCCGAGTCTTAGATTCTAGAGTGAGGTATCCCCCTCCTTCAGAGTCTTGGAAAAGGGAAAGTTCCTTTTCTGCTTGTTTCAAGTCCTTCTCATACCTTTATTTTATTTTGAATGCCCACTCCTTGAGTTTCTTTTTTACCTGGGAAAGGTTTTTTACAAAATGTGGTGCTGCAAAATTTCCAGCATCACGCTAGTATGAGGTCCACTTTTAAGTTAATAATGTTTGATACTTATTCCTCCTTTAGCCATGCAACACAAAGTTTGAAAGGATGAGGATTTACTAAAACTCCTAGGATTTTCAAGATGATTGATGAATGGTCATATTGTCCTCCTATATCCACCCATTTCTTGAAGTTTAAGTTTTTCTCTATTAATCCCTCTTTGACCAGGAAACAATCCAGTATTTTCACTATTTGGCCTTATCCCGCTCTTTTGTTTGACCATGTATGTTTCACTTTGGCAGGTAGAATAACGATAAGGTGATGCTCTCGGAGAAGTAAATAAAATAAATTTGAGAAAGGGACACTTCTTGAGTTCGACCCCCCATTTTCAAAATTCCCCAGTGTAAAATTAAGGTCACCTCCCATAATTAGGTTTTCATCTTTAAGGAATGAATTTTGTTTTAGCCTATTCCAGTATGGAACCCTCTTGTTGTAGGGGCCATATATGTTTAGAATAATGAAATATTTCAATAGTTGCATGGAAGATCTCATCCCCAAGCCCTAAGTCAAAACTCCAGATGTTTGTCATGCTCACCAACCCTGGGTTCCATCCCAAGGCTAGGCCCCCCAAGTGCCCTCTAGCACTAATTGCAAAAAAATTGTAGTTGCTAAAAGTTTTTTGAAGAAGAGAATGACTTCCTCTTCCAAACCCATAGTTTCTTGGATTAAGATGATATCAGGTTGCTGAAGAGTTAGTATCCTCTTCAGTGCAATTTTTTGGGTTTACTTGCCAAACCCCTGTTATTTAAGGATAACACCTTCATTGGGAAACCCTTCCCATGGCCCTCGCTTCTCTAAGAGCCCCTAAAATAGACTTATGTTTTCCATCTGCTACATATTTAAGTGCTCTGTTCTATGAATTTGAGACGTGTGTTGGTTTGCCCCTGACTTTACCCTTTTGATTGTTCAGGGGGTTCCTCCCTAGTCCTTGTCTTTGTGTAGTAGGATCTGTAAGGTCTGGGATGTACCTAGATCTTCAATGGAAGTGGATGGAGTGAGTTTCCATCGATGAGGTAAGGTTCCCATTAGTGGTTTGAATCGGGGTGATGGCAAGTTTTGAAAAGGGTTGGAATGTGCAGGGGGAATAAGGGATACAAAGAGTGTCCTTGGAGTAGTGTGTAGGGGTTTTTCAGGAGAAGTGTTTTCTGGGGAAGGGTAGTTTTCTAATCAAAAGTTAAAGAAAAAAATGAATCTTATAGATCAGAAATAGGGGGAGAGAATAATTTTCCTTACCCGATTTTGGAGAGACTTCTAGATCTTTTGTGCCTTGCACAATGCCAATATTCTCTCTCTTATCATAGATTCATTTGAGATCCACCCTTAGGTTCTAGTTCTAGTTTTGATATTTCATCTGGGTCAAAGTATGATTTCTTTTGTGGGATTCTTTTGGGCCACCTACTAAAAGGGGTGCCTCTGTTACACTTTTTGAATTTTTTTCGATGCCTTGGTCTTGCCCTGTGATTTCAATCAATCTCTTTTGAGATATTTCAGAAACATTGTTGAAAGTGTGTTAGTGGTGTTTTTATATATTTCCATACTGATGGAATATGTGGCACCGGAAGGGTATCCCTTCGTAGTCAAGTTTCTTCCTACGACTCATCTAAACCCAAATGAAATTCAGTTCCTCTCTAAGAATAGTCTTAATGTTTAGAGATATTGGGATTCTTTCCACTAGCATTCTTCCTGTCTGAGTGAAATTCATGTCTGCATTAATTAAATATACTAGGTAATTCCCAGTATATCTAAAAGAGTCCCAATTCTAGAACTTTCATGGAAGTCTCGGTAGTGGTACCCAAACTGGGATCACATCAAATTTTTTCGTGTCCGCATCAAACATTGGCATCCAATTTTTTAACAGGATGGGGGTGGATCTAAAACTCCAATGCTTCTGAAGGATTTTTCTCATGTCCACCTTACACTTAAGTTTGAAGATAAACCATACATTAGAGAAAACCAGGGTTTCCGGCTTGTAAGTCAATAACTCCATTGAGTTTTCCATTACCCATCTATCCAAGTTCTCTTTGCTAGGATATTTTTCTCTGGCACACCCCACTACCATTGTTTCTGCCATGTCCAACGATTGAGCAAAGAAAATTTTTTTTCCACTGATCAGATTAAGGGTTTCTTTTGTGTTCTTGAGGATCTTGCTGAGTTATTTTCGTCTCTACGTGTGGCCCTTTGGCGAACTTTGAACTAGCTCTACAGGTCCCATCTATGAGAATTCTTGATCAAAGACTTATTGTCCTTGTTGATCTGAGAGTTGTAGAAGGGAGGATATAAAACCCTACAGGATTTGAGTCATGATCTCTTCTGGGGATTATTGAAGAAGAGCGGTGTTTCCTAGTGCTTCTGTGAATGACCACCAAAAATCTGCCAGATGCATCCCATATCTAAAGAGTCTTCATTCCAAAGAGTTCATTGTTCATCTGCCTGAGCTATCGAGTCCTCTACAGGTGTAAAAATACCTCATCCTTGCTATTGAAAGGGTTCGAATAGGGTGAACGAAGCTTCGCCCAAGGTTTTTTCCAGTGGTATAACCGTGAAATATTGTGATAAGTCCTCATCTTCATGTGTTTGGGGAAACTCCCCATCTCCCCTGTCCATCCCCATATTTCTCCCATTTCGGTTGGACCCATCTGTCGAGTTTATCGGAATTCAAGACCCCGGTGACTGTGGTGGGAATTCTGCAACTAGCATTGGTAGATCCATGAAAAATTTGTTGTCCCTTCATTGGATCTACCAAGTAATCCACTATATCCATCGTGTGGTATTCCAGCCTTACACCAGGTGTCAGGTCCTCTTGTCGTCGCATGCTGGAGTGGACTCGTGGCATGTTCTGCATGGTGGTCTTGTCTGTAACCCCTTAGGGCTGCAAAAAACTCACATATTCATACTTTTCATAGACCCCTCACATTGGTATGTGTAACCACCTCACAGTAGTTTACTTGTAATTTTTTTTTTTTAATTAATAGGTCTTCACATCAATATGATAACAAGAAGTTTCTACAACAAATTTACCGGAAATGAGCGGCATAAAAAATAATCGAAGAACAAAGAAGCAATATATCACTTCTTCATTAGTCTTCAAGTCTTTGATATACACAAGAGCTCCATCTCGATCTCCAAGCTCTTACAATCTCCTAGCTCCGTCTCTATCTCATATATGTGTGTGTGTGTGTGTGTGTGTGTGTACATACATACATACATACATACATACATACATACATACATACATACATACATACATGCATGCATACATACATACATACATACATACATACATACATACATACATACATACATACATACATACATACATACATATATATATATATATATATATATATATATATATATATATAAGATCTAGTTTTAAGGATCGTTAATAATTATTTGTATAAATATGGTGTAAAAGGAGTTGTCCTTTAAAGTGAATTTTTTTATCATTCTCAAGGTATATTAATACCTATTATTTTTATTCGTATACCATTTGGGTTAATTGGATCACAACATCCAGTATTAGGGAAATTGAACATTGGTTTAGGTTCTTCCTAACGAGCCACTATAGCATTTTTACTCTATTATTTTTTAGAATATCGGGTTGGTGTGGTACTTGTGTGATTTTAAGGAAGAAACATTGAAGTATCTTTGGTCAAATTGTTATTTTCCAAATCACTACAACTTCATCAGTACAAGTTGTAGAAGTCTCAAAACCTTTCTTGAATCATATTTTTTTTATATAAAAACTTATATTTGAATATTGAGAAGTTCGATTGAAGAAGGATTGATTTCATTGGAAAGAGGATGGGCATGTTATTAAAATTCCAAATGTCACATCTTAAAGTGATATTAGTGTGGAGTGACAAACTTTGCAACTTCACTCTCTAGAAATAGGATAAAAATAGTAAGTTCTAGTAATCCCACCATAACTTCCTCTTGTAAGGTCCAAATTGCTCAAGATAAATGGGAACCTAAAGAGGATATATTATACTACATATTGTAAGAATTGCATAAAAAGTATATTATAACTAGTCAAATTGTTATAGTCCCAAGGTCATCCAAAAGAGGAGACCCTATATTCAGGCTTAACAAGCTATGTCAACTTAACATTATCATATCTTTTGATTATAAGGTTAGTTTGAATTGATTCAAAAGGGGTTAGAATAAATAATTATAGTACAATATTAAATCAGCAATTTTGGTCATATTTGAGGAAAATTTCTAAAATAAACACCATTATCATGTGGAAACAAAATTGTTTTTATTGGAGCAAGAAAAGTTGAAGAACATGCCAAGAAAAATGATGTAATTCATCATTAATTCTAAAAACCTACCCATATAAAATGAAACTTGGACTTAGGATGAAGTCATCATATAGAGACATCCATAAATAATCAAGTGTTGAGGGAAACACAAGTTTGAAGGTTGTCAATTGGGTCTAGTTTGGATGGTTAAGAGGAGAAGTTTTTATCCTCCCCACCCAAGTTCAAATCCCACTTGTGACATGTATGCCCCTTATCGGTTGATTGGGGGCGAGAGCTAGAAAGGTACCAACAATATCACCCTCACTTAAGTGCTTTAGGGTGAGGTGACATGTTCCAAACATGTTTTTTTTGGAGTCGGGTAAGCAGTCACATTTAAAATTGAAAACATTTGTTTGCAAGCATAGGACATGTTTAGCCCCTAGGTATTGATCCATTACATTTCTATTGTTATATTGTTGTTTCATTAGTGGTAAACTCATTATATGTAAGTGTACCCTTTATCTCTTATTGATGTACCCAAGGGATATAGTTTTAGGCATCATCAAAAGTTTTTTGTAAACATAAGGTGTAAAGGCGGTTGTTCCTTAAAATGTCATTGTTATACATTTACGTTTTATCATTCTAAAGGTGTGGGATTACTTATTATTTATATTATTATTTTGTTTGGGTCAACTAGGTCACAATAGATTTTCCCAACATGCATACATATTTTAAATTAAATTGTAAATCCCCATCTTGGCTTGCATGTTGTTTGAAACATCAGTTGGCATGAAAAACTTCTTAATATCGAGCAAGTATGCTTCAACTTCTTGTATTGAATTGGCGTTTCCATTGAAGATATGTGCCTTTGTTTAGAAAAACTCCTTTTCCATGGAATCTCAATTTGTTTTCCTAGATGTAGTATATCTGCATGATTCAAAGGTGTGATTTTATCAAAGGAAGATGAACTCTTTGTTGATGAGTTTCTCGAGAAAGAAAAAGTCCTTGATCTTTTGCGTTTCTCGAGAAAGAAAAAGTCCTTGATCTTTTGCCAAAGTTTCCTCCTCCTCCTCTCACATGCATGATCTATATCCATTTTTTTAAGAATTTGGATGCTTTATTTGTTTATCATTTGTTGTCCCTCCTGAATATGCAACATGCAATCATTGTTCATCTTTTCACTATAAAGCAATATGGTTTCACATAGTTTTTATGGTCCTAGGCAATTCCCTCTTACAAGAGTAATTTTGATTACCTTTATTCTTCATTGTCGTGGTTTTGTATTAGCTCTTCCATGTTTATTGATGCATACATTATTCCTTTTTTTTAGGTGTGGTTCACCTACACCCTAGCGAGGCAATTTAGGGATGATTTTAAGAACCCCCTGAAATTGATATGTATAATAAATGGGCAAATCTCTCTATTATATAGGAAAAATTGAAGGCTATTTTGTTAATAATATAATATGTATATATATTTTTTGACCAATCTTTCATTCTATTATAGAATATTGTAAAATCTTGGAGAATATTTCACCAAATTATAAGATATTGTAAAATCTCGGTGAATATTTCACTGAATTATAAAATATTGTAAAAACTTGGTGATTTTTTCATCAAATTGTAAAACCTTGTAACAACTTGGTGAATCTTTTGCTAGGAATACTTAGCTTTTGACTATGTAGATTACTAAGGTAGTGAAATAGAAGAGTATATATAAGATCTCGACTCTCTCGAGTCCTAGACCCTCTGTAACACCCTGGTTTTGACCCCATGGTATTAAAATTGTACATGTTAATCCTATAATTGTTATCATTTTTGGCAATTAAATTACTCATTTAAACATATGTTTTATTATATTTCTGTATAATTTATGTCACGTAGATCACTATTCAGCTCAGATATGTATGAATTTAAGGTTTATATGAAATCTATTTATTATTATTAGTTTTATGATTTTATTAATAAAAATTGACATTATTAAAGCACATTTGATGTATTAATTAATTTATATATTTGTTTGCAAATTTTACAATCTTTTTGGGACAAATTAATAAACAGAACGCATTCATCTTG
The DNA here is from genome assembly GCA_001517045.1 of Pseudotsuga menziesii. Taxonomy (NCBI): domain Eukaryota; kingdom Viridiplantae; phylum Streptophyta; class Pinopsida; order Pinales; family Pinaceae; genus Pseudotsuga; species Pseudotsuga menziesii. Next base: position 283,806 of record LPNX011119389.1, on the reverse strand, counting down.
CCTTGTGCACAGCACGTACAACTCGATGTCTAGCTTGTCATCCAGCTCATTGCGTAAAACTTGCTGGTAGTTTGACAAATGTTGGAACGTGTTGCTGTAGACTGCAGTCCTGAAGCACGCCAGCAAACAAACATTTCATTCACCCTAAATTGACGCCCAACGTATCCATCTCATGGTTCAACTTGTTGTCCAGCTCTCCGTCCATATCATTAACTAGACTGCGTGCTGTTGAGAATTAATTTCAGGCATTTAAAATGTGAAACAACCTACAAACCTCACATCGTCCACATGTTTGGGTGATGGATCTTATGTTCTAGGTAATCCGTCAGCCCGCAGCCTTCTTCGCTTGCCACCATATCAACAACCCATGCGTTGGGTTGATGTATTTAACCTATTCTCTAGAATATTCGCCAGTACGTTCTCCTCTGTTTGCCATCAGTTCACTGCTGCACTGAAGAAGGACACGTGCGCCACCTCTGAAGACTTGCTGCGCTGAAGAAGGAGCCTATGTGTTCGTTGTCTAGTGAAGAAGACCAGAACCACGCTGAAGAAGGGAAGATCTTGTGCATTGGTCTATGATTAGTTAAGCACATTTATGATCGACTAAATTTAGAGAGAAGTCGACCACTAAAGGGTCGACTTGCTCATATATGTAAACTATTATATAAATTAGCCTCTGTGTGAGATCTCAGTTAGCTAGAGATAGAAAGTTAGAAAGTTAGAAAGAATTCATTAGTTTCTTCTTGAGTACATTATATTTCTGTTTCATCATCTGAATAAAGAGATGTATGTGTTGCTGTTGAAGATTGCATTTGAGTAGAAGTTATCCAGGAACCACCCCTAATTGCTGAGAGGGCCCCTCATCAACCAGAGGTTTCTTTTCTTGTTTGTTTCTTTCATTTTTCTATTGTAGCTAGTTTAATTTACCGTTTGTTTTATTATTTCTGTAATGCAATTTTATTTTTGAATTAGATAGTTAACTGCATGCATAGTTTGCTTTCAGCTTTGTTTTTAATCATTTTATTTCCAGTTTACTATTCGGTCTATTTCCAAGAAAATAGATAGATTGCTTTTGAATTCAATTTTGTTTATTTCTTGTCTATTTTTAGTTATCAGTTATGCAATTTAAATTCCAGTTTGTTTATTAATATTCAATGTTTTCCTTATGTTTATGAATTTGTTTAAGGTTATGTAATTGTTAAATTTGCTTAATACTTAGGTTTACTTATTTTCTTTATGCATTAGATCTGCATCTGCACAAATTCAGCTAAAGATTAGCTCATTTAGGTTAGTTTTTATTATTTTAACTATGCAGACTCTCATTCAGACAGCCTATTCAGCCTGTTATTCAACCACCCCTTTCAGACCCACAGTTTAGTTTTTCATTCAACCCTTAGTTTCATTTTTAGTGTTTTTAATGTATTTTGAGATTGTTTTCAATTATGTTTTGTTAATGTCTGAATTATGTTTTGACTGTAATAGTTAGATAATAGTTTTATTTAACATTGAAGTTAAAGTTAGAGTGTTTTAGGTTATGTATTAAAGTTTTATTATTTTCTTTACTTCTTTTCACCTTGAGCATGTGTTAAGTTGTCTTGTGTTTTGTTCCTTGAATATTGTTTATGATTTCTTTACTGATGTATTGTTTTGTGTTTATGCCTTTAGATTAATTTATTCATTTGCATGCAATTTCAATTGTGTATGTGATATCCTTCGTATGTTTTAGGTTTTTCCTTTTACGTTGTGCTATTGTTGAAAGAACTTGTAGGAGAGAACCTAAAGATATTTCTTTTATTAAGTTTTCTAATTGCTTCTCTTTGCTTGTTTTATTAAGTTTTCTACTTGCTTCTCTTTACTTGTTTTATTAAGTTTTCTACTTGCTTATTAATTAGGTTTTCTTTGCATCTTAGTTTCCAAGTTAAAGATTAGTTGTTAATAATATCATTTTCAGTTTAATAAATTATTAATTATTTGGTTTAATATTTTGTCGCAGTTTAATTGACTTAATAGTTGAATTCTTAGGAGTTTGACTTGGTTTTTCATTTTGAAAGATCTTTCAATATTTTGTTTGTTAAAATAGTTCCACGACACCATAAGAACCCCTCTACCTTCGCATATATTTTGTGTCAACTCTAAGCTTACCAACTCCGATCGATATTTAAAGATTAGGTGAATTAATTTAGACATTATAACACCCAACACTTTTGGCGTCGTTGCTGGGGAGTTTTTCTATAAGGTAGAGTAGAATTTTTTATGAATCTTAGCAATAGGTTGGTGGCAGGGGAGTAGTAAGATGAGAGGTAAGAACCTGCGCATCTGTTATAATAGGCGCCCCCAAATCTAGCAACAGCAGTAACATAGGTTTTATTTAGTTTAAATTTTTTCATGAGCAGACTTAGAGATCCTCAAAGTAGATTTGTTAAGACTAGAAAACTTATTGAAGTCCCTACTAGCTACCGTAGGGGACGTAATTCCCCAACAACTAACTCACCATAAAGAAAGATGCCTATAGGAAGTATTTCTACCCTGAAACCTAAGGAGACTCTCTCGGGAGATCTTACCGGGGAATCCATATAAGGAGAAGGAACCTTGGAAGGGGGTCCTAAGGACCTCATTCCTGAGGAAGTTCAAGAGGACCAGCAATTAGAAATATCCATCCCTCCAGTAGTTTCGAATCCAATTAAAACAACCTTTTCACTAGTAGGAGACTCGAATTTCATTGACTTTGTTGATCCTGCCCAAGTAAAATCTCTCTTTGGAACCTCAGTAGATCCAGTCATTTTGAAAATTGAAACTTCTATAGTAGAAACTACTATCCCTTTAGGATTCAATAAAAATACAGTTGATAAGAGGAATATCTCTCCCAAAAAAGAATGTTGTGACGCCCCATTTTCACCTCGAAAGAAGCCTCCTAGGTATATCTACGTTAAGAATCCAGCTTATATGGAGAGACGGGGAGAAAATGAAGATCATGATGAAGTTAGAAATGAAGAAGGAGAAGGGGAAAATCGAAATGAGGCTACCTTCGAGTTTCCTATTTTAGATACCATGCAGGATGTAACTATGAAAAAAATCCCTCCTTCCAGCTTACCTACTTTTTATGGAAAAAGTAATGAGGACCCGGACACATTTCTGTTCGAGTTCGATATCCTTTGTAGCAGCTATAATTATCTACAAGATGCTCACAAACTAAAACTCTTTCCCGCTACACTAAAAGATTCTGCCTTGAGATGGTTCAAGGGATTAGGAGAACCTACTGTCAAGACTTGGGATGATATGAAAACTTCATTCTTACGAAAATATCAAGAGTATTGCAAACCCAAGGACTCTCGACATGATATATTCAAGATACAACAACTTGAAGATGAGGTCCTGGAGGATTATCTCGAAATCTTCACTTATACATTACATAAATCTAAATATAGTGACCTCTGAGAAGATGTAGTATGTACACTTTTTCTTAAGGGGATCACCGAGGACTTGTTAGAAAGTATTAATATCATGGAAGCTGGTGATATTTCTCATAAAAAATTTGCACAAACCAGTGAGATGTGTAAAAATTATTCTAGGAGTAGGGGGGAAGTTGCGAAATTTTTTTGAGAGCCTTTTAGTAGAAATGTAAGAGGAAATGTTCCTAGTTTAGGTGGAGTTACAAGAGTAGATTTAGGAAACCTGTTGGATATTTTCAAAACTGATATCTTAGGAGCAATGGTCTCTCAACTAGATGCTTTGCAAGCTAAGAAGAGGTAGGATAAAGAACAAGTGACAATGAGTGTCTTTTGTCCAATATGTAGAACTAAACATCCCCAAAGGGAATGTCCATTAAAAAACATCTCCGTATGTCACATCTGTACAGAAGAGAATCCAAGAGATAATTTCCCATCCTTGCATGGGTTGCAAGCCATATATAAGAGTGTGGATGTAGCTGAAAAATCTAGGAGGCCTCCTTGGCAACCTAGAGACCAACCAGCATATCAGAAATTTCCACCATAACCTCCACTCTATTATCCTCCATATCAACCACCTCAACAATGGAACAATTCAAGTTGGCAAAATTGTCCACCTCAATACCCTCCTCCTCAATTTCCACAACAACAACATTGGTCACCAGGATGGACAGGACAACCATATCCTTAGCCACAACCTGTCCTTGCACCTAATTATCCTTATCCTCAGAATCAAACAAATTTCCAGCAAATGTCTCCTGGATTTGTACCTCCAGTTCCTTTTATCACACAACAACCTCATCACTTTATGAATGCAAATCCTCCTCGACTGACATTATTACCAGCACAACCAATAACTGAAAATTCATGGTGGTTAAATTGTTCTTTTGGGGATGAAGACTTTGACGATCTCTCCCTTCCTAGTGATTTCTCCTTGGCAATTCAAGAGCAGATCACTAAGAATGTATTAAACCAGTTTGTTTCTTCAACAACCTATACAGATTTTCCTTAGTATTTTGCTCAATTTGATCAGATTTTTGGAGATGAGTTTCAAGAGAATATGGATCTCTCAATGTTTACAGAAACACCTTGTTTCTTCATGATTGAAGAGCATATAGGACCATATACCATACCTTATGAGTTTGGTCCTGAAAAATTTCTGCATATAAACGCAAGATTAAGTGAAAACCAACAAGCACGACTACTTAAAATTCTTAAGAAACAAGCCGGAGCATTTGCATGGGAATACACCGATATGAAGGGTATACACCCTGACACCTGTATTCACCATATTTATATGGATCCAAGCTAATCACCTATAAGGCGGCCAAAGAGGAGGATGAATCCTGCTCTAAAGGATATAGTAAAAGAATAATTACAAAAACTCCTCACTGTTGGTTTCATCTATCCTATATCCGATAGTAAATGGGTATCTCCTTTAGTAGTAGTCCCAAAGAAAGTCATGGGGAAATAGCACATTTTTGTTTATTTTAGAGAGTTAAACAAAACTACACTTAAAGACTACTTTCCTTTACCTTTTATTGATCAAGTATTAGATACTCTGTCAGGTAAACAATATTTTTCCTTTCTTGACGGGTATAGTGGTCACAACTACATTTTAATAACACCTGAAGATCAAGACAAGAGCACTTTTACATGCCCTTGGGGAACATACTCTTATCAAGTTTTTCCATTTGGCTTATGTAATGCACCTGCCACTTTCTAGCGAGCAGTCTTAGGAATATTTTATGATCTTATACATGCTTGTGTGGAGGTATACATGGATGAATTTACGGCCTATGGTAATACTTTTCAATAAGACCTTGACAATGTCGAGAAGGTCTTAATCTGCTATCAAGAAATGAATTTATCCCTTAGTCATGAAAGATGTAAAATTGTTACTGATAGAAGGTATAGTTTTGGTACACCATGTTTCCTACAAAGGAATTAAGGTAGACCCTGCAAAGATCGAAGTAATTGTTGGCCTTCCCTCTCCCAAAACTCAGAAAGAGGTAAGAAGCTTTCTTAGTCATGCAGGCTATTACCGCTATTTTATTGAAAATTTCACTAAAATAGCTGCACCAATGTTTAAGTTGCTTACAAAAGACGCAGAATTCTAGTGGACAGAATCTTGTCAAAATTCTTTTGAAATCCTAAAATCTAGACTATCGGTGGCACCAATACTTAGGGGTCTCGATTGGTCCCTTCCTTTTCACATATCTACCGATGCCTCTAATACGGCCATAGGAGGAGTCCTCAGCCAAAAAGAAGGACAAGCACCTTATGCCATTTATTTTATTAGTAAGAATTTGACTCCTGCTGAACTTAATTATACTGTTACTAAAAAATAATTCTTGCAGTAGTTTATTCTATTAATAAGTTTCATCATTATATTACAAGTTATGAAGTTTTTGTGCATACCAATCACTCTACCATTAGATTTCTCATGAATAAACCAATTACCAATGGTAGAGTGACCTAGTGGCTTCTTTTATTGCAAGAATTTAACATTACCATCATTGACCGACCTAGTAAAGAAAATCTAGCAACATATTTCCTTTCCCGTATTCAACATGAAGACGATACTAAACCAGTTGACGACATTTTTGTTGTATCTGTTCAAACCCCTTGGTTCATAGATATTGCCAATTATTTAGCAAATGGGAAAATACCAAACCATTTGTCACCACATGAGAAGCACTGTATTATAGTTCAGAGTTCCAATTATTCTTGGGTTGATAATGATCTCTTTCGCACTGGCCCATATCTTATTATTCGACGATGCGTGCGGGAGGATGAAATGATAGACATCCTCTATGCATGCCATAATGGACCATGTGCAGGACATTTTTTAAATAAGAGGACAACATACAAAGTCTTACATTCTGGTTATTATTGGCCAAGCATTTTTTAAGATGCTACCAAATATGTCAAAGGATGTGATAGTTGTCAAATAATAGGTAGACCTACGTCCTCTGATCAAATTCCTTTACAACCCCAAGTTATGATTGAACCCTTTGAGAAATGGGCTCTTGATTTTGTAGGACCAATTTCTCCCATGTCTTGTAAAAAGAAATATATCCTAGTTTGCACAGACTATGTCACCGAGAAATTAATGGTAGAATTCATATATGAAGAAATATTCACCCAGTTTGGCATATCCAGATTGAATTGTCACATATCAAGGTACTCAATTTACTTCTAAATTAATGAAAAAACTTACGACGAAATATGGCATCCGACATTCCAAATCTTCACCTTATCACACTCAGGACAATGGTCGGGTAGAATCAACTAATAAAGTATTAGAAGCCATTTTAACTAAAACCATTCACTTACATCATAAGGACTGGGCAGATAGACTCTGAGAGGCTTTATGGGCTTATAGGATAACATGGAGAAACACTACCGGACATACCCCCTATGAGTTAGTATATGGAAAACAAGTCCTTTTACCTATCAAATTTCAAGTTAAAACCTTTCGTATGGTAGCACAATTAGGCATGAATTTGGATGAAGCACAAAAACAACAAATATTACAGATTAATGAGTTACATGAAATTAGGCAAGATGCACTCCAAAGAGCCATGCTAATACATAATCAACGAAAGACATGGCATGATAAATTTATTAAACAAAAACAATTTAATACTGGAGATTGGGAACTACTATTCGAATCACAGTTTAAAAATTTTAAAGGAAAATTAACCACCCGTTAGATGGGTCCATACGAAGTAGTTACATCTTTTGACAATGTGTCAGTAAAAATTAAAACAATTGATGGCTCACAAGTTCCCTTTGTAGTAAATGGACATAGACTCAGACTTTATCCTCAACCGACATTTAAACAGGATTTTATACATAATGTTTTGCAGCAGAATGAAATGGAATTAGTTGAAGGGGAAGCTATTCCTCCTCCTCCTAATCCTTGAAAAGTATTTTGGGTTATTATCACTTGTCTATATGTAAATATGTGCTTGTTTATTTGAATAAACAAGAGTCATTTATAATAGATTGTTTACACAAGTCTCTTTTTCTTTTTATTACGTCTTCATGAATAAATTGAATCATCTAACAAATGGTTTTGCAGTTTGATTACAAATATTCTATCTCTATAAGTAGCTTATGAAGAATTACTTGGACAAGGGAAGTATGTTAAATACTTATCAGGTATCTTATCCTTTCTTGGGATACTTTTGAAATTTTTAGCTTATAGTGAAAATAAAATTTACAATCCTCTGTATATCATTCTTAACCAGCTCTTCTATGATTCATATGGTTTTTGGTATTTTGATTCAGACATGTATGTTTTTTATTTACTCTTTTTAGCAGTTGCTTGATAGACCTACTTCCATTATCATATTTTTCACATTCTCATCTTACACCTAGGGATTACTAGTTCATCTTATGCTTGTTGTCAAAACTTGTCTCTCAAGCATTTTGGTGATAATTCGAGAGTAAGTGGAATTTTTGTCCATGGGGAACATTAATTTCCTTTTATGAAGAAGAAGGACTATAAGGTTAAAGAACAACTTTAGGTTATTCTCTTTTGACATGATCTATGGTTATGGAAATTATGAAATTACTAATAAGTTTATTTTAAAAAAAAATGAATTATGTGTTTAGTAGGACTTAACACGCTCTAGTACCAATCGACTTCCATATATTCAATATCATTATACAAGGCAAACCCATCAGAGTACTAAACAAGATTGCTAGCAGCAGGTCAATGCTAAGTAAAAAAACTCAAAACACGGAAGCTCGATAAATGCAAGTAAACCCATCAGGGTACTGAACAGGCTCGCTGGCAGTGGGACTATGCTTGCATGTTACCAAGGTAAACCCGTCAGGGTACTGAACAGGCCTGCTGGCAACGGGGCAATACCTGGTAAAGGAGATCTGGTTAATGCACTACTATGCACATAGTTTGTAAACAATGATAAATTTGAAGAAATTGTTTTAGAATTTATGAATAAACATGTTATGGCCAATTGTTTAACATGTCATTTGAGAATGACTGTAAGTTGGGATTGGCCCTACCCATCTAATTCATCATATACCTAGGATGTTATTATCCTAGAAATAGGACCCATAGCTATAAATCTCACATACTCCAGGGTACACTTAAATATTTTTTGATGACAAGATATCTTTAAAGTGAGGCATAGATGACTAGTTTTTCCTGTGGCATTATTTTGGTTCAATTATTATCAGTCACGCGGTCTTTCTAAGAACTGTTATATTTTTCATGAATATACATCTCGAAATCATTTCCATTTACTAGCTATTTAGTTTTTCTTCTTTTCTTTCCAAAATAATCAACAACATGATAGAAATCTTTAATTTTTATTTTTTAGAACAATCAATTCTTTTCTCTTCTATGGCTTGAGGACACGCCATATCTTTGGTTTGGAGGAAGATGGATTTGGAAAAATTAGATTGTTTTTACTTTTCATCATTTTTTATCGATCTATTTATCTCTGACAAATTATAAGTATTTTCCAGGATAATATAAGCAGTGGAATTTGATTATAGCATGAAGTATATTTTTACAGCAAAATAAATATGGAGAACTATATGAAGAATCAAAAGAAGGTCCAAATGAAATACCAAATGACGATCTAAATAAAACATTGTAATATTATAGTATTTATAATTAAAATTTGCAAACCAAATTTTGTTTTTTGGCAAATAATTTTTACCTTCATATGGATCCTTAGAAATTCTTCTTATCATTCTATTATTTGATAATCCTATCATTTTACCCAATCATGCATGTAAACTATTAATTGACTAACTCTCTTGATTATAAATGTGATTTATACTTTTCATGTCATATGTTCAACCTGCCAAAAGTTTTACTTTGGACATGGTTGAATTAATTTTAAACCTTATGAATTTACTTACTTATGTATATGCCCGTTGTTGGCTCATGTCTCAAAATTTGCTATGATAGTGTGATCTGTTATCTTTCTTTTTGCTCAGTGGGACCTAGCATTTCTTCGGTTTGGGGGAATATTGATCCTAGAATTGTTATCATTTTTGGCAATTAAATTACACATTTAAACATATGTTTTATTATCTTTCTGCATATTTTATGTCACGTGGATCACTATTCAGCTCAGGTATGTATGAATTTAAGTTTTATATGAAATCTATTTATTATTATCATTTTTATGATTTTATTAATTAAAATTGACATTATTAAAGCACATTTGATGTATTAATTAATTTATATATTTGTTTGCATATTTTACAATCTTTTTGGGACAAATTAATAAATAGAACACATTCAGCCTGCCTTGCACACAGCATGTCCATCTCGACGTCCATCTTGTCATCTAGCTCATTGTGCAAAACTTGCTGGTAGTTTTGCAAATGTTGAAATGTGTTGATGTAGACTGCATTCTTGAAGCACGCGAGGAAACATACATTTCATTTGCCCTAGATCAACGCCCAACGTATCCAGCTCCCGGTCCAGCTTGTTGTCTAGCTCTCTGTCCATATTGTTAACTAGACTGCACACTATTGAGAATTAATTTCAGGCATTTAAAATGTGAAACGGCCTGCAAACGTCCTGTCATCCACACATATGTGTGATGGAGCTTGTGTTCTAGATAATCCGCCAGCCTGCAACCTCCTTTGCTTGCCACCACATCAACAATCCACGTATTGGGTTGATGCATTTTACCTATGCTCTAGAAGATTCGCCAATATGTTCTCCTCTGTTCACCATCAGTTAATTGTTGCGCTGAAGAAGGACCCGTGCGCCACCTCTGAAGACCTATTGCGCTAAAGAAGGAGCCAGTGTGTTCGTTGTCTAGTGAAGAAGACTAGAACCGTGCTGAAGAAGGGAAGATCATGTGTGTTGGCCTATGATTAGTTAAACGCCTTTATGATCGACTAAATTTAGAGAGGATTCGACCACTAAAGGGTTGACTTTCTCATCTCTGTAAACTATTATATAAATCAGCCTTGGTGTGAGAGCTTAGTTAGTTAGAGCTAGAAAGTCAGAAAGCTAGAAAGAATTCATCAGTTTGTTCTTGAGTACATTATATTTATGTTTCACCATCTGAATAAAGAGTTGTATGTGTTGCTGTTGAAGATTGCATTTGAGTAGAAGTTAGCCAGGCACCACCCCTAATTGCTGAGAGGGCCCCTCATCAACCAAAGGTTTCTTTTCTTGTTTGTTTCTTTCATTTTTCTGTTGTAGCTAGTTTAATTTACAGTTTGTTTTATTATTTATGCAATGCAATTTTATTTATGAATTAGATAGTTAACTGCGCGCATAGTTTGCTTTTAGCTTTGTTTTCAGTCAATTTATTTCCAGTTTACTATTCAGTTTATTTCCAAGCAAATAGATAGATTACTTTTGAATTCAATTATGTTTATTTCTTGTCTATTTTTAGTTATCAGTTATGCAATTTAAATTCCAATTTGTTTATTAATATGCAATGTTTTCCTTATGTTTATGAATTTGTTTAAGGTTATGTAATTGTTAAATTTGCTTAATACTTAGGTTTACTTATTTTCTTTATGCATTAGATCTGCATATGCACAAATTCAGCTGCAGATTAGCTCATTTAGGTTAGTTTTTATTATTTTAACTGTGCAGAATGTCATTCGGATAGCCTATTCAGTCTGTTATTCAACCACCCCTTTCAGACCCACAGTTCAGTCTATCATTTAGCCCTTAGCTTCGTTTTTAGTGTTTTTTAATGTATTTTGAGATTGTTTTCAGTTCTGTTTTGTTAATGTTTGAATTATGTTTTGACTGTAATAGTTAGATAATAGTTTTATTTAACATTGAAGTTAAAGTTAGAGTGTTTTAGGTTATGTATTAAAGTTTTATTATTTTCTTTACTTATTTTCACCTTGAACATGTGTTGAGTTGTCTTGTGTTTTGTTCCTTGAATATTGTTTCTGAATTCTTTATTGATGTATTATTTTGTGTTTATGCCTTTAGATTAATTTATTCCTTTGCATGTAATTTCAGTATTGTATGTGATATCCTTAGTATGTTTTTAGGTTGTTCCTTTTACGTATTGTTATTGTTGAAAGAACTTGTAGGACAGAACCTAAAGATATTTCTTTTATTAAGTTTTCTACTTGCTTCTCTTTGCTTGTTTTTATTAAGTTTTCTACTTGCTTCTCTTTACTTGTTTTTATTAAGTTTTCTACTTGCTTATTAATTAGGTTTTCCTTGCATCTTAGTTTCCAAGTTAAAGATTAGTTGTTAATAATATCATTTTCAGTTTAATAAATTATTAATTATTTATTTTAATATTTTTTCCCAGTTTAATTGAATTAATAGTTGAATTCTTAGGTGTTTGACTCGGTTTTTCATTTTGAAAGATCTTTTGATATTTTATTTGTTAAAATATTTCCACGACACCATAAGAACCCCTCTACCTTCGTATATATTTTGTGTCAACTCTAAGCTTACCAACCCCAGTCGATAGTTAAATATTAGGTGAATTAATTTAGACATTATAACACCCAACAGTACATGATGTAAATATTGTTATTAAACCATGGCGAGGAGCTCAAGGCCAAGACCCTGCCATCGATTTAGTGTTCTGTGTATCGGCAATCAAGTTCAATGTCGATGGTGATAGTGCTAGTCAAGCACAATATATTTTGAGATAACATGTAAATATGCAATTTAATAAAATACCCACACCTAGCTATGCATTGCAACGAAAGAGATGGGGACATGATTTCATAAGGAATAGGGAGGGGAGTTGTTCAAACCCTTGAGCCAATAGGTTAGGACAGATGTTGATGGGAGAACCATCAAGCTCTCAACTATCATTTTTGTCCTCTGAACTCAATCATTCAATTCTTCCAGAAGTTGGTTGAGGCAATTGATGCCTTGGGAGGAGAGAGGCATGGCAGTCGATTTCATGCCTGAGAAAACCTGTATCCTGGGGGAACCCATATTCGTTCTTATGGGAAAATAAATTACTAGGAATGCATGCCCATTCCACTATCCTCATGTGCATAGAGCTTTTTGGAGAGGAGGAATTCATTTTTTGATCTCTACCCTCACAAATAGAGTTTTCATCCCGCAGATGTAGCAAGATCTAGGGGAGGCATTATTTTCTTCTTTGGAAGTGTATCTCTTCATCTACCCTTGGCTGGAACCTTTTTTTATGTATTATAGAGTGGTTGGGAACCTTGGTTGTCTTTGTTACAGACTAGAACCATGTTTTGTTATGTCACCTTGTGGTTTGTTGCTATGTGTACCCTGGATTAGGTATGGAATGCATGCAAGAATTAGGAGTGAAAGAGGCCCAAAATTGGCTTGATAAACCTAGTGAAGAGAGGAATCTCACAAAAAGATAAGAGTGGTTGGTTATTCTTCTATGCACACCCTAAAGGGAATTGGAAGGGAAGGTATGTCCTGAGGGACTGTGTAGTAGAGAAGGGAATATTTCCTTGTGTTGGCTGTGTAGGTATTGTGGATGCCATGACAGATAGATCTTGCAGAGGTGTCCCTATCCCTGTGAATGAGCTCAATAAATTTGCGATTATTCCTTTCCACTGCCTTAGTAGCTTGATAAACCCAATCATATATTATCTTGGATGAGTATCTTGATAAAACCAACTGTTAGTTGGCTTGGCTATGTCTTGATGTGCATTTTTTCCATGTGTGAATCATTGCCCGAGTAGCTTGATAAACCCAATGGTTTGTTGACTTGGATAGACATCCTGATAAACCTAATTGTTTGTTGGCTTGGATGGACCTTAATGTGAATATTGGCTATATATGAGTCGCTTACTGTAGCCTAATAAACCCAATTATGTATTGGCTTGGTTGGAACACCTGATAAACCCAACTGTAGGTGGGCTTGGCTATGTTTGATGTGTTCTGGCTAAGTGTGAGCCCGTTGTTCCCTAGTTCCTTGTGGAAATAATGCCCATCTCGGGGGTGGAAGTTGCGTTAAGATATTGATTAACACAATTGGCCTATGGTTGGGTGGAACGTTGCAGCGACATAGCTAGTTGTAGGACAGCTTCATCTTCAAGATAAGTATTCTCTATATAAATTCTACAATGTATTTGTTAAGAACTACTAGGAATGTGTTGAAATATTGCTAAAGATTCAAGTAGATTTTACTACTGTTATGTTTCCTACATTTTTCATATGCATATCCTTTTAGTTCCCAATACAATTTTCTTAAGTTCATGGAGGCTAGAATCCTAGTTACAAAGTCAAAACACAACTGACTTAAGCGTTTCCACACCCCATAATCCACCCGCGGAATGTGGAAGGCAGAAGGCAGAAAGCAGGAAGCGAAAGGATAAAGGTAAGTATTTTTGGATTTCTGCATCCTGGAATCTACCCATGGAATGCGGAAGGCGGAAGGTGGAAATCAGAAATCCAAAGGTGAAGGTAAAGTATTTTAAGTTTCCCACTACCTGGAGTCCGCCCTTGGAATGTGGAAGGTGGAAATCGAAAATCCAAAGGTGAAGGTAAAGTATTTTAAGTTTTCTGCTACCCAGAGTCCACTCGTGGAATGTGAAAGGAGGAAAGTGGAAAACAAACCAATGACTACATCATAATTTGAGTTCCCTCCATGGAAAGCAGAAGGCGGAAAGAGGAAAGGTAAGATGAACATTGGGTGATTTATGGAGTTCCGTCTGCCGCAATTCGCATTGATACATGTGGAAGGCGGATAGCGGAAAGCGGAAGGAGGAATTCAGAAAGGTCCTGTGAAGGGCAGAAAGGACTTTTCTAGCTGCAGAAGGAATTTGTTAAGGGTGGAACGACTATTATAGAAGCATCTGAGATTCAGAATGAATGAATTAGGATGTACATGACCCATGACTATGTTTAAAGAAGAAGAAATAAAAATTCTTTTTTTATGCATATCAGTCAGGTGTATGGGTACATGACAAAGTGGTATCAGAGCTACGGGTTTCAACCTTGTCTCCTTTTGGGAACATCTAGTTCCACCGCATTATGGAAAAACTTTGTTCTAACTGTAAAAGATTGCTTGGAATAAATCGTTTGTAGAAGGAAGACTGCAGTGAAACAATCGATAGGTAGTTTATAAATTTATGAGATTATTGCGCATCTAACAATTGTGTTTATGAACACATTTTGCAGAATCGTAGTTACATCAAAAGGAAGCATTCCACCTAGTGCAGCATGGAAAAATTGGTCTTGGTCGGGACATGAGGATCAACACCATGAATGATGCACAAGATCCCTATTAAATCTAGGTAGATGCCATGGGGGAGGATATACGGGTTGGAAAATGCTGAGATAGAATCCAATGGAAGAATATATCAAGAGATTCCCTCATATATTGTAGCCACCATGAGAAGCCTAAGGGTGGAATTGCAAAGTTGCAGAGAAGACAATGAGAGGATGATTAAATCTCAGGAAGAGCAAAATCAGATGAATGCATCCATGCTACCGATTTTGACAGACATCCAAAGGTGGATAAACTCAACGCATTGGACAACGAATCCATAAAGAAGTGGTAATAGTGCAAGAAGAAATCCCCGCAAGAGGTCCATCATCTATAGAAAAAGGTCTTCTAGTGGATCATCTAACTCAGAAGAATCCATTAGGGGTTCAAGCTCTTCATCTCACACGAATAAGGGAAAGAGGCATTACCAGAATAGTTCACATGGGGAATTTAAGAAGGAAAATCCTCCTACGTTTGATGGTGAGGTAAATTCCAGTCAAGAAGTTGAAGCTTTCCTTCTTGGGATGAGAAAGTATTTCCAAGTCCAAGACTACTTTGGAAATATGAAGGAAAGAGTATCCATCTTCAACTTAGGTGGAATAGCATCTATATGGTGGGAGCACCACAGGAAAGAAGATCAATGAAAGAAAGATCGTGTGGAAACAGTCTAAGAAACATTTCAATAAGAAGTACCTCTCTGATAGGTACTATGATGATAATATTAAATACTTCCATGAGCTGAAATTGGTACAATTGACCATAGAAGAATATGCAAACAAATTCTTGGAACTGTTGAGGTATGTCAAGTATATTCGAGATGATAAAGTGAAAATTCAATGTTTTCTAAGTGGATTACCTCAGTCATATAAAGATAGGATTGAGTTTGACCAACCTCGAACTTTGGAAGAGACTATAAGGAAGGATAAGTATTGCTATGAATAGAACAAAAGAAGACCTGATGTCCATAAGGAATGGAAAGACAAAAAGAATGATAAGTTTAACCAAAGGAAGAAAGGTTTCAAACCATCTCACTTCTGAAATCAACAAAGGCAGCCATCACAAGCTGTGACCAAACTAGCCAGAATGATGGGAGACAAGCCAAGATATCCAAAGGAGATAAGATAACCAATTCAATGTTGGGGATGTGGAGGAGACCATATGCTTAGGAACTATCTGCATCATAATGAGAATGTAAGTCAAGTTCACAATATCCAAGGAGATGAAACTGCAGGTCAAGTGGAAAGGACCATCCCTAGAATCTATGCAGCACTAGAGGACCTCCAGGAAGATCATCAATCAACCATGGTTGAAGTCAAAGGTAATATTGCTGAGCAATTTGTTTCTATTTTGATTGACCCTGGATCTACTCACAGTTATATCACTCCTAAAATTGTTGAGATTTGTGGTTTTAAGAAATTAAAGCATGACAAATCTTGGTTAGTTCAACTACCCACCGCAACCAAGAGAAAAGTTACTGAAGTGGTAGAGAAATGTACATTAGTCATGGATGGGCTATCCACTTATGTAAATATGAATATTTTGCCACTTGGTTCCTATGATATTCTCATTATAATGGATTGGTTAGAGGCACACAAAGTTACACTTGACTGTTACAACAGGCCTTTTGAATGCATGGATGAAGAAGGAAACCCAAAGGTTATGAGAGGCATTCCAAAGGTGATTTATGTTAGGCAGATTTCAACAATGCAGATAAATAAGTTTTGTAGGAAAGGTTGTAAATTGTATGCAACCCATGTTTTGGAGGAAAAGGAAAATGAAACCCCTAAGTTGGAGGAATATCCTGTATTGCAAGAATTCAGGGATGTTTTTCCTGATGAGATTCCAGGACTTCCTCCAAAGAGAGACATTGATTTTACAATCGGCCTTTTGCCTAGAGAAGCACCAGTGTCCAAGACACCCTACAGGATGAGCACACCAAAATTGGTAGAGCTGAAAATAAAGTTACAAGAGTTGTTGGAAAAGAAATATATCAGGCCAAGTGTATCCTTGTGGGGAGCACCAATTCTATTCATGAAAAAGAAAGATGAGACACTCAGGTTATGTATTGACTATAGTCAGTTGAACAAAGTCACTGTGAAGAATAAATACCCATTACCTCAAATTGATGATCTTTTTGAACAAATGAGAGGAGCAAAAGTATTTTCAAAGCTGATCGACTTGAGGTCTGGTTACCATCAGGTAAGAATCAAATAGGAAGATGTTCATAAGACAACCTTTAGAACAACGTATGGGCACAATGAGTTTATGGTGGTACCATTTGGTCTCACAAATGCACGATCTACTCATGAATAGTGTTTTCAGCAAGTATATGGACAAGTTTGTTCTTGTTCTCCTAGATGACATTCTTATATATTCAAAGAATGAAGAAAAGCATGAAAAACATTTGAGAATGACATTGAAATTGCTAAGGGAGCATAAGATGTATGCAAAGATGTGAAAATGTGACTTTTATAAAGATAAAATTCATTATTTGGGTCACATTATCTCAAATGAAGGAAAATATGTGGACCTTGAGAAGATTGAAGCCATTACGAATTCACCAACTCCAAGAAATGTGACAGATGTGAGATCTTTTATGGGACTTGCAGGGCACTACAGGAGGTTCATTGGAGGATTCTCCAAGGTTTCACATTCAATCACTTCCTTGCAAAGGAAGGGGATAAAGTTTGAATGCACACAAAGATGTGAGGAGATCTTCCAACAACTAAAGAATCTTCTCACAAGTGCACCAATTTTGAAAATTGCAGGCCCAAAAAAGGAATTTGTGGTGTGTATTGATGCATGCAATCAAGGACTTGGAGGATTTCTTATGCAATACAACCATGTAGTATGCTATGAGTCAAGAAATTTGAAGTAACATGAGAAGAACTATGCTACTCATGATTTAGAACTCGCAGCCATAGTACATGCTCTCAAAATGTGGAGGCATTACTTAATGGGAAGGAAATTTGAGCTAAAGATAGACCATTGTGGTCTGAAATACTTGTTTGATCAACCAACTTTAAATGTTGGACAAGCTAGATGGTTGAAATTTTTATGTGAATTTAATTTTGAAATCAAACACATAAGGGGAAAAGAAAACAAGGTGGTTGATGCACTCAGTAGGAAGGTACATGAAATGCATGTGGCATCTCTTAGTATTTGCCAACCAGATTTGAGGCAGTAGATTATTAACCATATTACCGAGGATGAAATGTATGTACAGATAAAGGACAAGTTGCAGCAGCAAAGCATTGAAATGAAGTATGAGGAATATAAATGGGAAGAAGATGAAGTTCTTACTTATAAGAACAAAATTTATATTCCAAATATGGCAGACTTGAGGAGAATTGTTATGGATGAAATCCATCAAACTTCATATTTTGGTTACCATGGATATCAGAAAACAATTGCTACAACCAAAAAGTAGTATTTTTGGCTAGGAACTAAAAGGGACATTGCTGAGTATATTTCTAAGTGCAAAAAATTTCAGTGGGTGAAGGTTGAGCATCAACACCCCACAGGTGTATTGCAACCTTTATCAATCCCAGAATGGAAATGGGAAGTCATTTCCATGGATTTTATTACAGTATTTCCAATGAATATGAGACAACACGATTCCATCATGGTTGTGGTGGAAAAAGTAACAAAGGCATCACATTTCATATTGGTTAAGTCCACATATAAAGTTGATGCCATTGCAATAAATTCCATGAAAGAAATCAGGTTGCATGGATTTCCTAGGTCAATAATTTCTAACAAAGATACCAAGTTCACTTCTAACTTTTGGAAGGGTCTTTTTGCATATTTGGGTACAAAGTTGAACTTTAGCACCGCCTCCAATCCTCAAACCAATGGGCAAACATAGAGAGTGAATCGGATTCTTGAAGACATGCTTTGCATGTATGTAATGGAAAAACCAACCAAGTGGGAGGATTATTTACACTCAGTAGAATTTGCATATAATAATGAACAGCAAGCATCACTGGGAATGAGTCCATATGAGGCCTTTTATGGAAGAAGGTGTAGGACACCAGTGACTTGGGATAATCCAGTGAACATTATTGTGCTTAGTCCATAATTTCTTAAGGAAATGGAACAAGAGGTTGCAAAGATCTGGTAGAACCTAAAAGCATCCCAAGATAGACAGAAGAGCTATGCATATAATCATAGAGTGCACAAGGAGTATATTATTGGGGATCATTTTTACCTTAGAGTGAGGCCAATGAAGGGTTCCTTGAACCTTAGGAATTGTGCCACCTAGATATTGTGGGCCATTTGAAGTGCTTGAAAGAATAGGGATAGTTGCATATAGACTTGCATTTCTTGCTAGCACTAGAGCTCATAATATTTTTCATGTTTCTTTGCTTAAGAAATATGTACATGATCCTAACCATGTGATTAATTGGGATGTGATATAGGTGGAACCAGAAAGATAGTTCCAAACTGATCCATTTTTCATCCTTGACAAGAAGGTCACAGTGCTCTGGAACCGAGCCGTTGTACAGGTAAAGGTGCACTAGAAGCACTACATCCTGATGAGGCTATGTGGGAGCTGGAGGATTCCATGAGAGTGGCACATCCATTTTTGTTCAATTGTAGAGCATTGAGGACAATGCTAATGAAGGGGGAGGGGAATGTAATACCCTGTTTTTGACCCCATGGTATTAAAATTGTACATGATGTAAATATTGTTATTAAACCATGGAGAGGAGCTCAAGGCCAAGGCCCTGTCGTCGATTGGTGTTCTGTGTATCGATGATCAAGATAGATGTCGATGGTTATAGTGCTAGTCAGGAACAATATATTT
Source organism: Pseudotsuga menziesii (assembly GCA_001517045.1). Lineage (NCBI taxonomy): Eukaryota > Viridiplantae > Streptophyta > Pinopsida > Pinales > Pinaceae > Pseudotsuga > Pseudotsuga menziesii. Next base: position 264,346 of record LPNX011119389.1, on the reverse strand, counting down.
TAAGATATCATGTAAATATGCAATTTAATAAAATACCCACAACTAGTTATGCACTGCAACGAAAGATATGGGGGCATGATTTCACAAGGAACAGGGAGGATAGTTGTTCAAACCCTTGAGCCAATAGGTTAAGACATATTTTGAGGGGAGAACCCTTAAGCTCTCAAATACCCTTTTTGTCCTGTGCACTCAATCATTCAATTCTTCCAGAAGTTCGTTGAGGCAGTTAATTCCTTGGGTAGAGAGAGGCATGGCAGTCGATTTGGTGCTTTAGAAAACCTGCAGCCTAGGGGAACCCATATTCTTGCTTATGGGGCAAGAAAACACTAGGAATGTGTGCCCGTTCCACTATCCTCATGCACGCAGAATGTTTGCGAGAGGAGAAATTCATTTTTTGATTCCTACCCTCACACAGAGATTTTTCATCCCACATACGCAGCAAGAGCTAGGAGAGGCATTAGTTTCTCATTCAGAAGTGTATCTCTTCATCTAACCTTGGATGGAACCTTATTTTTCTGTATTACAGAGTGGTTGGGAACCCTGGTTATCAATGTTACAGACTGGATCCCTATTTTGTTATGTGTACCCTGGATTGGGTTTGGACTGTATGCAATACTTAGGAGTGGAAGAGGCCCATAATTGGCTTGATAAACCTAGTGAAGAGAGGAACCTCGCAAAAATATAAAGAGTGGTTGGTTAATATTCTATGCACACCTTGAAGGGCACTAGAAGGGAAGGTATGGCCTGAGGGGCTGTGTAACAGAGAAGGGAATAATTCCTTGTGTTGGGTGTGTAGGTATTGTGGATGCCATGCCAAACAGATCTAGTGGAGGTGTCCCTAGCCCTGTGAATGAGCTCACTAGCTTAGCGATTCTTCCTTTCCACTGCCTTAACATCCTGATAAACCTAATCATATATTGGCTTAGTTGAGTATCATGATAAACCAAACTATTAGTTGGCTTGGTTGTGTCTTGATGTGCATTTTGGCCATGTGTGAATCATTTCCTGAGTTGTATGATAAACCCAACGGTGTGTTGACTTGGCTGAAAATCCTGATAAAGCCAATTGTTAGTTGGATTGGTTGGACCTTAATGTGAATATTGGCTATGTGTGAGTCAATGCCATTATCCTGATAAACCCAATTATGCATTGGCTTGGCTGGACCACCTGATAAACCCAACTGTAGGTGGGATTGGTTATGTTTGATTTGTTCTGGCTATGTGTGAGACTGTTGTTCCCTAGTTCCTTGTGGAAATCATGCCCAGATCGGGGGTGTCAGTTGTGTTAAGATATTTATGAACATAACTGGACTATGGTTGGGTGGCATGTTGCAATGACATAGCTAGTTGCAAGACAATTTTATCTTTAAGATAAGTATTCTCTATATAAATTCTATAATGTGTTTGTTTAAGAATTACTAGGAATGAGTTGACAGCTTACTAAATATTGAAGTAGAGTTTACTGTTGTTATGTTTCCTACATTTTACATATGCATATGCTTTTGGTTCCCAATACATTTTGCATAAGTTTGTGGAGGCTATAAGCCTAGTTACAGAGTCAGAATACAGTTCACTTAAGTGTTTTTGCACCACCGAATCTTCCCGCGGAATGCGAAAGGCAGAAAGTGGGAAGCCAAAGGATAAAGGTAAGTATTTTTGGATTTCCACACACCAAAATATGCCCACAGAATGTGGAATGAGGAAGACAGAAATCGTAAATCCAAAGGTGAAGGTAAAGTATTTTAAGTTTTCCGCTATCTGGAGTTCGTCCGCAGAATGCGGAAGGTGGAAAGAGGAAAGCGGAAAATGAACCAATGACTACGTTGTAATTTGAGTTCCATCCATGGAAAGCAGGAAGGTAATATGAACATTGGGTGATTTATAGATTTCCACCTATCGCAAGCCGTGTTGAGGAATGTGGAAAGTAGAATTCGGAAAGGTCCTATGAAGGGAGGAAAGGACTTATCTAACTATGGAAGGAATCTATTAAGGGTGGAACAACTATTACATAAGCATCTGAGCTTCAGAGTGAATGACTTAGGATGCTACATGACCCATGGCTGTGTTTAAAGAACAATAAGTAAAAATTGTTTTTTTTATGCATATCAATCAGGTGTATGGGTACATGACACCCTCAAATGAACAAATGCATGAATGGGGAGAGGATGGATTTATTTATACATTTTACAAGGAACATCAGTTCATTCACAACTAGAGGTGTTAGTGAAACACAACTACACTAACTATAATTAGGGAAAGTGGGGAATCCCCTTTTTATCTCATTTGTTAATGGTCCAACAGACATGTGGGGACCCAAATATTCACATACCAACAAACTGATAGAATTGAACACTTTACAATATGGAGTGATTTTGGCACCCATGAACCATTATTACAACATGGAGTATTTATTAGAATTTGAATTCCATTTAGATAGTCAAGTAGATAGTTATAATAATGTTTGCAGCAAAAGAATGGAGAATGAAGATACAAACTAAACAAAACAAACCACATAGGAAATGGACAAGTATTGCTCAGGAATTTACAGTATCATTCACAATAATAATATTCGGTGTTACAATAGTTTACATAGGAAAGAATTTGAATGCATGGGGTATGAATTCGAATCTCCCAAGTGGATATGACTGTATCTAACTGAATCTCTAACTCATGGTCTCTCAATCAATATCAAAGTCCAAAATCAACTCCCATATGTCCAACCAACTCAAACAAATAGTGACAGCTAGTTAACTAAGTGCAATTGAGTGTGGTAGGTGGGAAAAGGCACCTACTCCACATGCATCATGCATTATCCATGCAAAACATGCGCTAGCTAACTATTTGAGAATTAATTGAAAGTAACTGAGGGCTAACTAATACTAACTAGTACTAACTCCAACTAACTAAATAGGTTTCTATCGGGACTTCTAGTGGCTCCAAAAATGTAGGGATTGGTCTAGGAGGCACCCAAACCGATGCATGCACATGCAATAAGTGGCAGTTAACCTCTAGTAGTGTTCCCCACACTCTAGTGACTGGTACATGTGGCCCCATTAGTTCAAGTGGACCCAATTGTACTAGTCGACCCAAATATTTAATTAAGGTTCCTAAGTTAGGAAATAATTAATCTAACAGACATTTGACCAAGGGAGGATTAATAATCCTAAAACCCCCTTTGAATCCTANCCCCCGCCCCCCCGCCCCCAAAAATAAGCAATAAAATAGCAATCTGCAAGCTATATTTAGAACAAAGAAGCTTCCTCCTTAGAAAAATAAATTGAGCAAAAACACTGCTGAAAAATTGTAGCTCTATGCAACAGCATGGTCCATCAGTGGACCTCTCAATGTACTTCCGATCTGATAACTCTATTGATCTCTTTTGGATAGTGAAGGTAGGGAATGATCAAGTTTCTTCTTCTGTGGGCCATGTAGCTGATCATTCACCACCATCAAGTAGCACTGACCTGGAACATTACTGAACCATACTGTAGAGAGCAAATCTATGAGAGATAGTGCAACATGCTCATTCTGATACTAGGACCTTGTTCTTCTTCTGTCTTCTGGATCTCCAACACCATTTCCATCTGGGCTTAGGCTTCTAATTAGGAATAGGTACTAGATCTGGACCTAGAATCTCTTGAGATTCAATCTCAATAATATGATCATGCTGAATGTGATCTTCTTCATCTGAATCTAAAACCTGTAGCACACCATCATCATCATCATCAAAAATAGGTGGAGAAATAGTTATACCATCCTATGTTGTTGGAGGAGTATCATGCAACTGATCTTCTTAGAACTGGAAACTTATTTCAATGAATCATCTTTTGGTTTCAACCTCCATCATTTTGTAAGCTTTTGCATCTTCTGCATATCCCAGCAGAATGCATTCACTACTTTGGGCTTGGAAGGGCTTCCTCTTGTCAAGTGTTATTCTGGCCCAAGATTTGGAACCAAAAACTCTCATATGAGAGACATTGGGATTATACCCATGCAGTGCTTCGAATGGATTCACCCCAACCATTGACTTGTGGGGCACCCTATTCTGTAAATACGAAGCACAGTTTACTACTTCAGCCCAAAGAGAAGGAGGTAGATGCTTGGCATTGAGAAGGCATGTTACCATCTCTTTCAGTGATTTGTTCTTCCGCTTAGCCACACCATTTTGTTGTGGTGTGTATGGAACTAAGTGTTCCATTCGAATCCCCTCTGATTCACACAAACTCTAAAAATATCCTTTGATGTATTCTCCTCCCTTATCGAATCTTATTGACTTTATCTTATTATTGAAATTGTTCTCAACCATAGCTTTAAAAACTTTAAAAGTCTCAAAAACTTCTAATTTTTGTTTCATGAAGTAGATCCAACAGTACCGTGAACAATCATCAATAAAAGTGAGGAAGTACCTGCAACCATTAATGGAGTTTGTTGTCATAGGTCTTACTACATCACTATGTATCAAATCAAGTCTAGAGGCATCTTTATGTGCCTTCCCAACATCATATTTCTTTTCTGGATGCTTACCTACCAAGCAACCAACACATATTCCATCAGAAATTTGGATCGAGGGAAAACCTTTAACCATTTTATCATTGTGGAGCTGCTTCAGATATTTGAAATTACGATGGCCAAATCTCTCATGCCAAATCTTGTTGGTGTTGTTAGCAGGAGAAAATAAATCTATAGGAGGAGAAACAAGTAAGAAATGTCAAAACTCATAAGCTTTGGTAAAGTGATTTGCAATACCTTTAGCTACAAGTAGCCTAATGGCTTTTTATGTAATATCAACTGACTCTGAATCTAATGTAACTCTCTTGGGAGAGCCTGCATGAGTCATTTGGTAAACATACAACAGGTTAGCAGCAAGGGAGGGCACATATAATACATTCTTGAACTCACCATGCTTCGCTCTGGCTGTTCCCCTTCCTTCTGCTGGAATATAAGAATCATCTCCCATGTGAATGTTCGGCCCCTTTGTTAGTGAGACGGTAGAGAATGATTCTTTGGAAGAAACCATGTGATTGGAAACTCCATAATCTATTATGTATGTTGAGGATGAAGAGATTGTTGCTTTCAAAGCATGACACCTCTCGCTATCTTCTGTATATGGTTCTTCATCGGGATTCTTTGCTCTTGGGGAAGCAATGTTATGCTAATTGAGAAGAGCTGACATTTCATCAATTTCTTTCCTCATATAATGATCTTCAATATGGTACCCCTTTTCACAATAAGGACATAAATTATTTTCAATTTTTTTCTTCTTAGAGTTGGAAGCCCCTTCGGAAGCTTGTTGATTTTGTTTAGGCTTCAAATTAGCTGCCGTTGGCTCCTTCTTCTTTGATTTCCCCTTTTCTTGCACTTTGGAAGAGTCAAAAACTGGGAGAGCTTGATATTTGGATGTCTTGATGACTCCCATTCTCATAAATTATTCTTGCTCCTTGATTAAGGACTCAGAAAAAGAATCTAAAGAAGGAACCTTCCAATCAGGAAAGCTTTCCCGCTTGGAATGAAATATGGAAACAAATACAAAATAATCAGGGCCTAGTTTGCTGAGTATGGAAAGGACATTCTACTCATCCTTTCACTTTATTCTTCACTGTCTGCACTGGAGTAATAGAGACTTGAATTTAGTAAAGAATTGCTCAATAGTATTGAAACTACTGGGATGTAAAGATACCAACTCATTCTCTAGAATGTGTCCCCGAAGCTCATCTTGTTTGTTAAACAAGCTATCAATATTCTCCTAGGATTCTCTAGGAGTCCTCAAGCTATCTAGGTGGAAGAGGATATCTCTGGAAATATAAGTACATAAGTACCCGAATGCTTCATCACAACGGTTCAGAAACTTGTTCCACTCTACCGACCGATGAGGTTCAGGATCCCATACATGTATGATCTTGTGGTAGACATGCTTGCACAAGGCCATCTGCATATCAATCCTCCAATCAAGATAATTGGAAGTTTTGAGGATCCGTGGTTCAGGATTTTGAGAACTCGTAATTGCTCCTGCTGGAACACTGCAAATACTTCACACAAGCTACGTAGCACCTGTCAATTCCACTGGAATAACATAATAAACATATGAACTGTTAGGATCATGATTTTCCTCCTATTATGAACATGTTTCCAGGGTCCTTCATGCCCTCTCCACTGCTCTAAATAAATCCAGAGCTAGAAAATTATCATAGGGGACTTCTGTGGAAACCTAGCTTCTTCTGATGTTCGATGGGGAGAAACAAGCATGAAACTTTCCTGAGAAGGATCTGATACCATATTAGAATTTTAATTCCATTTAGATATTCAAGTAGATAGTTCTAATAATGTTTGTAGCAAAAGAATGGAGAATGAAGATACAAAATGAACAAAACAAACCATACAAGAAACAAACAAGTATTGCTCAGGAATTTACAGTATCATTAACAATAATAATATCCGGTGTTACAATAGTTTACATAGGAAAGAATTCAAATGCATGGGGTATGAATTCGAATCTCCCAAGTGGATCTGATTGTATCTAACTGAATCTCTAACTCGTGGTTTCTCAATCAATATCGGAGTCCAAAATCAACTCCCAGATGTCTAACCAACTCAAACAAATAGTGACAACTAGTTAACTCAGTGAAACTGAGTGTGGTAGGTGGGAAAAGGCGCCTACTCCACATGCATCCATGCATTATCCATGCAAGAAATGCACTAGCTAACTATTTGAGAATTAACTAAAAGTAACTGAGGGATAACTAAGACTAACTAGTACTAACTCCAACTAACTGAAGTAGGTTGCTACCGGGACTCCTAGTGGCTCTTAAAATGTATGGATTGGTCTAGGAGGCACTCAAACTGATGCATACACATGCAGTAAGTGGCAGTTAACCTCTAGCAGTGTTCCCCACACTCCAGCGACTGGTGCATGTGATCCCATTAGGTCAGGTGGACCTAAATATTTAATTAAGGTTCCTAAGTTAGGTAATAATTAATCTAATAGACATTTGACCAAGGGAGGATTAATAATCCTAACAGTATTATCAAGACTTTCAACCCTAATATATTGTATGAATTCCCAATTAGATTATTTTCCAAATCTCTCATTTTTAAGATACCCTATAATAAAAGAAGAAAAAAACCTGCTTATTTGTTTATAGAAACAAATGCCACTTTTTTCCTTTCTTTTGTTGACAATCAAAATTTGAAATATGTCATTTGACTGAGAATTTTTAGAGTTAGCTAGAAACTTGCAATGGATATTAGAAATAATAACATACATTAACAAGATGAGAAAGCACATTAATGCATCATCATGCATATCATTCTAACTACTATGTTAAAGACTATTTTTTCTTAGATAAACTAAGGAGGTGTTTGTATCCATGTTCTTGATATTTTTGAAAGCATGCAAAATACTATATATCATATAGAATAATGTCTACATATCAGGTCAAACATGCGTTATAGATATTATATATAATCATGATGGAAATGAAGTATTGTGTTCCAACTAAATCATATATTTATCATACATAACTGGATCCATTTGTGGATGATAGAAATTACACATCAAAACAAATTACCAAAAAACATTTTACTTCTAAACGACGCTTACAAAAAAACAAAATATCGTAAAACAAGTATGAACCCAACAAATTTAGGTCACAAAATAAGTTGATGAACTTGGCAATACGAACAAAAAAATCTACCAGTCACGAAATTCTCAATACTAATAAAATAATCTACCGGTACACTTTGGGAAAATATACAATAGGACAACCAAAATAATGACCATTCCACTATATCCCCACCATTATAATCAGTGTGCATTCATTTATATTACAAACATCTCAAACAACAACAATAAAATAAATAAAATATGAACATATGCACTCTCATTAACACCTTAGATCTAATAATAATTGCAGAGCAAGATCCTAATAAAAGCACATTTTAAACTACTAGGTCAAATTTAGTTTGAATATATAAAAACCATGCGATGTCTCTCCATCAAGAGTAACAACCACTAAAAACATATATATTGCAGTCAATATTTTAAACATGACAAGGCATAAAATAAATCATATCTTTTGAGATTTATAACAATTTGATGGAACCAATACTCCTAGGATAGAATAAAACCCTAATAACAATGAATGAGTCATAAGAATCAAGAGTGGCCTAGAATTCAACAGGACTCAAAACACATGACAAAAAGCATGATAAAAGGTAAAATTACAATATAATAAACTATTGTAATTGTGGATACAAACCATAAAAATAATACCATGTTAATTATTGGTTAAAAATCATGATGCGAATTTGTATTCTCTAATAAATTGCATGTGCAAAATGCCCCTTTAAGAACTAATCTTTCAACAATGGAAACATGATGAAACGATTAAAATGTTGAGAAAACTAAGAATGAAAAGTGGAATTGCATCAACCATAACCTTCACCTTGCAAGTGTAATCTGATGTGGGTGAACCATGAATCAATGTAGGCTTTATAAAGAACAAAATAGCCCATGATTTTCCCTCTAATACTAGAAATCAAGGGCTCAAAAAAGGTATCACATGAAATTGATTAAAATAACAGGAAAATGTAACTATATGCCTGAATTACAAGGAAAATGGAGGGTGAAATAACCCCTTGGAGTATCCATTGATGAAAATTGGGGGAGATGGAGTGATTTCACTCTGTTTTCTCTAGAAATTTGGGGTGAAAGATAGATTGGAGGGAGATTTTGTTAGGGAAAAAAGTGTTTTTTTTCATTTTCCTCAGTAATATATGAGAGGGCTATTCATTTTGGATTTATCATTTTCTTGATAAATATTGGGTGAATATATTTTAGCTAAAAAAACCCTTTCCATATAAGAAAATTTCCTGCTAAATTTTTGTAACCCCCTTAATATAGCCCATGGGATATATATAGCCCCTAAAATTATCCATGCGAGGCATGTTACGTCCACAAGAACAACGCATAGGGGTCCCACCCGAAGGGTTCTCTCCCATTTTTTCTTATTACAGAGCTAACCCGATGGGGACATCAAGTGCAAGGGAGGTTCACTAGCGAGGCAATATCATATCACGTCCATTCATATTGGGGATTTTGAATACCCCTAAAAACCTCAAAAATATATTGTCTCATATTAAGGGGTTAAGGGGGGGGGGGGGGACATGGTAATATAAATATTGGGGGTTATTTTATTTGGGTGGGATGAGGAATAACCTCCAAATTGTGGGATGGATTCATGCCTCCAAATCGTGGGATGGATTCATATTAGACCAAGGTTTTGCTAAGGAATAACCTCCAAGATTCATACCTCCAAATCATGGGATGGATTCATATCAGTCCTAACTATTGCTAAGGAATAACCTCCAAAGTATTAAACTTATAAATTAATTTTTTTAGAATAATTTTTTAGGTTGGGGTTTAGGTGGGTATTGAGATTTAATCAAACCTTACTCCATGACAACCATGAAAAGTGAGATCTTTCTTGGCTCACTAGAAACAAAAAATGTTATATCAATATTTCTTGGCTAATTATTTCTTTCAACCTTTTGTATTCTCCTATTGAGCTATATTTGGAACATTCATAATTGTAATTTCAATTCTTATATCCAAGGCATTCGTCTTAATATTGTATTGGAACTTACATGAATATAGGTGAAAATATAAATCCTTATTTGCATGCCTGATGTGTTATTGTTACCATGAAAAGGTATCATATAAGCTTCACTATATGTGTCTTTATAACTATTGTATGCTTGAAACTTAACAATGGATATTTTACCTCTCTTATAAAGATAAAAAACTAGATATAACCCAAGAAAATGTAACTAAATATTGTAAATTCTCTTGATTGCAAGAATACATGTAGAGGAAGTGGAGGCAATTCATTGCATCTTGTGAAAGACACAAATCCAAGCTATGCACATTATCATATGGTGTTATTGGAAAGTAAGAGGAATTTTTCTATGTTCATTTGGGTTCAAATGTTTGTTTTGATAGGAAGGTAAGGAATTTCATCCACGAAAGAGTTTCAATTTTGCATTTTTATGAAGTTTAATTTATTAAGCTTATATAAAACATGAGATCTTTATGGCTATAGTTGTTGGTTGTGGAGCCCGATCTTCCAGATTTAGAGATGTTATTCAGTCATGTTTGTACCCCAGGTTTACTGTACAATCATTCCCCAACTTTCATGTTCAAGGAAGTGCCTCGAAAAGGGGGTTCGGGGGCAATGCCCCCGAGATACGGGGGTTTTTTGGGATGTTTGTTGGCCAACAATTTTGTTGACCCATGGTATTGGGTTAACCATAGTATTTTCTCATGGTATTTCCCCTATAAAAGAAAATCATTGTAATACGACTGTGTATGGTATTGTATTGTATTGTTTTGTATTGAAAACAATCTCTGTGATTGTGTGAGAGAGACTATGAGGGTGTGAAAAGGAAGTACCGCAAAGTTGTTACAGGTTGTATCCCTTCATCTTTCTGGACGCTAATAAAAGGACTGGAAATTTCTGTGTGGATGTAGTCCATCTCTTAGGTGAACCATGTTATATATGTGTCTCTTTGTGATGTGTTAAACGTGTTGTTGCATCTTTTTTAATGAATTGACTGTATATCTGTTATTGCTCCACAGTCCTGTTTCTAATAATAGTTATATTTACATGATATAAAATGTTAAGTTTTCATATTCTAGAATAGATTCAATAGTATTCAATTCAAAATCACAGCATCAGCATATCAAGAATCATTGATAGAAACACAATCACAAGATAGACACATTATCTTGGGAAACCCTCAAGGGGAAGAAAAACCAACAAAAAATTCCTATGTATAAGATGTATAAAAGACAACCCCAAAAACAAGTGTTCTCCTCCTTTTGTTCTCTCTCTCTCTCTCTCCTATGCCCTACACAAGTGAGTGAGTCTGTGTTCAAATAAGAACCACAACTCCTCTATTTATACACATGTGTCAACTTGACTTTTGCACTAGACAAGTCAGCCCCAATAAACTGTCTAGGTCGACTCACCTAGGAATACTCAAAAACAATATATTATATTATTTATTAGGGTACTAAAGACTCGACACAAGTGGAGGATTCACCTCATGAATCTGTGATGACCAAATACAATAGTAACACCCCGTCGGAGGAATAATAACATCTCCCTTGGGTTACATCAGTAAAATACATTTAGAATATCCTTTGAAGTTACAATATTTCAACACTACCCCTTATCGAGAAGGTTATTCTACTGACAACATCATCACAGACTATAGGAGAACAAAGAGATAGTTACAACAATACATCGAGGCAACACATCTATATGTCACAGGAATTTTTTCGCAATCAGTAACTCGATCCTTTGCAACAACACTTTTATCTTCTCGATCCTTTACAGCAGCACTTCGATCTTCTGCAATAGCCTTTCGATCTTTTCGATCCTTTGCAGCAACACTTTGATCTTCTCAATCCTTTGCAGAAGCACTTCAATCTTCTGCAGTACCCTTTCGATCTTTTCGATCCCTTGTAGCATCACTTCGATCCTTTAAATCCTTTTGCAGCAACACTTCGATCCTTTCGATCCTTTGCATCTATACTTCGATCCTTCTTGATTCTTTTCAGCAGCACTTTGATCTACTTGACCCTCTGTTGTTGTACTTCGATCTACTTGATCCTTTGTTGCCATGCTACCTGCGGTACACATGATCTATTTGTGGGATGATCAATCCCGATCACTTTAGAACATAAGTCTGAGGATGATGCAATCCTCCATCAGCATGATCCATGAAATCGGTCAACTGAATTGTCAACAAATAAATGTAGATCTTGATCGCACCCAGTGATGACCCTATCGTCCATAAGGACTCATTGTAGACCATCCATACCACACAGGTTAGGACCACTCATAACTGAGTGTTATACTACAGTATCTACACTTGCATGTAGGTATACTCTACCATGTAAGAGTAATGTCCACAGAGCAGATATCGATTGCATTCAAAATGTCAACACAACGTAGAATATCCATACCACACAGGTTAGGACCACTCCCAAGCCAGTGTTATACTACGGCGTCCATGAGGACTCATCATAAAGAATCCACACCACACAGGGTAGGACCACTCCCAAGCGAGTGTTATTCTATGGCATCTACATATGAATGTAGGCATACTCTCCATACAAGAGTATTGTCTGCATAGTAGATCTCGACTGCATACAAAATGTCGGTCCTTTTGTCCATGAGGACTCATTGTAGAGCATCCAAACCACTGAGGTTAGGAACAATCCTGTGCGAGTGTTTAATATACTATATTCACAACTGAATGTGAGTATTCTCCATGTGAGAGTAACATCTTGTAGGGTCATCCTTTATCTTATAAGGACCAATCTCATGCATAGAGTGTTATACCTGCTATCCTCAAGAGAGGATACTATCATCCACAAATAAATGTCAGACCATCATCACAGTCATCCATCATCGATGTCAGTCTCATCATTACTCCCCCTTTCTTGGGAATTTTCATATTATCAACCTACTCCCTCTTTTTCTAAGGAGGGTTCATGTCTTCGACTTGATTCTTCCTTTTCGAAGAGGGTCCAACAATTGTAGTCCCGTCACTCTTCCTCCTTGCGAGGAAAGTATTTTCTAACTCCACCAATCTTGTCGTAGAAATATTCAAACTTTGTTAGAGACAGAGGTTTAGTCAATATATCAGCAACTTTCTCATCGGTACTCACATACTGGAGCTTGATGGCTCCCTTTTTTACCATATCCCTTATATAGAAATATTGGATTTATATATGCTTCGATTTGTCATTGAACACTGGATTTTCTGTCATCTTTATACATCTCTGGTTGTCATAGAAAATTACTGTGGTGTCCACCTCCATGTCAAATATTCTTGACATCAACTTCCAAAGCCATATCACTTCACAACAAGCGGATCAAGCTACAATGTACTCCGCTTCAGCTATACTGAGAGAAACGTTGGACTATTTCTTACTAAACCATGAGATCATGGCAGATCCCAAATAGTAACATCCACTTGAGGTGCTCTTTCTATATTTGGCACTTCCTGCCCAATCTGAATCCGTATACCCAGACAAATTGTAGCCATGATCTCTCCCATAGTACAGTCCCAAATCAATCGTACCTTTTAGGTACCTCATCACAAGCTTTACAGCTATTAAGTGAACCCGTCTAGGTTTAACTAGATACTGACTCAAGGTGTTCACATCAAAGCATATATCTAGCCTTGTGTCGTCAGATACATTAATGACCCAATAATATGTCTATAGTGAGTCATGTCCACTAGAACAGATGTCTCATCAGATAACAACTTTAAGTTGTTGTCCATGGGTGTGGTCATGACTTTACAATCCAACATATAAAACCTTTTCAATATTTCTACTGCATACTTTCCCTGATTTAGAAATATTCCTTATGGGCTCTACCACACTTCTAGCCCTAGGAAATAATGCATCAATCAAATATCTTTCATCTCGAATTCTTCAGCTAGCTTCTTCTTGCAATATTTGATATATTTCTCATTTCCAGTCAGAAATATATCATCCACATACAACAATATTATGACTGGTTTATCATCCATAATATTCATATAAATATTAGGATCAACTTTAGTCTTGGTAAAGTCCATGCTTGTCAAGAAACTATCTATTCTTCCATACCAAGCTCTAGGAGCTTGCTTCAGTCCATACATAGCCTTTTTCAACTTGCATACATGTGTTTCTCTATATTTGACTTCAAATCCTTGTGGTTGTTCGATGTAAACCTCTTCCTCAATCACACCATTAAGGAAGAATATCTTTACACCCATTTGGTGTAAGTCCCATTTCATCATGGAATCAAGTACCGTGATAGTTCTGATGGAAGTGTACCTTGCTACTGGAGCAAATGTCTCTTCATAATCAATCCCCTCTTTCTGAGAGAATCCTCTAGCCACAAATCTTGCTTTGTACTTTTCAATACTTCCATCTGCAACATGTTTTATCTTGTAAATCCATTTCGAATATACCACACTCTTGTTTTCTGGTTTGCGAACAATATCCCAAACATCATTCTTCATGATCGACTGGTATTCTTCCGTCATTGCTTCAACCCATTCATTCTTCTATGCAGCTACCTCATAGCTAGTGGGTTCTTGGTCTACAAGATCACACATCAAAGCTACAAAATTGGAATATGGATTTGATCTTTTGTTGGTTGTTGTGGAGCCTTCTAGTGCTCCATATCTTTTTGCTTCCTGTATGATTTCTCTTACCTAAGCAGGTTTTCTCTTTCTAGATATATCCATAGTAGGGGGCTACTGGTGCTCTAGCATGTCATGATCTTTTGATGATACTATTTCAAGAGTGGGTTCATCTGTTGTCCTTCTAGGAGGTACATCTTCTTTATGTGCTTCTTCAAGCTGACACCTTCTATATTTCTTAAGAGCTTCCTCTTCATCGAAGGTTACATCCCTACTAATCTCGATATGATGGTATCCTGAGATGTATATCCTGAAGGCTTTGGAGACTTCACAGTATCCTACAAATATTCCCTTATTACCAGAAGGATCCAATTTGGTTCTCTTCTCTTTCGGAATATGTACATATACTGGACAACTGAATATCTTGAGATGGCTTTCTTTAGGTTCCTTTTGGTATACATCTCTTCAAGAGTCTTGAATCCAAGAGCACTATGAGATAATCTATTTTGCACATATATAGTTGTTCTTGCAACTTCATCCCATAGGTATTGGTCATGAATCATAGTTTTCACTGCTTCCATGATAGTTCTATTCTTTCTTTCCACAACACCATTTTGTTGGGGATTATAGGGAGTGCTTAGTTCCCTCTTGATTCTTGCCTCCTTACATAATTATTCAAATTCGTTTGAAGTGTATTCTCGACCATTATCTGATCTCAGTGTCTTGTTTCTCTTTTTTGACTGGTTCTCTATCAAGGCTTTGAATTCCTTGAATTTTGTGAACACTTCATTCTTATTATTCAAGAAGTGTATCAAGGTCTTTCTTGAATAATCATCAATAAGTGTGACATATTATTCATATCCACTTAAGGATATGGAGGGAATAGGACCACATACATCATAATGGATTAGTTCCAATGTACCTTTAGTCTTTGTGTCACTTTTCGGAAAGGGATTCTTGATGTTATTTCCCCATGCACATCCCTTGTAGGTTCCCTCATGTTCGATCTTCAGATCTGGTAACCCTGTTACCACCTTGCTAACATAGGGAAATGGTTTGTAGTTGATGTGACCAAGTCTCCTATGCCACAGTTCACTTGAGCTGGTAGTCTCATGGACAAGGGTTGTCTCTGGATGTCCTTTGAGCTTGTACAATCCTCCTTATTCTTCTCCAATGACTACAACATCTTCAAGTGTCTTTCCTTTGGACCACATAAGTATTTGTCCATCTATAAAAGCAAATCTATATCCTTTCTTATCTAGAGTTGAGATGGAGAGTAGGTTATTTTTCAAACCTGGTACATAAAGTACTTCCTTCATCTTCATGGAGGTCCTAGAGTCAAGCTTGTAGCTTGATTCTCCAATACCTTTGATGGGATATTGATGGTCATTTCCCAATGATACCTTATGGGGAGAGTTCTTCTCTTCAAGAATTGACAAAGTTGTCTTCTTTCATGTCATGTGCTTAGAGGCACCACTATCAATAAGCCATGTATCTTCTCCATGTGTTACATACCCAGAGATTGCAGAGAATAACACATATTCTTCTACATCTTCACTTCTAGTTCTCTTTTGAGGTCTTCCTTCATTCTCATCTTCAGCTATATGAGCATGATGCCTTTTGTTTTTGTTGTTCTTTGATGATGGACATTCACTAGAAAGATGTCCTATCTTATGACAGTTGTAGCATTTATACTTTTGAGTTATCCTTCTTCTTCTTCTTCTAAAATTTGTTCTTTGAAGGCTTATGATTACTCCTCTTGAAGTTTGATTGATTTCTTTCTTTAGTATGGGTAGCTAGAGCCTGATCATCTTCTTTGAGAAGAGTTTGTCTATTGGCTACTCTAGCTTCTTCTTGTATGCAATCTTCCCATACTATGTCAAACTTCATACTTTCTTTTCTTGCATATAGAGTTTGGATGAATGAGTCCCAAGGTCTAGTGAGGCCATTTAGAGCAGTCATAACCAATTCATCCCCATCAATGATATCTCCAATAGCACTTAGCTTCTCTTTGATCTGAGAGATCCTTGTGAATTAATCTTGAATAGATTCTCCTTTGTTCATCTTGGTTCCCTTCAATTGAGTTCTCAGATTCATATTTTTGTTGATGTTCTTTCCTTCATACATTCTGGAAAGTGCATCATACATTTGCTTATGTGTCTTCTTAGATGACACTTGAGGGATCAAGTGATCCTTAATGGAATCAACAATGATCCTCATTTCCTTGATTAGGTCTTGTTCATGCTTCTCCTTAGCTTCAACTTCTTCAGGTTTTGCAACTTCATTCTTGATGTACTTCTCAAGACCATTCTCTTTCAGAATGAGGCCAATCCTATACTTCCAAGCCAGGAATTTTTCTAGGCCTTCCAATTTGTTTTCAAGCTTAGTGCTTGGGGCCATCTTGTCCAATAAGTCACTCAAAATTGAAATTCATCAAAATGGGAGATTGACCTTACCGGTAGATGCACTTGGAGGAGGTGAGTGGGTTGATCCAATTGCTTTATGGAGATCCCTAATCTCCAGTATTCAAATCCTACTTGCAAGGTTGCAACACTGTAGATATTTTGGTTCTGTTTCACTGTAGTTTTTTTGGTTCACTGCCAACTAGGGTTTGGCTTTCCCAGATATCTAGCCACCCAAAAAATTCGATCTAGGGCTCAATAGATGCGCTCTAGGAGGGTGCAACTTTCTATGCAAGAATATCTTCAAAACTCCAACTTTTGTAGAAACCCTAATTTCTTTCAGAGAGGGAGGAGGGAGAATTTCACCTTGTGAAAGCTTCTCTAATTAGGTTAGCTCTAATACCATGTTAAGTTTTCATATGCTAAACTAGATTCAATAGTATTCAATTCAAAATCACAATAGCAACATATTAAGAATCACTGATAGAAACACAATCACAAGATAGATTGAACATTTATCCTAGGAAACCCTCAAGGGGAAGAAAAACCAGCAAAAAATTCCTTTGTATAAGATGTATAAAAGACAACCCAAAAAAATAGGTGTTCTCCTCCTTTTGTTCTATCTCTCTCTCTCTCTCCTATGCGCTACACAAGTGAGTGAGTTTGTGTTCAAATAAGAACCACAACTCCTCTATTTATACACATGTGTCAACTTGACTTTTGCACTAGACAAATCAGCCCAAATAAACTATCTAGGCCGACTTCACCTAGGAATACTCAAAAATAATATATTATATTATTTATTAGGGTACTAAAGACCCGACACAAGTGGAGGCTTTACCTCATGACTCTATGATGACCAAATACAATAGTAACACCCCGTTGGAGGAATAATAGCATCTCCCTTGGGTTACATCAGTAAAATACATATAGAATATCCTTTGAATTTACAATATTTCAACATAAAATTGGTAGATTGGCAAGTTGTGGTGTGAAACATCTGCAATTCTCATCTTTTCTAAGCATTGCACTGACTATTGGACTATCAGTCTTTTAAATTCTTTGTTACATTGATCTCTTGAATGGGTTGTCTTTTATGCATTTTTCCTTCCCCATTACTAATTCGTTCGGTCTTCCACTATCCAACTCTACAAATTGATCAGTCGACCCTACAATAGCAGTGGGATCATTATTAGCATTATACTATTATTTTATTTAGCATCATGTTTTCTTATACTAAGATGCATTAGGTATCATGTTTGTTACAACTTGATAATATGATATAAATGGGGTATTAAAAATAAGTTGATAAAAATGGATACCTACAATATATGGTGAAACTAAGGTTTTTTTTTAATTGGAAAGTTATACTGGGAGGGGGGTTTAACAATACAATTTTAGGAGCCATTTTCCAAAATTTCTTAAAATTAGGGATATTCTTTAATATCCTACGAATGGTCGTGCTATGTAACAAGTTCATTGAGTGAACCCCCGGTGATCAAGTGAGGCCCTTTTATAGCGATTTATATCCTCTCGGGGATTTGACCTCGAGACCTTCTGCTCACAACTTACAACACTCGACCATTTGAACTAGCCCGCCGAAGTCAACGCATACATTATTATTTATTCTTCACTTACAAAGTTTTTAAGTATTCAAAGAAGCAAAGATACACTTGGAAAATTGTTCAAACTAGCCTCAAAAGCTTTAATATGGACATATTCTTGAAAAAACAAAGAATCATTTCTAATATACAACTGTATAAAAGTTTTCTCATTTGAACCAGCTTTTAATGATCTATATATATGGTTCCTCTCCCAATATATTACATTATCAAAGAGTTAAGTATTTAAGTAGCTTTACACAATTGTTGAACACTAAAATCTTGATAATAACTTTTTTTTAAATAGTAAACTCGATTACAACACCAAATGATCCAAAATAAGACTATTCCTTTAATATTTAAAATTAATAAATAATTTAACTTTAAAAATAATATTAAACATTATCATCCTTATAACTCCAACTTTAACATTGCTAATTTTTTTGGATTCATAAAGAAATTCCCTTCTTTAGTCTCATGAACTTTCTCCCAAATGAGGCTTTATGAGGACCTTTATTCCATATTCCTTATTCTCACTCCCACCCAAGAAGCAAGGTTCAGGAAATTTGCTTTATTGAATTTTTGGATATCAATTTTCTAAGAACATGCCCTTCCCTCAAAACGTGGTTCAAAGATATACTTTATTGAGCTTTTTTATATCAAGTCCCAAGGAACGTGCCTTTGCCTCGATGCATCCTTCCATCATGGCGGAACTTCACCATGTGCCTCCTTCATGTTGGGACAACCAAAATTTCTTCATCACGTTTTTGACAATTGGGTTTTTGTGTTTTTCAAGATCTTCGTAACTCCCTCTACTATTGCATATTAACTTTTCTTAATCAACATGTGGGATGGTTCGTTACAAATTTATCACCCTTAAGCCTATTTAACTATATTTGACTCTGTCATTCTTTCACATTTGGTCTTTCTACAATCTCAATTGTTAGCTAGCCATTACATAAGAGTCGTTTACAGATTTTTTATTATTATATATGGGTTCATCTCTTTATTGTACAATTTTTTGGAGTTGGCTAAATTTTAGACCATTTGCATTTTTTTCAAGTTTGATTTGAATTTAGCAACGCTATTTGTTGTTAAAAATGAGATTTTTATTGTTGAAATTGTAATTTGTATTGCAGAAATGGATTTCAGACACTCTATTACTCTTGGGGAACTTATGCAATTCCAATCACTGAAAACTACCATTTGAACAATTTCTGCCCTATTTTGACTAGAAAACTGGCCTGATTTTAAATGCAAATGGTCTAGAGTGGTAACATTTTATATCTATAATTTCTAATCATTTTTTTAAAATTGTTTAAAAATAATTGAGAAAAAAACCTGTTCAATTCTTATTGTACAACCTTAACCTTTTATATTTACAATTTAAATCTTTTTTTTGTAAATCTGAAGTTAAAAAATTTGACAATTTGAATCGGAATAGGCGGATTTTCCGGGCACAATTTTGAAAATATCTGATCAAATTTTTTTTAAATCTAGGTTACAGCTGTCATATTCTGGAATTTTAAGTGCCCTTGAAGTTTTTGAGGATGCTGGATCTATTTATACCATTAAAATCGCAATTAAAACACAGTTAAATTCTAATTTTACAAAATAAAACACTAAATTAAATTAAAGCAAAACAAAAAACTATATAATCCAAATCATCTAATTTTTATTCTTTTAAAAAGATTTTAAAGAAACTTTTATTATACCACCTTAACACTTTATATATACCATTCCAACCAATTTTTTTAAAAATATCCCCAAAACACATCCAAATCAACTAACCTTTAAATTATCTATAACTATTTATTAGTTTTGACTTCTTCTTAACCAAAATCCACTCATAAGTGGATTCACCCACCCCAAAACAAATCTCTAGTCAGATGCTTCATGTTTCTTTTTCCAACTGTAAAATTAATTCTCCCAAACGCTTTTTTAACCATTCCAACTCAATAATGGCCCTGGGTCCCCTCCCTCTTTGTACAAATACCTCACTTGGGCCTCTTTTTTCTCACTATCAGATTGCACCAGGGTCTCTGGTTTGTCACAATCAGATTGCAGTAGTGAGATCTGATCTGCCTGTATTAGTTCTGTACATCACAATATCTTGAGCCATGAAGGGTTTTTGTGTTCTGCCATTGCTACTGCTAGCAGCTTTCTTGTGTCTGCATATTGCAGCTTCTGCTGCAGCAGATACTTCTTCTTCTTGTCCCAAGTCCTTCAAGGTGAGCTCAGAGGACACAGCAACCAGTAAAGCTTATGCCCAGTGTCTCAAACTTCCACAGCTGGATGCAACTCTTTCATGGACTTATGACCCAACAAACGGGTCTGTGGATTTGGCATTCAGAGCTAAGCCTGGCAGTCCAACTGGATGGGTGGCTTGGGGAATAAATCCTGCTGGTGAACAAATGATTGGCACCCAGTCTCTCATTGCTTTGAGGCAATCCAACGGCACAATGGCCTGCAACACCTACAATGTGACCTCCAAGAGGGCACCCTTGCAGCCCTCCCCTATAAGTATTGCTACCACCGATCTGAGCTCTGAGTATGAGAATGGGCTCATGACGATCTTTGCAAAGGTGGCTCTTTCCTCAAAGAAGAGCAAGGTCAGCCATGTCTGGGAGGTGGGCAGTGCAGCCAAGGGTCTCAACCCCTCTGTACACGGCTTTGCTAACGCCAACCTCCAAAGCATGGGCTCCATCGATTTTGCCGCCTCCTCCTCCTACTCCACAAGCACTCCTGCCCCTCCGCCAAAGCAGAGCCCCAGTTCAAGCAGCGGCAGCATCACCAGGAGCTCTCTCACACAGTTCTTGACTGTTCTATCCTTCTTTGGTTTTTCTGTCATCATGTTTTGCAGCATCTGAGTTTAGCTGCTTCCAGAATTTCACTGTTATTTAGGTTTTTGGTTCTGGTTTTATGATTTTTGTAAGCTGCAGATTTCCTTATCCATTCTTCTGTGTTGAAGATCTGAGCAACGTATTGCTATTTGTTTATGGCAGCGTTATAAATGCCATGAATCTGTGTTGGAGGAGTAATAATAAAAACTCGCCAATTCTGTTAGAAATGGCGCCGCTTCTATTAGAAATGGTTCTCATATCGTTCTTTGGTACTGTGTCATCCTTCATGGATGCATGCGCTGTTTGAGTAAAGGCAGGCAATTAATTTTGACAATATATTTATAATCTATGGTATTTTGTTTATGTCTATAGTTTATTTATTTATTTATTTTTTAAATAGAAAATATGAAGTTACTCGGCAGAGGCTGATCTGCATCTTCAGCATATAATCAAACAGACTTATTTTTAAATTTTTAATTGTTATAAAAATATGGTATTTTGTTTGTCTATATTTTTCTTAATAGAAAATATGAAGTTACTAGGGAGAGGCTGATCTGCATAAGCATATAATCAAACAAACTTTATGTTTCAATTCGTAATTGTTATAAAAATATGGTATTTTGTTTGTCTATAGTTTTTTTTATTTAAATTTTATTTTTCAGAAAATATGAAGTCACTAAGCACAGGTTGATCTCGATCTTACGCATATAATCAAACAAGCTTCTTACCTTTAAATTATGTTTAAATTTGTAATGGTTATAAAATATTATATTTAGAAGTTTAGAAAAAATTATAATATTTTTTTATAATTAATTATATTGTATTTTGGTTTATTAATTAATATTACATCTGTAAATGGTCAAATTTTGTTAGCTTATTTGGTGAAAAAGATGTGGATTTAGTGTGAAAGGTGTTCGGAATTCAATTTTCTTAGAGGTGGGTTAGTTGAGAGGAAACACCCAAAAATTTTAGCCATCACAAAAATTAGTGTGGCCCAGATCTTCACATTACACCTATAAATATCATTTCATTATATTTTTTCAATGCATGAAGTTTATTTTTTAGGCTTGTATACACTACAATGTCAATGCAAAGCTTTTGGTTTTAGATGGTTAGAGTAATGTGTTTCTAGATCATAAAATGTTTTTTCAAAGTTTATATGATTTTGGTAGTTGAGATTTTTGAAAAAAGAGCTTTGTTATCATATGATAGGGTTAAAGTAATGTTTGTGGTGATTTTAAATTGATTTTTTTTAAAGTCTATATGATTTTGGTAGTTGAGATTTTTGAAAAAGGAATTGTGTTGTGGTATGGTTAAAGTAATATTTATAGGATTTTTAAAATGATTTTTTGAAAGTTTATATGATTTTGTTACTTGGGATTTTAGGAAAATGAATTGTGTTAGAGATTAAAGAGTTTTGCATTTTTAATTGATGTTAGAGATTACGGAGCTTTGCATTTCTAATAGATGTTGAGGGAGAAATTAAGAAAAGCTTTGTAGGTTGGAAAACTAATGATCTATAAGGATATGAAGGATGAAAGATAATTATTTTTATAGGAAATTGATAAATTATTGAAAATAGAAAAATTAAAAGAACATTTTTGAGTAATTAATAGGATGAAATTAAATTTTAAATGTGATATGAAAATAAAATTAAAATTGATAATATTATTAAAAAAATGAAGCAAAAAATGTAAAATTTTTAGTTTGAAAGGTAAAAAATATAAAAAGAGGAAAACAAGTCAAACAAAGCAATTCGAACTAACTCTATGGAAATTAATTATTTAAATGATTAAAGTTAAAGTTAAAATTACTAAAGTCAAAATGTTAAAACATTAATTAAGAAAGATAATAAAATCAAATAAAAATTAATAAAAGTAATTAATTGTTAATTAAAAAGAAACCCATGAGTAATAAATTATTGGTTTTTTTTGAGCCGGTAAAGATTGTCATATAATTAGATTAAAATTGATTAAATAATTAATTAATAATTAAAAATAATGAACAAGGAAATATAGAAATGTGAGGGTTTTTTGTTGTACTTGATATTCAAAAGAAAATATTAAAAGGAATTTAAGGAGGTTAGTTAATAAATAAAAGTGTAAATAATTTTTATTGAGAGGTAGGATTAAAATTTGATTTGAATATGTCAATTCAGGTGTAGCTCTGGTAAGAAGGACGACCTGGGTTTAATTCTCCTTAGGGGTGAGCTCGCTGGGAGGAGACACCCAAAATCCAATGAGGGTTGGTGTCTAGCAAACAAACAAAAAAATTGATTTGAATATGAAGGAAAATAGGAATGGTGAGATTAGAAAGTGGTAAAATATGGTTATAAAAAAGTTTAATCACAATTTATTAGACTATGTGAAAGCAATTTGTTAGAATCTATTTTTTCACTCAAGAATCAGAGAGAAAGCAACAATATAAAAGGAAGTATTGATTTAGATCATATGTCCTACTTTAATGCATTTTTGAGTTGTTTCTATATTGATATTATTATTATATTGATATTATTATTACATGGTTTTGGATCCAAAAAGTTAATCTTATTTAGAAAAAAATAAAATTTTTAATGTATATTATAAATATAATGTTATTCATATTGTATTGATTACAATGTGTAAGTTTTTTTTGTACTAACTGTATACATTGAAAAATTTACATATTATTTTTGTAATGAAGAAGACCAACAAATACAATACCTAATTGCATTAATATAATACAATTACACCTTTTTTTAGAAGAAAAAAATTACCATATGTACATACTCAAAAGAAAGAAATACTAATTATGTGTAATGGACTTCCTTAACTAGCATGCAACTACAAACCCAAACATTGACTAGTATGGACATAAAAAAAATACATTAAAGATCTAACAATGGGTGCACAATTTTATAGCAAATTTAATTCTCTTCTAAACTAAAGTTGTAAAATATTTATTTAGTAAAATAAATAAACAATATATATTGAATAAGAAATTAATACTTGAAGCTTAGCTGGAGCACAACCTTTGGGTACTCCTCCTTACGTAGACTCTTAAAGGGAGTGTTGCTTTTGGACCACCTCATTCATTGACCTCCTAAATGGGATTGCCTCCTTTAAGAATTTCTCGTTCCTTGGCATCCTCAATAGAAGGTCTTCTTTTGGGAACTCATTTTCTATCCTACTTGGTGGGAGTGACTCCTTTCAGAATTCCTTGTTCTTTGGCCTCCTCAGTAGGGGTGCCTCTTTCAATATCTCCTCATTCCTAAATCCTATTTGGTGCTAGTGTCGCTTTTACGACATCCCCATTGTCTAGACTCCTTGGTGGAATTTCCTCTATGTGAAACTATTCATTCCTTGGCCTCTCTTGCCCATGGAATTTTTTCATATAGATTAATGCTACATACTCATCCACAAAGTACATCACTCATAAAATACCTTATGAGACCGTTTAGCTTTTGTTTCTTGAATGCAAAACCTAGAACTAGTTTTATAGTACCTTTGGATATTTCTAAAGACGTCATCACTTTTATTAGTAGTACTCCTCATTTGCATATAGGTTTAGGAAATCCCTTAATATCATTGCACTTTAACTATTTTTCATCATTTCATTTGTCATAAGTTCCATAGCATCTTAGTATGCAACTTCATCTTTCTAAACTACTTTTCACCCTTATCAAATAGTAACACTCTTCCTTATATGGGTCACTTTAGCATAACACTCTTTTAATATTATCACCCAAATTACTTTAACACATAGGATCAAAGTGCTCAAAACATATGACTACACAAATGAACCTCTTTTCTTACTCTTATGAATGAATTCCTTCAATTAATGGTCTCCCTATCACCAAAATGAATTCCTTCGGTTAATGAGCTTTCTAATAATGACATTTTGATTTGATGCTTTGATTTATACTCATAATGATGAACCATTATTCAACCACATTAATATTCCAAAAATCCATCTATAATCAAGCATACATCATTCATCCTTCCATA
The DNA here is from genome assembly GCA_001517045.1 of Pseudotsuga menziesii. Taxonomy (NCBI): domain Eukaryota; kingdom Viridiplantae; phylum Streptophyta; class Pinopsida; order Pinales; family Pinaceae; genus Pseudotsuga; species Pseudotsuga menziesii. The sequence goes on along the minus strand of LPNX011119389.1, from coordinate 239,307 downwards.
AACCATTGTTTAACCACATTAATATTCCAAAGGTCCATCTATAATTACGCATAAATCATTCATCCTTCCATGAACCATTGTTTAACCACATTAATATTCCAAAGATCCATTTATAATCAAGCATACATCATTCATCATTTTCGATTAGGCACATATTGTTATCAAGTTCCATGCCCATGGTTCACAATCATTTGGTTGCATGTCCCCTCATTCCAATGTAAAGAAAACCTCATCATATTATTCTTTATAATAAAAAACAAAATCCAAAAACAGAAATGGAAAACATTCTTAAATCATTCAAAACATTCAAAAATCCAAAGGGAAGGAAAATGATTTTTCCATTGTTACCAATCCTTAATCAAGAATCCCCTTCAAGTCCAACAGTTGTCAAATTTTCCCAAGTTTGGAGAAATCGTGTTGGGCCAAAAATTGTCAAATTTTTCCTTGTTTGGAGCAGTCGTGCTATGCCACTTTATCATTTGCACTTAGAGGCATCAATAAGTATTATATAAGTATTCTCTTTGGATTAAATCAACCTTGTCCCCCTTACTTTTGAAAACCAAATTTATCCTATCTATTAATTTATTAAGTTTTATCACCTAGTCATCAAGTCACACTCATACTTTTCAATATACCTTCATATCTATGGTCCTAAGTACACCATTATTATTACTCACCTCCCAATATTCAAGTTATATGCTTTAAAGTTTATGGTTTGTTCCCCTTATAGCCATCTTTGTTGCTATGTTTAGTGGAGGTACTATGTATAATCCGTTTGACTTCAATCCAAGTTCTTACATATATCAAGGGCTCATTGTACGTCATTTTAGTTTACAAGGAATCATTATTTCCTTTTTTTTTAATAGAGCTACCCCTAAAACAACACATTTTCTTTGGGGGTTTGATTTAAAAGCACAATATATTAGATATTATTTTCGTCATGATAGGTTTCCTCATATGTTTAGTGGATTTTGATTATTGATCCTTGATTGCATTGCATGTTTCTTTTTGGTGTTTAACTGCAACACATTTATCTACACTAGGTTACATTGTATTTAGTATTTTGGTACCCATTATCCTTATTAATGGGTTATCTCACATTTAGAGAACATTTTCATTATTGTTTTTTTATCAAATGGTTTCTCCAATTCTCAATCACAGCTTTCCATTGGATTATAGAGAGCTTATATGTCGTAATGATTGTGTTTTAAATCTAATTGAATACCAATGAACATTCTTATCTCTCTTCCATCATATTTACAAGCCTTTAGCTTGGGCTTACCAACAATTAGCTATCCACGTGACCTGAGTTACCATCTAGTGGACCTCCTTTACAACTATTTTGTGTCTCACCAAGGAAACATCATTTCATCACATCTTTTAGACAAAAGTGATGTTCATTTATAGATGTATTATGACCTATATTTATATGTATTATATTACAAGTGTCATGGATTTGTATGGGATTTAACTTCAGCATCACATAAGCATGGGAATTTGCTCCTCATATGAAAATATTAGAATGATATTCCATAACATTGTTGTCTTGCATGTGGCCTCCTCTCTTCCTCCAAATCATATTTCCCCTCAATGTTACTTTGTCTCTCTTAGTTATAAAAAATAAACCATCACATATTTTGACTATACAATTACACTCCTAACCTCACATGTGAGGGGGCATTTTTCATCATGTCATTTTTGTCCACTTGCACAAATGAAAGGGTGTGCACTTTATATGTTGAAAACCAACATCAGCCACCACAGTGAAGCACATGAAACAAAAAGCCATGGAAAATACTTAATTATATATGGCGAATCAAATTCAAACCAAATAGGTGATCAAATAAATGAGTCAGTGGTACATCATTTCATGGTTAAATAAATTCCACCTGTAACCTTGTGATACCATGCATGGTTCTTGTGCATCATTAACACATTAAATTTCACAATCAAGCAAGTGCCATGGGGTTTCCATGCAAGTAATCCAATGTAGCAGCTAAAAACTACTTGAGCTGAACATTCCCAAACTATAATATAAGCCTAAATACCTAATAGAATTTTTGGGGTGGAGGTCAATCTCTAGAAATTCTAATTTATGGAAATATATGACAAGAATAAGATTCAATCATTTAAAATTCCATAAAAATACCACTTCTATCAAATCCCCTATTATTGTTGAAAATCCTACATTGGGAAAACTAGTAGATATATCCAAGCCGTCCACTTGCACACATGAAAGGGTGTGCACTTTATATGTTGAAAACCAACATCAGCCACCACAATGAAGCAGATGAAACAAAAAGCCATGGAAAATACTTAATTATTTATGGAGAATCAAATTCAAACCAAATAGGTGATCAAATAAATGAGTGAGTGGTACATCATTTCATGGTTAAATAAATTCCACTTGTAAATTTGTGATCCCATGCATGGTTCTTGTGCATCATTAACACATTAAATTTCACAATCAAGCAAGTGCCATGGGGTTTCCATGCAAGTAATCCAATGTAGCAGCTAAAAGCTACATGAGTTGAGCATTCCCAAACTATAATATAAGCCTAAATACCTAATAGATTTTTTGGGGTGGAGGTCAATCTCTAGAAATTCTAATTTATGGAAACATATGACAAGAATACGATTCAATCATTTAAAAGTCCATAAAAAATACCACTTCTATCAAATCCCCTATTCTTGTTGAAAATCCTACATTGGGAAAACTAGTAGATATATCCAAGCCGTCCACTTGCACAAATGAAAGGGTGTGCACTTTATATGTTGAAAACCAACATCAACCACCACAATGAAGCACATGAAACAAAAAGCCATGGAAAATACTTAATTATTTATGGAGAATCAAATCCAAACCAAATAGGTGATCAAATAAATGACTCAGTGGTACATCATTTCATGGTTAAATAAATTCCACTTGTAACCTTGTGATCCCATGCATGGTTCTTGTGCATCATTAACACATTAAATTTCACAATCAAGCAAGTGCCATGGGGTTTCCATGCACATAATCTAATGTAGCAGCTAAAAACTACATGAGCTGAGCATTCCCAAACTATAATATAAGCCGAAATACCTAATAGAATTTTTGGGGTGGAGATCAATCTCTAGAAATTCTAATCTATGGAAATATATGAGAAGAATATGAGTCATAATCATTTAAAATTCCATCAAAAATACCAGTTCTATCAAATCCCCTATTCTTGTTGAAAATCCTACATTGGGAAAACTAGTAGATATATCCAAGCCCATCTTAAAGAACATATCATGGACCATTAATTCATATTGAGGTATAAAATTGGCCTCATAAGAAAAAGATTCATTGATGAGTTGGAATTCAAGAGCCAATAGAATTTCAAGAAAATGAGTCAATGATAATCCTTGACTTGGCATGCTTGTCATAAAAAAAATACCTTTTTAATTCATACATTCAACTTATCTCCCTATGGATTTACACAAAATTCAAGCAGGAGCACTTGTTGGATGCACAAATTCAATTATGCATCCAACAAGTACCATACTTGATACTTTTGATGCCCCCCCCCCCACTATGAAAAATGAGAAATACATAAAAAAGAACATGTTACTTTATGTATTTCTCATTTTTCATAGGGCGGGAACCATCAAAAGTATGCATAGTGAGTACTTGTTGGATGTGGAATTGAATTATGCATCCAATGAGTGCTCCCACTCAAAATTTTAGTAAAACCATAGGGAAGTAAGTTGAAAATACAAAGCAAAAATAGTTTTTTATGTTTTCCTCCAAAATTCATAACTCTTATTTTATTGTTTTAACTATTATCTTATTATTTTCCTTAGGAGGCCCATTATAGACTTCAAAATGACTCTAATGAATAATTATAACCTCATTAATACATATGCAATAGTAGAGTAGTCCCCCAACACTGAATACCTCATATGTGTCGATCAAACTAAAATTATAGAATTCAACTATCATTACTCATCATGCCTCATCATGGAAGTTTTGAAATAGAAAAACACCTAAACAATTTCAATTAGGAATGTTATCACCTAAATTTCACACATCAACAACATTTCCTTCTATGATACTAAAAGACATTGTGAATATATTATGGAGCTCATAAATATTTTGTTTATTAGTGATCAACATGTGGAATGGAGGAATTAATGCACATTTGTATTTTCCCTAGATTGCACAACCTCTCAACATTGTGACCCGAGCAACATCGCATGGAATATTCTTTAAAACCCATTTAACTATGTAAAAATATAGATTCATAAACTTCACAGTGCATTTACATCCCCCAAATGCATTTGGGTTCTAAGGGATTTGAATTGGATTCATATACCAAGTACTTGGGTATTAACGAACCTCATTCTTGTACTTGGAATCTACTTCATGAAGAGGAGCTTTCACATTGTGAACTAATTCTTTGAATACATCCATTTTGGATATAAATGGAAGCCATGGGTATGGATTCCATAAGAGAAAATAGAGCAATTAGAGATTTTAAAGGACCCTTCCCAAAGGGAGTATTGGTCACCATCTTGTAAGCTACATTCCTTAAGGTGATACTATTATATACATGCCTTTCTTGCTGGAAATTTGCAATTTATCTAAAGCTTGTCTGTATTCCTTGTTTTCATGTCATCATTTAATAATAAGTTAGTTCTTAAAGTAACTCATATGCTTGGATATATTTGTTTGTTTGCTTCAACACATTAGTAGATATCACACTATCCATCTCATGATTTATTGTCTTGTTTGCAACCTACAAGGAAAGGAAAGTTTTCTCATTGTTGAACCATTTTTTCCACAATAGAATTGGTGACTCCAATTTATATTTTTTACTCATTTCAACTATATAGGTTGTATACTTTATTTTTGTTAATATTTAGAGAAATAATGGAGATGCTTGAAATTTAAAATTTTTATCAATGATATGCTGAGGACCTGTAACAATTAACAATCCAATCACACACAATAATTCATCCACAACACAAGATGTACCTTGGGGAAAATCCTCATATTAACAGAGAGTATGAAAAACCCCGACAATTATTCAGAGTATAATAGATAGATTGCAGACAATGACTTTTACAACATAAGAATATTTCCCGATAAGCGAGAATACGAAGAAATAGAAAAGAGAGATACACCGTAACAATTGTGATGAACTTGCCATATGCCTAGCATATTAATAACAAGCCATAATGACTGCCATGCAAACCCTAGTGAATGGTTGCATGAGAATTAACCACAGTTGCAATACAATTTTGAATTGCCTTCTTGGAATAATCAATCCATGCATTGAATCTTCATCATGCACAACTAATGTACCATACCTTTAATCATGGATATTAACTGATAGTTAACTGACATTGGAGTGAAATCAATCTCTAACTGAATACCTATGACTTAGTTAACAGGCTAACATAAGTGTCATAGTGCAATAACTCAAGTATCGCATGCAACACACTTTATTGGCTAAAGTATCATCTTTTGATTAACTTAAGTGTCTTTTGTTAGTCTAACTAAAGTGTAAACACTTTAGTTAACTAGTCCATCTTTCTTTAATCACGTAGTTAACCATTATTAATTGAATCTTTTTTATTGATGAACATTGAGCTCTTCTTTACTTAACCGAATGTTGAACATTAATAGTTCAACTGATGCTTTAACTAAATCATTGATTGAGGCATTCATATTTAACTGAATCTTTATAACTTGAGTTCACTTAGTCATCTACATGGGAAATTCAAATTATCTTTCGCTCATAATCTCTTTGTTTCTTATCTCTTTATCTTATTGCATCGTCTATGTTTAATCATCTATCATATCATATTATACTCAAAAGAATTGTCAAATGCTATGATCATATTATATTACCCCGTACCATATAGTCATATGATAAAGTAATTCACTCTAGAGGTGATCAATATCTAGAGGAGACTTAATAGCTTTATCCATCTTGAATGACCATGGTTAGTAATATATCACATAACATTTGTTATCTAAGCACTCCATCCCATAGACTAACATCTATGAGAATATTTGACTTGATATTACTCACAAGTCTGACTTGATATTACACAAAAGTCTACAATCTTGATATTGATCACAAGACTCGGCTTGATATTACTCATAAGCTTAGATTGATATTACTCACAAGATCACCTCCATAACTGAAGCTCCATCTCATAGGGTACTGTTTATGAGAATACTTGACTTGATATTACTCACAAGTCCGACTTTCCAATTACACACAAGTCTATAGTCTTGATATTGCTCACAAGACTTTAGAATACATGCATCACCACCTCAATCATATGAGGATATATATAAGACTTGATATGACTCACAAGTCCTGACTTGATATTAACCACAAGTTCGGAGAATGAATCCTGATGTTGTACAATCAACACTCCCTCTCTACGAGGGAGACATTCTTTGCTTTACCAAGAAATTATTGCCATGCCAAGATTATATTGGAAGTAACTCAACTTCGTTACTGACAGTGGATTTTCCACAAATTTGCAATATGCTCATTAGTAGTTATTTCCTGGAATTTTACTTACATGACCATGAATCTGATGAAAAATTCATCTCAATGTGCTTTATCATAACACATAGAGGGTTTTTCAGAAAGCTTGATTATTAACACCTAATAATTGTAGGCTCAATTCTTTCACCCTAGTAGGTAGCTTGCCAAGCTACACTCCTGCTCATCATGTAGTACTATCCGCAATACACTTTACTTAGTACTATTTGAAAATACACCTTGCTTCTATAGTACTAGCCACTCTTTACCTTTTGTAGTACTAGCCACAACATACATAACTTATCTCAGGATAAAACAATAGCTGGATAACATAATATGTCTACTATGTATAAAATACAATAGATATCATATTCTAACATACCTTAAAGGTACTCAAACATATGCTTATCCATAAGAATAGAAAAAATACAACAGGTATGCTAGATACTTCAAGAGACCAATCGTCTTGATCCAACCAGCAACTGACATGTCGCCTCTAGCCGATAGGTCTGCCTTCGATAGGTTCTCCTTGGTATGTTCAACCGACAGGTCTGCCTCAACAGGTTTTCCTCAACATACAACATATCAACATGCTTTGTGGCGGTTGAACTTCTGAACCGTTATGACTTCTTGTAACTGAATGTGATGGGTAGTCACCCAAGCATCTCAACATCCTATATAAGAATGTACATTAATGTAATATAGCAATCTTTTTTATCATCATTTGATTCCTCCATGTTTCATGGAGAAAAAGTAATAAATTGGTTCGAATTCTTGCATATTGTCTATGTGTATATTTCTTGTTGACCTAGTGTGTTTCTTGCTTTGATGTTCCTTTTTAGATGCTTCCGCCACAACAGAACTCGACTCATTCAGTCGAATGTTTTCCCCAGTGTGTACCTGGGCACGACGTGGATCACGACTACTTACACATAGTAGCACCATCTGGATCTGATCCAAAATATAGTTTCTCTAAACTAGAAATTATGGATTTCACATCCATCATATACAACAACACACATCAAATGTGTAATATCATGCAGAAATATATTCTCATCTTTTTTTCACTATTAAACATTTGTTGACTTCTTGAATCTTCTTCTATCTAGATAAGTTTACTTTGAGCTTTCCATTCTCTGTGATGGTTTTCAAGGATTTATCACTTTCATAGTGATTTCATATTCTTCTCTTTATACCGCAACACCCCAACTACCTCTCCAATAGCTTTAATTGTTCTCTGACAACTCAAACTATGACTCTTCTTAAGCATCAATAGTCTTTGAGACTTTGACCATGTATCTGCTCATGTGGATTCTCTCCACAAGATATCACAGCTCTTGGTTGCATGTGTCATGTACCATGACTAACTAGTGGGGACTTAACTACTATTTCCTGTGAAGACACATCGATACTCCCTCTTCAACCGGAGGAGTATTTCTATTCTACAACCAAGCTTGTCTTGGACAAAGGATTAGTAAGAATGCTAGCAATGTTTCTCATCTATACTGAACACCACAAGAGATATAAATCACTCTTTTCTAATAAAGAGATATGGCTCAATCTTGTACAATCAAAAGACATGAATCACTCTTGATATCTATCTAGAATAAACTATTCATGGGCCATTCACTACTAGACATATGACTCAGGCTCAATGAGTGAATGTTTTCCCTATATTTCTTATCTATATATATGTACTGGAGTTTTATTTCTCTTTTCTGTACCATGTTTCGAATATAGCTGACTAGGAACCTCATAAAGCTTTACTACTTTACAACATGCTCTATCTGGAGCAACATATGTGATCTTCCTTGATCAATGCATTAGTTAGAATCCATATATTTCATTGACTGAGACATATCCGAGTCCACATACACTTGTACCAAGTATATACCACAACACATGCTTTATACATGTCTATGTACAGACTACAAATCATATAACCGATCCTAGGACCTATGACTAATGAAATACATATCAATTGGCTTGAGATTCTCCAAATATAAAACAATAATTATAAAATTCCATATTTATATTCACATGTTTAATTCATAGGAATGGTGCATATTGAATTTCTCTTAAATTCGCCCTGCATTGGATAAAGGCTCCTCAATCACTAAGGTCACATAGGCATCTACGTGATGCTCCTTAAGAATTCTTAACACCCTTGCCTTCCATGTGTTGAAGTTGGAAGTACATTCAAGTCAGTTTTCCAGTTGGATGGAGATCGATGACATGACTCCAAGATTTTGCTCAACTATTCAAGATCACGTAGGATTTAGTTTTCCTGTGCAAAACTAAGCTCCTTCACACCCTATGCTCTAATACCATGTTAATATTTTGAAAAATAATGGAAATGCTTGAACTTTAAAACTTTTATTAATGATATGTTGAGGACCTGTAACAATTAACAATTCAATCACACACAATAATTCATCCACCACACAAGATGTACCCTGGGGAATATCCTCATAACAAAGAGGATGAAAAACCCTAGCAATTCTTTAGGGTATAACAGATGTTGGGCTCTTGGATTGTCCTTTATAATGATGTTATTTACATTAATTTCCTGGCATATATACCATAATTTAGTACATATATGTTCAATAAGGCTATCTTTACTCTATTTTTATTAATGAAAACTATTAAATGTAAAGAAAACCTAATCTACTTCTTTTTGATGTATTATGGTCCATATAACCCTCATTTTGGTACTCTTTTCGGTACCTCTTCCAGTCCTGAGTTTCACACTAGGTTTGATGGCATGATTCTTATTGGTTCACTAAGTTTGGCTTACCTTTGTCTTTCGGCTCTTTTTGATTCTGTGATACCTTTATCTTCCAATTCTTGCTAGTCACATTGATCTTGCATGTACAATCAAAACCATAACTCTATGATAAAATTTGGAATATTTTAAATGTTAAACAAATAGAATAATCATCATTCTCAAAACTATTAATAAATTTTTTTACATTAAAAATAATCATAATATTAATGGTTTAAATTAAAAAAGGTTAAAACTTCAAAACTATTAAACATGACACCCATATGATTAAAAAAATATATATCATTACTCTTCCACTCATGCTTTCATTCTTTTTAAAAATTAAAAATAAACAATATAATAAAATCTTTAAACAAGTGGAAACATGGTCACGTTTCTTTAAACTTTGAATATGATATTAGTTATTCTTTTTTATAAAACCATATATAAGGCATGTGTCGACAATAATATAAAACATTTGACATGGATATACCATTTGATTGTCATTACATTGATTTTGGTATAATTAATGGAATTTTTGTTTTGCAGGTTTACTTGATGAAGGAACTCAACACACATAATGAGGATGACAAGGCAGAGGATTCAGCATTCATCTCATATAACTCAGCCACAATCAGCAATTATCACTTAACAATCAATTTATGCAACAATCCAACACAAATCAACCCAGGAATCCAAATGATGAGTTAATTATAGTTACAGGTCATTCAGACTCTCATTCTCATTCGGATGCTCATTTGACTCATTGTTTACACCTGGAGATTCGTTTGTTTTCCTAACTAGATGAATTCATGGCACAAACATAAATATGGGTTTTGTTGCCCATCTGGCTCACATGGTTCACGAACTCTTGCTTGCAATAATTTCATTCCTACATCTTCCACGTATCCAACGATTTTGTTGCCCAAATGAAGTAAGTTGTTTTTGCATAATTTGGGGAAAACACATTTCTTTAATTTTATCCTTAATTAATGGATCCAACAATCCAGCACATCAACCAACCATCAATTCAGTATACTATTTTTACAGTCAATCCAACAATATCAAAGAGTTGGCACTCTCGTCATTAATCCATGAAGCATATTTCGAGGATGGTTTATGAGCAATCCATGTAGAATCTCGCAAAACCGTTCAAAACCCACTTCAGAAATGGTCTGACTTACTCTTACTAATGAGCCGCTTCCATAATTTCTAAACACATATGGAGAAAAACGTGCCCGATCAAAAAATATTTTATTAGATTTAGTTTGTGGTTGGTTCTCTGAAAATTTGGAATTTGTTTTGAACGACTGAGGATTTAACTCAACCTCCTCTCCCATGTAAAAATATATAAATTTGGGCTCAGGCCACATAGAAAGGATGCCATGTAATTTGCTGTTGAAGACTCTGCATTGATAATACAAGCTTTGTTTTTTTTGTCCATTTTCATTTTTCATTTCATGGCTGGTGATTGAATAGTGTGAGGATCAACCTCTGCTCTTGAGAGGGCCCCTTGGAAGTAGATGGTTGTATGTGTTTACGTTTTATCTCTGTCAATTCAGCTAAGTATTTTGTGCTCTGTTCTTACTGTGTGTAAACATTCTTCTCTCTCATGAATTCTCATAATGTTCCCGCCTTTTGTTATCACATAAACGTATTACTTCTATTCATGCATGCTATGTTGATTGAGCTCATTGTGAATTGTTAGATAAGAAAATAGATCTTTTTTTAAGTTAGTTCGTTTAATTGATTTCGTACAATAGTATTTAGTTTATTTTTCATAGTAGTGTTATTGTTTTCAGTATAGGTCAGGGTCTGAATTTAGTTTACTACTCACTCACTTAAATCCATTTCTATTTCGTGCACCTTGGATCTAACAACTAATTTTCACTGCTGTAGCTCTCATCGATTAGATAGAATTGCATTGTCAACATCATTTGATTAATTTGCAATAGGAATTAGTTTTCAAGTTAAATGCAATTAAATAGTTTCCTTTTACATATAACAATAGGCTCTAGTTAGTTGAATAGACTTTCATTTCAAATGTTCAATGGTTAATTTCTTTTCATAAACTAGTTAGCTTTGTTTTGCTCAATAGTTTGCAATTTGAATTCACATAGTATAGTTGCTTTTTGGATTGCAATAAAATAGTTTCCATTTAGTCTCCATACTTTGATTATAAAGTAGTATAGATTCATTTAGTTTGGATTTTCCTTTTCTAAATAGAATAGTTTTTCATTATCATTTGATGTTTGATTAAATAGCTTAGATTGCAATTTAAATTACTTTAGAAACATAGCAATGTTGTTTTGATTTTGTTATAAGTATCAAGATCAGTGTATAGTTTCAAGTCACTATAGAGAATAGGTTTGGTTTGTTAATAATTAGTTGTTTCTATCGTTGGAAGCTCTTCAAAGTTATTTAGCTCAAGCAGTATCTTAAGTAGATTAGATTTATTGTTGTTTCTTAGAAGCTTACATTTCTCAACAAGGTAGTTAAAATTTCATAAGTAGAGTCTGAATGCAATGTTATTTGTAGGTATGTTTGACAAACTGGTTGATAGTTTAAAACCTTTAGTTCCTTTCAGTTCATTCCTTTAATTTTCGCACTTATGACTTCTATATTTTAATTTTCAGTTGACCACCAATGGATAGATTAAGTATCTAACTTGTGAGATATGATCACCCCGTAACGGATTTCTTGCCTAGGTGTGAAGTTGTGCTACTTTTTTTTAATTTTATTTTTACCAGCTTTATGTTAGATTAGCCGAGAATAATCTAGACTTTAGTTCTGCACATATAGTGTTTGCATCTCAAAAGCTACCTTCTTGGGTTGACAATTAAGTTGGAATTAATTAGCATATATTTTCACCAACATTTTGGCGCCGTTGTCGGGTAGGTGCTGAGGGGGTTGGAGTCTAGGTAGATAAGGATAGATAGGTTGCCTTTACATTATACAGGAAGGGGGAGGGGAAATGATAAGACCCAAAGACGACTTCACTACGGAATTTTCGTAGTGTAACATCTTGACACATCCACTTTAGTGGGTCACCCCAAATCCTTGTTGTTCCTTTTTGCAAGTGTGTTTTACTTTCTTCAATCTTATTTTCGCAATTGTGTTTCACAAAGTGTGCTTATTTTCTCATAGGTGTCCTTAGTTTTTGCAAGTTTTACTCTTCGCAAAAGAGTGTTTACTTTTTTATTTATTTCCCTTAGGTCCATTTTTCTTTCTGCAGACATAGATAGTTACTTTCCCATAGTTAAGTGTACTTTTATTTCTGCAAACATAGATAGTTTATTTTCCATAGTTTAATTTCATGCACGTATGCTTTTATTATGAAAATTTAGTTGGTTTACTTTTTTGCAGTTTACTTTTATGCAAGTCTGTTTTATTTTATCCAAGCTTATTTTTCACAAGAGTGTTTTGGAAGTGCTTATTTTTCTGTACGTTTTACTTTCCGCTAAGTGTGTTTATTTTTTGCAAAGTTTGAGTATGTTTCTTTAGAATGTTTATTTTCTACAAAATTGGATTTTGTTTCCTTACATCAGGTGTTGCATTCGGATTTGTTACGTTCGATTCATTTTTAGTAAGTGTGTTTAAGTTTGTCATAAGGTCTTTACTTTTCAAACAAAGAAAAGAAAAGAAAAGAAATAAAAAATAAAAATAAAAACACAATTTGAGGTGGAGTAAGAACCCCAACCACTAATCCTTGTGTGAAGCAGGACCTACCAACCAAGATATGGATTCAGAAGTAACCATCAGTTTAAGAAAAATATTTCAAATCCTAGCAACAACTGGGATCTCAATTTCATCATCTCAAGGAGAACACATCTTGACAGAAGTCAAGAATTTGTCTATTCCTCCAGAAATAATAGAAGAGCCACAATCCCATGAGCTACAAATAGACTCTCTTTTCCAATATACCAAGGAAAGCCCAAACTTGGAGACTACATTCGATGGAGAGAGACCTGAAATTGAAGATTTATCCACATATCTATCGACAGATCCTTCATGCACTCAAGAAATTAAACATTTAAAAGAAGAGGAAATGCATGGCTTGAGAAAGGAAGGTGATTATCAAGATTACATCGAGTGCTGGTCGAAGAGGTAATGCGATCACAATACCATTCCTTCCTTCGACACATTCTGATGTAGAAACAAGTAATTTGGTTGGTATCTAGATTCATGTAATCACTGTAGTAACCTTCTCATATGTGGATAAACTTATATTTTCAATATTTATTCGCACTTGGTTACATTGGAAGAACTCATACACTTGAATACACGTGTTTTATTTATCCTTAGGTAGAATAGGATCATATGTATATAAATGAAAAGATGGATGTTTAGCTTAAAGATTAGTGCAACTTCACTTTTTTGTTTGTTTTATTTTTCAATAAAAGAACTAAGAAGAAGATAATGTTAATAACTAAACCAAAACAATTTTACATCATTAATTCTTTCCATACATGCATATTTTTACTAGAACTGTTTCTTAAGACCAATTTTAAAGATCATGAGGATTTACCATAGTTTTAAGGTCTATCTAAAAACCTAGAGGTCACTCTACATCTTAGATTCATTATCAAAGACTGTTATTTAAATAATTTTTATCACAAAGTAGCGTAAGGGTGAATGCAATTTCTAGTTTGTTGGGGAACACTATTATAATTCTATATGAAAGAAGACAAATTTAGGGAGTATATACACCTTTCATTCATTATCTTATGGCTCCATCCACTTCATATTAGTAAGCTCATCCATTTATGTATTCGATTTAGTTAGCTTGCTTGCAGTATCCAGTACATTGGGAAAATATATTTATTTGTTTCAACAAAGTTTTTAATAAATTATCCTCTAACTCGTATACCATCCCATCCTGTAGCATGGTTTTTAGAGATGCTCCCCCATCCACTCGCTCATGAGCAATCTATTGCTGAAAATCTATAGGGGGTGGAAAACTGGGACACGAGCCTCTGATGCAAAAAGGGTTTAAGAGGCTAACCCACCGGAGTACTGAAAAGGCTTGTTGGAAGTGGGCACCGGTCTATGGTATGACCAGGTAAACCCGACAGGGTACTAAACAAGCCTGACTGAAAGAGGGGAATCTACCTGGAAAGGATAATTTGTGCAAAGTATGTGGTTTTGTTATACCTCGATGTATGGTATTGTTTGTGAATTACAGCTAGAAATGAGTATATATTGTTGAGTTATGGTAAATGAACCTCATATATCTGCCATTTGAGAATGTTTGCAAGTTGCACTTAAGACCGTGTCGTCTAATTCATACTATACCTAGGATTTCAGTATCCTAGATGTGGGACCCATAATCCCAGGATCATAGTGAACCCATATGCGAACCTTGTTCATATTACTTGAATAATGATAAGACTTTGAAAAATAGCATGGATGACTAGTTTCCTATACGATTTATAGACTATCTACACCCTCATGTTTTCTATCTAAGGAAATTCCCCTATCATAGTTTTTATGTGGTCTTCGTAAGCACAAATTTGCATGCATTGAAGACTTTGAATTATTATGATATTGTTTTGGTCATATCATGAATATTTCTTTTTTTTCCAAAAAGTTCTACATTTTCTTTAGAATAACGATGGCTTCCTAGAATTGTTCGCTGATTATTATTTGATCCCAAATAAGGATACCAAAGAACACAAACCAGTTTTAATTTATTGATGGCATGAGGACGTGCCATATCTTCGATCTGGGGGAGTGTTGGGCTTCGGGATTTTCCTTTATAATGATGCTATTTACATTGATTTCCCGACATATCTACCATAATTTAGTACATCTATGTTCAATGAGGCTATCTTTACTCTATTTTTATTAATGAAAACTCTTAAACGTAAAGAAAACCTAATCTACCTCTTTTTTATGTATTATGGTCCATACTGTTAGAATAATCCGTCGGGATTATTGTAAATAGACAGGAATATGAATAGATAGGAATATGAATAGATAGGAAGGTGAAAAGGCTGGTTTTTCAACCGCCACATCTAATGTATAAATAATAGCTTTTGGCAATGTAATAAACATCAATCGGGAGTTATACCTAACAACTGGTATCAGAGCAGGTTGTCTGCCATAACTCCTACTGCATTTTCTGCGCCCTCCTGGATGCCAGACTGCCTGCCAGTCTGGCCCTGCACGCATTCATTATGTGCGTTTATGTTAAGGTGATTCTATGATGCAAAACCCTAATTCTTTCACGCTGTAAGTTTATGTTACGGTGGCTTATGCTGCGTGGTGTTGAGAGTAAGTTATGGTGCGATTTTGTTGAGAGTCTTCCACTGAAGGCATAAACCCTAATTTTCTGTGTAGACTGTTCTGTGACCGCTCTCTCTTGATGCTCAAAGTTTGATTGAAGAGTGATAAATATTGTGACTGGTTTCTAAATGATCACCACCACTGATATCGCGTGATTCCCCTCTCTGCATTGGATCTGCGTTTTAACTCTCTTTAAGCTCGTGGAGGTCCTACGCTTCGGTGAGGAGATCGCTGTTGATTGTGACCATCATTGAAGAGTTTATTTTCTGCGAAATGAAGCCGCACTGCTACTTTATTGCTGGAAGTTTGTTGGAGACCGCAGATGGAATGGTGAAGACTCATGCTGTCTCATTTGCAAACTGTCTTGATGTTGAATGCGTTGAGCTGCTGGTGTGACTGCGTTGATATTGGTATATTTCCTCCATTTGTTGCTGAGCAAATAGTCGGTTCCTCATGTGTTCAATGCATTGAAGGAATACGTTGCAAGGTATTCGATACCAACGTCTTTTTTAGAACAATTGCAAGAGAATCGCCTTCCTTGAAAGCATTTGTTCTGTGTGTAACAAGCGTATAGGGGGCAATGCATTTGCTGTATATCCATAGCGACTGCACAATAAGAGCATCGTAATTCCATTTTTTGTATCTGGTTCACTTGCCTGACAGTTCTGCGTGACAGTTCTGCGTAAAACCCTAAGAGGTGCTGAAAATTATCATCGGTGAAGATTACACAAGCTCGTCTTCTCTTCAAGAGTGTGCTACGACCTCTGGTGTTACCTCAGTCCTGAGTGGAGCTGCATTGAATTGCTGAGTCTGCATATTATTTCAAAGACTGCTTTGAAACCATTTATTACTTGCTGCATCTGAAGCTGTGTGACTCCTCCTCCATGTGAAGCTGCGTTTTGATTTGCATGAAGCTGTGCTGAAGGCTGAACGCGTGGAAGACCTGCGTGGAGACTGCCTGGTGGGGTGAGAGAAGCTACCTGAGCCTGAAGCTGCCTGGAGAATTGTACACGCTGCCTGAAGGTGACTGAGTATTGTGCTTGAATAGATTACTGCCTGCAGATTGCTTCTTTCCTGAAAGCTCGGTGAACCCTAATTTTTATCAGAGCTGGTATCTATGGTTTTGTTATTTTTATAACAAAATGGATTTGGTTTTATTATTATAACAAGATTGTTTGCTGGATGATAATGAGAAGCTGAGATACAAGCTGTGGTGTTCTTGATTGTCGAGACCCTAGTCCAGACTGTGAAGACTGAAAAGTATTCTTGCTGAGATTAAAGGCTGAGATTGATATTGCAGGCCAATATAAGGCTGTGTATGACTGACAGTGATATATTTTGTATCTACTCATATATTTGCTATAAACCTGCATTGTATTCACCTTGGCAGAGACTGTAGACCTGCAAGGTTATCAATTTTTTATTTTCTCTTTGAAAATTACACTGACAGTTGTAATAATGCAATCTATAGCATCTATAGTCGGTGCCACCCTCACTGGGAAAGACACCTATTCAGAATGGTGGAGGAAGATCAAATCTGCCTTCATCTACAATGACCTTTGGGATGGCATTTGTGAAGGTACCACAATAGAGACAGCAGATGAAAAGACCATAACCACAGACCCTCGACCTCCAGAATCAGAGAAAGAGAAAGCCATTTGGAGAACAAAAGACAAGAAAGCCTTAGCTGTAATCACTGCCACTGTCAGTGAAGAGGTGAGCCAGCACATATTGTTTGCAAAATCATGTTTTGAAGCATTAAAAAA
>LPNX011119389.1:52012-219414 GCA_001517045.1 Pseudotsuga menziesii | reverse complement strand
AAGAGGGGGATTGTTAGAATAATCCGTCGGGATTATTGTAAATAGATAGGAATATGAATAGATAGGAATATGAATAGATAGGAAGGTGAAAAGGCTGGTTTTTCAACCGCCACATCTAATGTATATATAATAGCTTTTGGCAATGTAATAAACATCAATCGGGAGTTATACCTAACACATACAACCCTCATTTTGGTACTCTTTTCGGTACCTCTTCCAGTCCTAAGTTTCACACTAGTTTTGATGGCATGATTCTTATTGGTTCACTAAGTTTGGCTTGCCTTTGTCTTTTAGCTCTCGTTGATTCTGTGATACCTTTATATTCCAATTCTTTCTAGTCTTGTTGATGCTGTATGTACAGCCAAAATCATGAATCTATAATAAAATTTAAAATATTTTAAATGTTAAACAAATAGAATAATCATCATTCTCAAAACTATTAATAAATTTGTTTACATTAAAAATAATCATAATATTAATGATTTAACTAAAAGGTTAAAACTTCAAAACTATAAAACATGACACCGATATAATTAAAAAAATATATCTCATTACTATTCGACTCATGCTTTAATTCTTTTTAAAAATTAAAAATAAACAATATAATAAAATCTTTAAACAAGTGGAAACATGGTCGTGTTTCTTTAAAATTTGAATATGATATTAGTTATTATTTTTTATAAAACCATATATAAGGCATGTGTTGACATAATACAAAACATTTGACATGGATATACCATTTGATTTCCATTACATTGATTTTAGTATGACTAACGAATTTCTTTTTTTTGCAGGTTCACGTGATGAAGGAACAAAGCACGCATAATAAGGATGACAAGGCAGAGGATCCAAATTCATCCCATATAACTTGACCACAATCAACAACCTAGCACCCAACAATCAATTCATGCAACAACCTAACAAAAATTCAGCCCAGGAATCCAAATTATGATTTAATTATAGTTACAGGTCATTCAAATTCTCATTCTCATTTGGACGCTCATTTGACCCATCGTTTACACATGGAGATTCGTTTGTTTGCCTAACTATACACATTCATGGCACAAACAGTAATATGGGTTTTGTTTCCCATCTGGCTCACATGGTTCACGAACTTCTGCTCGCAATAATTTCATCCCTACATCTTCCACGCATCCAGCGATTCTGCTGCCCAAATGAAGGAATCTGTTTTTGCATAATTTGGGGAAAACACATTTCTTCAGTTTTATCCTTAATGGATCCAACAATCCACACACCAACCAACCATCAATTCAGCGTACTATTTTTACAGTCAGTCCAACAATATCAAAGAATTTTCACTCCCTTCATTAATCCAGGAAGCATATTTCAGGGATGGTTTATGAGCAATCCATGCAGCATCTTGCCAAAATGTTCAAAACCAACTTCCGAAATGGTTTGATTTACCCTTAATCATGAGCCATTTGCATAATTTCTAAACACATGTGGAGAAAAACATGCCCGATCAAACACTATTTTCTTATGTTTAGTTTGTGGCCGGTTCTCTAAAAATTGGGAATTTGTTTTGAATGACCGAGGATTTAACTCAACCTCCTCTCCCATGTAAAAATATATAATTTTGGGTTCAGGCCACATAGAAAGGATTCCATGTAATTTGTTGTTGAAGACTTTGCGTTGATAATACAAGCCTTGTTTTTTCTGTCCATTTTCGTTTTTCATTTTAAGGCTGGTGACTGAATAGTGTGAGGATCAACCTATGCTCCTGAGAGGGCTCCTTGGAAGTAGATGGTTGTATGTGTTTACATTTTATCTCGGTCAATTCAACTAAGTATTGTATGCTCTGTTCTTACTGTGTGTAAACGTTCTTCTCTCTCATGAATGCTCATAACATTCCTGCCTTTTCTTATTACATAAACATATTAGTTCTGTTCATGTGTGCTATGTTGATTGAGCCCATTGTGAAGTGTTAGATAAGAAAAGAGATCTATATTAGGTTAGTTCATTTAATTGATTTTGTACAATAGTATTTAGTTTATTTTGCATAGTAGTGTTAATGTTTTCAGTATAGGTTCGGGTCTGAATTTAGTTTACTACTCACGCACTTAAATCCATTTCTATTTCGTGCACCTTGGATCCAAGAGCTAATTTTCACTGCTGTAGCTCTCATTGATTAGAAAGAATTTCATTGTCAATTTCATTTGGTTAATTTGCAATAGGAATTACTTTTCAATTTAAATGCAATTAAATAGTTTCCTTTTACATAGAACAATAGGCTTTAGTTAGTTGAATAGACTTTTATTTTGAATGTTCAATGGTTAATTTCTTTTCATAAACTAGTTAGCGTTGTTCTGCTCAATAGTATGCAATTTGAATTCACATAGTATAGCTTCCTTTTGGATTTGAAATACAATAGTTTCCATTTAGTCTCCATACTTTGATTATAAAGTATTATAGATTCATTTAGTTTGGATTTTCCTTTTCTAAATAGAATAGTTTTTCATTATCATTTGATGTTTGTTTAAATAGATTAGATTGCAATTTAGATTACTGTAGAATTAACAGAGCAATGTTGTTTTGATTTTGTTATAAGTTTCAAGATCAGTGTATAATTTCAATTCACTATAGAGAATAGATTTGGTTTGTTAATCATTAGTTGTTTCTATCATTGGAATCTCTTCAAAGTTATTAAGCTCAAGCAGAATCTTAGGTAGATTATATTTATTGTTGCTTCTTAGAAGCTTACATTTTTTATCAAGGTAGTTAAAGTTTCATAAGTAGATTCTCAATGCAATGTAATTTGTAGGTATGTTTGACAAACTGGTTGATAGTTTAAAACCTCCAGTTCCTTTCAGTTCATTCCTTTAATTTTCACACTTATTACTTCTGGATTTCAATTTTCAGTCTACCATTGACAGATAGATTAAGGATCTAACTCGTGAGATATGATCACCCCATAACGGGTTTCTTTCCTAGATGCAAAGCTGTGCTATTTTTTATTTTTTTTTATTTTTACCAAGTTTAGGTTAGATTAGCTAAGAATAATCTAGACTTTAGTTCTACACATATAGTGTTTGCATCTCACAAGCTACCTTCCCAGATTCACAATTAAGTTGGAATTAAATAGCATATATTTTCGCCAACATTTTGGTGTCATTGCCAGGGAGGTGCTGAAGGGGTTGGAGTCTAGGTAGATAAGGGTGGAAAGGTTGCCTTTACATTATACAGCAAGGGGGAGGGGAAACGATTAGATGTAAATATGACTTCACTATGGAATTTTTGTAGTGTAACAGCCTGACGCATCCACTTTAGTGGGTCGCCCCAAATCCTTGTTGTTCTTTTTTGCAAGTGCGTTTTATTTTCTTCAATCTTATTTTCGCAATTGTGTTTCGGAAAGTGTGCTTATTTTCTCATAGGTGTCCTTACTTTTTGCAAGTTTTACAATTCACAAAAGAGTGTTTGCTTTTTTATTTATTTCCCTTAGGTGCATTTTTCTTTCCACGGATGTAGATAGTTTACTTTCCCATACTTAAGTGTACTTTTATTTCTATAAACGTAGATATTTTATTCTTCCATAGTTTAATTTCATGCACGTATGCTTTTATTATGAAAATTTATCTAGTTTACTTTTTTGCAATTTAATTTTATGCAAGTGTGTTTTATTTTATTCAAGCTTATTTTTCGCAAGAGTGTTTTGGAAGTGTTTTCTTTTCTTCTGTACGTTTTAATTTCTGCTAAGTGTGTTTATTTTTTGCAAAGTTTGAGAATGTTTCTTTAGAATGTTTATTTTTTGCAAAAATTGATTGTTTTTCCTTACATCATGTGTTGCATTCAGATTTGTTACGTTCGATTCATTTTTGGTAAGCATGTTTAAGTTTTTCATAAGGTCTTTACTTTTCAAACAAAGAAAAAAAAAATAAAAATAAAAACACAATTTTGGGTGTGGTAAGAACCCCAACCACTAATCCTTGTGTGAAGCAGGACCTACCAACCAAGATATGGATTCAGAAGTGACCATCAGTTTAAGAAAACTATCTCAAATCCTAGCAGCAGTTGGGATCTCAATTTTGTCTTCTCAAGAAGAACAAATCTTGACAAAAGTCAAGGATTTGTCTATTCCTCCAGAAATAATAGAAGAAAAACGATCCCATGAGCTACAAACTGACTCTCTTTACTAATCTACCAAGGAAACCAAAAACTTGGAGACTTCATTCGATGGAGAGAGACTTAAAATTGAAGAGTTCTCCAGAGTCCACATATCTATCGATATATCCTTCATGCACTCAAGAAATTGAACTTTCAAAAGAAGAGGAAATGCATGGCTTGAGAAAGGAAGGGGACTATCAAGATTACATCGAGCACTGGTTCGAAGAGGTAATGCGGTCATAATACCGTTCCTTCCTTTGACACCTTCTGATGCAGAAACAAGTAAGTTGGTTGGTATTCCACATTCAGGTAATCACTACAGTAACCTTCTCATATGTGAATAAAGGTATAATTTCTATATTGCTTTGCACTTGGTTACATTGGAAGAACTCATACACTTGAATACACGTGCTTTCTTTCTCCTTAGGTAGAATAGGATAATATGTATATAAATAAAAATTTGCATGTTTAGCTTAAAGATTAGTGCAACTTCACTTTTTTTTGTTTTATTTTTCAATAAAAGAACTAAGAAGAAGATAATGTTTATTTTTTATTTTTTATCATTAAGCAGGAACACATTCTATTATGTATAATAAAAAAAATGATATTATAGTCAGACCTAGTCCATTGGAAGGTCCAAGTCAGACTAGGCTGTTTTCAGCGGGGTTATGTCTGTATTCTCCCCAGATCCCAACCCCAAACCTTTCCTTGTACAAATGACCCAGTATTCAATCCCTATACCATCCAAAATCATACCATAGACTTTCCCTGGTCCCTTCTCCCTAATCCCTTTGCTTCCCTTATTACATGAAAAATTCTCCATACTTATCACTATATCCTTCCCATTCCCAATTACATCCATACAAAAGTTAATATCTATAACCAAACTCGACATAACCGAATAAAAACATGACCCAAAACAACCCATCGACATTCAGACGAAACCCAAACCATAAGAACAACAAAAATACAAAGCGGCCATCAACCCTTACTGAAGAGGAGGGTCAATAGAGGCAGTCGACTACACAACAGTTGTAGGTTCCCTGGGGTGGTCCAGAAAGTCATCCGCAATCTGGTCCAGCAAATGAAATCCTACCGCGCTCTCTTGCTGCCCCCTCTTGATAAGGGTTAGAGCTTCCTTTATGTCGTGTGCCATCTGTGCCTTGGCCTGAATGTCTCGGGCCAACAATATCTTCATAGTCTAGAAGGGGTTAATCACCAGAGGTCTCCCTTAGTGTGTGTCATATTCACGAATCAGTTCCAGTTCCTTAACTGCTATCTGTGCTTCGACAGATGCAGCGGTCTTCGCCATATATTTCTCTCCCCAGTTGAAAGCTAACGAAATTGGGCCCTCTTCCATAGGAGGGTGTTCAGCAGAAGAACTGGGCATCGCCATACTTATCCCTTCCATTCTAACTCTTCCACCATGGCATCTTTTCACTCTCCATTACTGAGCCGGAATCACACTAAGCAATTTCTTACTGGGGGACAACTACGTTCTAACCATAAAATTCAATTCAAGATGGATGATTCTATATCCCACCCAGGGGGTTTTTATAGTCGTTTCATTCTTGAGGGTGAAAACTCCCAACGTCATCCATTCTAATTGATGATTCATTTCCACACCCTTCACCATGGCGGCCTTACAGAGCCGCCATCCTTCTCCCTCTACCAGATCCTTCTTCATGTGCAAAATATCATCTTCCACATCTTCCATTAATGGCCCTCTGGTACGGAGATCTTTGTTATTCCCCATCCTAGCCTTGCCATTTGGAAAAATCATAACAACGTACCCAAAGGGGAAAAACCCACTTACAATCACGCATGGATCAACCGTCACGATGAACCTCCTTATTAATGGATTCCATCCTCGCATAGTTAATTCCATATCGGGAAATGGTGCCTTATTCCATGACCATTTGCACCATACCCTTGCCACGCATCCTTACATAATACTCATCATGCCGAAGTTTTGAGGAGGTCATTTCCTAGCCTTCCATACCTGCCACGAGTAAATGGAAAGAAGCGTCTGCATTCCTTATCATGACATAGGGTCCACTCCTAAGAATGGGGCGAGACGGGTGGTTGATCTTGCTCTAAGTCGATTAGACAATTGTCCTCTATTGGCTTTTGGATATGTTGAATCTGAAGGTGATCATCTTCACTCTTATCGCCCATATCCTCCTTCGCCATCTTTCCACATAGTTCCCATATCATACTTTTCTGGTTGTCACAAATCCCTTTTGCATGGAAGGATGTAGACTTCACCACCCCTTCGTTGGAAAAAACATCTGCCACCTTGTTTCTTGTTATTCTGACGTGAGAGAATTGGATGGCAGAAGATCCTATTAGCATTCTTCTAAGCTCTGATAATCGACCTTCCCACCTCCAATTTTTCGAGACCTGGGAAGTGGTTGCGTCATTTTTAAGCCTTCGAGCAATATTAATGATCACCTGAGAGTCTCCTTCCACAATCATAGGGGTCTTTTGTTGTTGCAAGCCCCATGATAATCCATTGATTAGGCCCTCAAGCTCTACCAAATTATTTGTACTAGTGCTGATGGATCCCCATAAGATGCTGAGGATGGTTCCATCAGATTTCCTGATTGCACCACCGAATCCTGCCAAGCCCGGATTCTCTTTGGCGGCTCTGTCAAAGTTGAGCTTGAAAGAGCCTTCAGGTGGTATTTTCTAGAAATTCACACTGCTCATGGGGCTTAGCGATGATTTGGGTCGAGCATTGTTAATAGGTAACTCGTATATCCCTAATTCATAAAGGATAAGTCTTCCGTTTTGCTCAACTATGAAGTCTTCTTGGGACTATTGAGTTAAGGTTATTGTTTCTTTTAAATGAGCTTCTATTAAGGCCCATATTTCCTCAACCCATGTTGGTTTGTTTTCAAAAATTCGTGAATTTCAAGCTTTCAATATTTCCCATATAGAGAAGCCCAGGAGAAGTTCCCACATCCTATTCACAATCTTGTTTTTGAAAATGTTCTTGGGCCATTATGCAATAGTTGCATCTGGCCTGTGTTTGTGTCTGTGGTTTTTTTTTTAAAATTGTGGCTCCCTTTCCTGAATGGCTTCCGCAACTGAGCACTCATCCAGTAGGTGGTTGATTGATTCATTATTCATTTCACATAGAAAACATCTTACTAGGCCACTGATTCCTCTTGTCTAGATTTTATCCCACATTAGAATGCGCCTCTTAAGGAGAAGCCAGCTAAAATCTGGCACCTTTGGCCACCAACTTCCTCCCCATATTGTCCCCCACTTAACCTCTTTTTCCAGTTTGAAGGATTCCGTTAGCAACTCAATTGCTTCTCTTGAATTGAAATTTCCTGCATTGGAGCACCCCAATCTGAGTTTGTCCGAGCCATCGTTTTTGGGTATCTTTCTAGCACAGAGCTCCGAATAAAAATCATCCACATTCTCCCATGAAGCTTGATATTTCCACCATTCCTTCTCTTTCTAGGATCTAACGAGTTGGTCTGGAGCATCGTGATCCCAGAACTCCGCCACCTTTTTCATTGGTTGGTTCTAAAGATGGAAGATTAGGAGTGGCATATCCTCCCTACTGGAAACCATCAGCTCTTGGTTCCAGGCGTCACTGACAAATAGTGCCGTCCTGCCATCCCTAACTTCCCAAAAGGTATGCTTCTATTAAATCAAACTTTGTTTTTCTTGAGTCAACTTCCATACGCAAGAATCTATAACATTTTCTCCAAAATGGAATAGGGTTTTCTTAGGCCAGAGAGGAGCACATTTCATGTGCCATAGTTTGTCCCAAGGTTCCTCTTCATGATTAATCCACCTCCACCAAATTTTATCTCCCATTGCCTTGTTGCTGTCTAGTGGGTCTTGGAGTCTAAGGCCCCCTACTGCCTTAGGTGTGTAGATGGTTTGCCAGTCCACCAATGGCCATTTCTTGTGCCCTTATGATCCCCCCCCCACAGGAAATTCTGTTGAATATTTATAATTTGTTTGATCATTTATTTCAGGGTGGAAAACACATAAAATAGATAGTTAGGCATTGCTTGAAGAATGACTTTTACCAAAATGAGTCGACTTGGAAAATTGAGTGCTCTGAAAGTCCATTGACTAAGCTTCTGTTTGATTTTATCTAACAACTCTTTCCAGAAAACTTGTCTTATGGTATATTCAGCTAAATGAGCCCCTAAATATTTAGAGGGAAGTCTACCTTTAGAGAACTCCAAAATTCTGAGGATATTCCTTTTATTGATTTTCGGAGTGTGGAAGAAATAGACCTGGGATTTGTCCTTATTTATTTTGAGGCCACTTGCCTCTAGGAAGGTATTCAAACTCTCTTTAATGCCATGAGCCTTCTAAACTGAGGATGGTCCCATGATCATGGTATCATCCATGAAATATTGGTGGGTTTGGGGTTCCATCCCTGCAATAAGGGATAATCCACATATCTTATTCTCAGACCGTCTCCTTTTGAGCAATCTTCCTAGCCCTTCTACAGCAATGATGAACAGGAAGGGAGATAGGGGATCCCCCTGCCTAATTCCTTTGGAGGCATTGAAGGGAGCTAAGGGAGACCCATTTACCAAGATTTAGAAGAAAGAAGAGGACACCAGATTCATAACCCATTTTGTCCATTACTTTGAAAAGCCAAAATCCCTGAGAATTCCTTCCAATAATTTCCAGTTAAGCTTATCATAGGCTTTCGATAAGTCTAGTTTTAAGAGCATACCTGGGATTTTCTCGGTTTTTAGTGAATGCATGGTTTCATGGACCAGGATGATGCCATCCAAAATCTTCCTACCATCAATGAACCCCGCCTGTTCAAGGGAAATGATACGAGGAAGCAATGGGTGAATTCGATTAACAATGACCTTAGAGATTATTTTATAGATGACATTGCACAAAGTGATCGGTCTAAGTTTCCCTAGATCCTTTGTGCCATTTTCTTTTGGGATGAGCATAAGGAAAGTGGAATTAAGAGCTCTCAGAATGTTTCCAGTCCTCCTAGAGTCCTCCACCAAAGCTCAAACTTCCTCCTTTATCCAATCCCAACATGCATGGAAGAAGTTTGAAGTGAACCCATCAGGACTAAAGGCTTTGCCCTTTTCCATTTACTTAACAGTGGCCTCGACCTCCTCCATCGTAATAGGATTCCCCAGCATGAGGTTATGCTCTTCTGAGATAACCTTTGGTATGTGCCGAAGCACCTCCCTATGGGAGGAATCTCTGTCCCCTACCGGTTCCTCCAGAAGATTTGCAAAAAAGGATTTCATAGTGTTTTCCAAATCCTCCTGGGACTCCACAATGTATCCTTCCTCCATTTTCAATCTCTCCAATCGGTTTCCTTGATGATGCTAGATGACTTCTTTGTGGAAGAAGCTCATATTACATTCTCCCTCTTGGATCCACTTAACTTCGGAATTTTGGTTCCAGTAGACTTCCTCCTATTGTTCTCGATGACTAAATTCCTGAATCAGCCTCTTTTCTTGAATCCTCAATTCCTTCAAAAATACTATCCTCATACCTTGTATCTGATTCTGATGAATCGTACTATCCAGGTCCTTTTTTGATTGGAAAATATTTCCAAAGGAATCATGGTTCCATTTCTTGAATTTATTTTTAAGAAGCTTGAGTTTCTATTGGAATTGAAACATCCTGGTTCCTCTAATGGGTGGGAATTCCTCCCACCATTCATGAAGTTTCTCAGGAAAGTCCGCCTAAAGTAGCCAAAACTTCTCAAATCTAAAGGGTCTACAAGGGTTCACCCCCACATTTTCCCATTCCAAGATGATTGACCAATGGTCAGAGCCTTTTGACGGAAGGAATACAACTATCACCTATCCTCCTGCCATCATGATGGATTCAAATATTAAAAAGCGGTCAAACTGACATGATATCCCTCTGTCTCCAACTCATTTGTTGTTCCACATATAGATAGCGTTAGTCGTTCTTACATCTACCAACTCAAGGTTTTCGATTATATCATTGAAGAAAACACTTATAGGGTTTAAAATCCGTATCCTTCTTTTTTTCTCATCAAGGTTCCTGATCAGGTTGAAATCTTTACCGAGGCTCCACGGCTTGTTGTTAGAAGCCTTCTTGAGAGTCATTAGTGATTCCAGAAAGGACAATTTCTGCTCTACCCTAGGAGGACCGTAAACATTGGTCAAGAACCCTCTGATTATGGTACCTAAAATGTGGAAATCGGCTGAAAGGGAGTGTGGCGTTGCTAAGAAGTTAGAGAGAGTCACCTCATGAGGGTTCCACAAGATTCCTATCCCTCCTGCTGCCCCATTAGCATCCACCACCACCATTTCACAACCCCTACAGACTTTTCTAGAAATAATTATAAGCTCATATTCCAAGCATTTGGTTTCTTACAGAAATATTATTCAATTTTTTTCCTTTTCAATCCTTCTTCTTATAAGACGGATTTTCAGATCACTGCAATAGCCTCTAATATTCCAATATGTAATCTGCATTGGAAACTTATTGGGTTACAGGAGAGAAGGATGCATCTATAGTTGGATACTACCTCGATGCCACCGGTTTCACCCCTACTGATTTGATTCTTTGCACATTACTAGGCCTCCCTCGTTTATCTTTTTTCCCTTTATTTTTTCCGTCTGGGTCTTTGAGGGATTCAGACGTAATTCCCAGAAACTTCATATTATTTTCCTTGATTATCGCCTTTTCCAGTAGAGAAACTTGTTGGGGGGGGGGGGATTTGAGCAAGAGTCCTATCAGAGCAGGCATCTTCAATCCCATCTATATCTAGAGATCCTATCTCCATATCTTCTCTCTCTACCTCTGTTGCCATCATAACGGTCTTGACTATCTCCTAGTGTGATTCTTGGGTTGGGTCTTGCTTACTCAGATATGGTCCCAGATCCTACTGATATTTATTCTAGTCATTTTTTTGGGCATGTTTATTACTTTCCTTATCATCTTGGAGGATCTCAAACCTTTTTTGAGATTGCACTCTTTTATTAATCTCAGGTCCCATTGGATTTTTGGATGGTCTTTTCTTGGTATGGATTTTGGTAAAGCCTTCAGCATCTTGATTTTCCTAGTCTTTCTTTCCTCCTGGTCTTTTATTGTGTGGGAAGTCATGAAATAAGTGTCCATGCTCATGGCATATTCTACATTTGAATGGATTCTATTCATAGTCTATAGCTTGGAACCAGTCCTCATCATCCCACGTTAACTCGATCCCATCTGGGAGATCCTTAGAGATGTCAAGGTAAATACATATTCGGACATATGAAGTATATTGCCTCTGCCTGGTTTTCTCTGATACTTTGACAAAGTTCCCCAGGGTGTTCCCAATATCCATCAATATTTATTCCTTCTAGTAATCCATTAGCCGGGAATACATTATGATCCAGACTAGGGAAATCGTGAGGTTTTCTTTATTAGGGTTAAATTGTTCTTTCAATGGCCTTAAGAATAGGCCTGCATAATTATAGAAATAGGGACCATTCTAAAAAATTCTGGTTCTATCCTCTACATTGAAAAGTATTATTGTAAAGAGTCCTTTAGCCCCCAATTGAAGATCACAGTGCCCTTGTGGTTTCCACGTGGTGTTAATCCACCACACAAGAGTCTTCTTCGTGGGCCAGATCCCAACAAAATTTCCT
The DNA here is from genome assembly GCA_001517045.1 of Pseudotsuga menziesii. NCBI lineage: Eukaryota > Viridiplantae > Streptophyta > Pinopsida > Pinales > Pinaceae > Pseudotsuga > Pseudotsuga menziesii. The sequence goes on along the minus strand of LPNX011119389.1, from coordinate 207,661 downwards.
ATGAGGGCACGGTCTTTCATGTATTGTATATCTTCCCTTACCCTTTCTGAATTAATTTGGAGCTTTGGAATGGTTTTTGATTTTGGGAGACATTGTCCTGACTTCCTTGTCTCCATTTTCATTGTGTCCTCTTTCTTGGGCCTGCTTGTTCCTTCCCCATATTTTCTTGGATTAGGGATGCTCGCTTGTCCTTTTCCTTTCTCGATTTCCATGTCTGAGATCAGAATGGTGGCCTATGGACCACCCTCCATATGGTTACTCATCCCAAGGCCCTTCCCCTGTTATAGCTCAAAATGACACATCTCTACCTGTGACCACTTTCCCATGATTTTGTCGCATGTCGACACTTCATGAAAGTCACTGAAAAAACACCTAACTTGGAGGATCCATATATTAAGTTATGTAACTCTATTTGAATTCATCTCTGCACCGTTGGAAATATATTTGAGTTAGATAAAACTTTCCAGAAAAAACAAAAGTCTGAAAATGCCTAGAAGTACCCTAAAAATGAGATTGTTTTATGTATACATGAGTTTCCTTAAGGAGACCCGCGTATTGTACATGACTTGTTATATATAATACTCGTGTATGCCATAAATACATGACTATTTACATTGCAACCCACATATACCTCCTGAATACATGACTGTTTTCTCTGCAACCTGCGTATTCCTGCTATAGATGTCAAAAAAAGACGTTTTTTGAAATTCGGGTAGTTTGGGTAGTTATGCAACTTATTCCTTCAGTTGTAACTACTTTGTCTTCAACCCTATCTCTTCATAAAGGTATAAATAGAGGTAGGGAGGTCCATGCAAGGAGACTGGAATCTTTGCATTGTTATGCTAGATGAATTGGAGCTCTCTTTTCCCACACATTTTCCCTAGAAGCTTTCTCCTTGTGTTGCAGATCTTGGAGGCTGAGTTCCTTGGAGAAGAGAAGCAACAGAACCAGATCAAGGTTTCGTGAGGTGCCCAACTTAAAGAGAAGGTATATTTGTACTTGTTTTCAAGATTAATAAATATGTGATGTCCTTCTTTTTCCCAAATCATTGTTCAATGTATAGTTGAATATCTTTTTATGATCATATGAATGATGTTAGTCAGATAATTATTTCATGTTTATTTGATTATCATTTATTTATATGTGGTCATATTGGTTTGAGGAAGGTATAATTCATTTTGCAGGTCTCTTGGAGCAAGAGGAGTGAGAGGAGCAAGAAGAGGATTGAAGGATTGCTTGGATCAACCTTCATTTGGCTAAGGTTTGAACCATTCCAATCTCTGATCTTGCTTGTATTTACTTGCAGAACTATATGCATCTCTCTTTCAACCCTAATACATTGATGGCCTCTTAAACCCTAGCCATATGATACTTTCCTTTACAACAGAACTGGCGACTCTGCTAAGGAAGAGACTTGTCTTTTTGGGGTTTTATATGTATTTATTTCATCCTTTTGTAAAGTTTCAGGTCTTTCTTGCCACTTAGGAACACCTTCTCTGTCATATAGTACACTTCCCTTGCCTTCCTAAGGCAGTTTTTGACCTTTGTGGGGAATTTTCCCACCCATACACGAGTTGCAGACTGAACAGTCACGTGTCTGGTTTGTATACGCAACCTATTATACTATCAACCCACATATAACACATGACCTGTCAGTAGTACAACCCGCGTGTGCCCCTAAAACAATGTTTTTTCCTCATTTTTGTGGTTTTTTCTGCTGTTGTGGGTTGTTTGGTAGGTTTTTTGGGGTCCTCTGCAGATGCAGGACTCCATGGAGTTAGTGTCATCCCCCTTGGTTGCTCTTTATCTATGTTTTAATACTTTTTTATAGCATTAGGTTTTTATCTTTTCTCTTTCCCCCCACCCCCTTTGCTTGGCATGATTTTTGGCTTATGTTTCTGGTCAGCCTCTGTTAGTGATCTTTGTCTAAACTGAGAAGCTTATTGGTCTTTGTTTCCTTCTTCTTTTGTTGGTTCAATTCACCATGCCTAAGTAGTTGACTTGTATTTTATGCAAGTCTTCCTTCCAAGTAGGGTTTATACTGACTTTAGGGAATTCTAGAGTCTGTTTGGTGGTTGTATATCAGAGTTCCTTTTGCTTTGTTCTTCTCATCTGCATACTTTTGTTTGTAGGTAGTTTTTCTTTTGCATTTATAAAAGAAAAAGAAAAAGAACATATAGTTGCTTAATATGCATGTAGATTAGGGTTTTGTCTTTAATGCACTGCATATCATTATTTTTGAAAAAATATAAAGAAATTGTTCTTTTGTGGCTTTCAAGTTTTTATTTGAAAAAGAAAGAGAATAGTTTTTGCTTTTCACATTTCATTTCTCTTTTACTTAGTCATTTTGTTTCAACTTTGAGTAAAAAAACCATATAAGTTTCACACCATTTACACTCTGACTAAAAGCCGCATTTTAAAATGAACGATATAATTTAAAAATTATTAGTAAGTTTTATTTTTTAGGCTCCTACACCAACTAGCTTAGGCTAGACTTGTGTATTAGGGAGTTTTAACTCTCCACAAGTATTAAATTTCAGACGTAGTTGGCCAATCACTAGGTAAATCCTCTTCTATGTTGATTGTATTTGGGAATCTCCTCTCAAGCGAGAGTTAATAACAAGGCCTCGTGGAGGCTTGGACTAAGGAGATAACCCTCTGATTCCTTTCCAAAGCATAGACCAAGGTTTTTGCACATCTAGGGACTTCTTTCAATACCACCCTTTAGACCCCGTGCGGTGCCAGTACTGACAGGGTTTTGGGCTTTGCTACCATGCCCATGCATACAAACCAGGCTTGCGGCTGTCCCCCCATACTGCCAATATAGTTGTGGTAGCCTTTATTCTCTTTGACATATAGGGTTCATACACAGGTACACGGGAAGGCTATTTCTTGTTGACCTTGGATGTGCTTGGAAGGTAACCCTGGTAAAAGGTGTGGGAGGGCGGTGGGTGATTCCTTCGCTTGTGCCTAAGAACATCTATAGGGACACCAAGTAACCGTCTATTAGATTTCTTTTGTAAGGAATATCTTATACTTGTTTGTCTGTTTGGATTTAGGAATTTTGTAATGAGTGTTGTGGTTTGTTTGTACTTAGTTCGCCTTCAGGTGTGTGCTTTGTACTTTTGGTTGCTTGTCAACCTCATACTTTGTCTCATTGTTTGAAACTATGGCTAACACCCCTTTGAACACCAACCAAGAGATCCCCATGCTGGGAAATCCTTGTATTAATCCTCTCACAGGTAATGTTAGTGTTCCTTTAATGGCCACCCTGAATCTACCTGGATTTACCCTAGGGCTACCGGTGTGGTTGTTTTCCACTCCAACTGTCCTAAATTCCCCTGATGCTTCTCAAGTAATCTCCTTATATCAAGGGCATCAAAACACTACTTCCCCTTCACCTGTAGTCCCCTCCCCTCCTCCTTCTACCTCATGCGGTGAAAGTACTGATACTAGTAACCAACGGTCTAAAAGGAGTAAAAGAAGGAGGAATAGAAAGAAGGCACATAAGCAAGGGGGCACCCATTCAACCTCTACAAGTCAAGTTGAACCTCACCACCCAGCCTCTATGGTTCATGATAGGGGTACCCATCCAACCTCTGTGTGTCATGTTGGATATAAGCACTCAACCTCTGTAGTTCAAGTTTATCTTCACCATCCAGCCTCTGTTGATCATGCTGGTGGGATCCTTCCCAAAATTTCCAGGTCTTTTTGGATCTAGTCACTCAGCCTCTAAAGTTCATGTTGAGGGAACCCGTTCAACCTCTGATGTTCAAGTTGAACCTCCCCATCCAACCTCTACAAGTCATGTTGGATCCATCCACCCAGCGTATGAAGTTCATGCCAGGGACACACACTCAACTGCTGCAAAGTATGTTGTTCCTAACCATTCAACCTATGTTATTCATACCAGTGGTTCCCATCCAACCTCTGCAGGTCATGTTGGACCCAGTCTCTCAGCCTTTGTAGGTCATGTTGGGGGAAGTCTCTCAGCCTCTTTGGTTCATGCTAAAGAAAATCCGTTAGCCACTGCAAGTCATGTTGACACTGTTGAAAAGAATACCCATTCAAAACACAAGCCCAAGTTTCCTTGTAAGCTTTGTGAGGGAGACCAGCTTAATTATAAATGTGCTTCTATCGTGGAGGTGCGAAAATTTTGGTTTCATGGTCATCCCATTTTTTAACATCCTGAAGTCTCTCAACAACCAACCTCTCTTAGTTAGGTTGGACCCAGTCACCCAGCCTCTGGTCGTCATGCTGGGGGGAAAATCTCTGTCTCTGTAGGTCAAGATGAGAGAAAACAGTCAGCCACTACTAGTCATGTTGACACCATTGAGAAAACTAGTCGTTTGAAGTGAAAACTTAAGTTCCCTTGTAATCTATGCGAGGGAGATCATCTTACTCACCGGTGCCCTGCTATCACAGAGGTACGAAGAGTGTAGTCCGTGACTCAAGAATTTCCTTCTCTTGAACAACCTATAGTTTCTCAACAACCTACTCAACCTTTGGTTGATCTAGTGGTTGAACCTGTCCATTCTTTGGTTCATCCCACTCTTCTTTCGGAGAGTGATCCTTATGTGATTGAACCAATGTCATATTTGGTCAATCCCACTCTCCCTTCAGAGAGTGACTTTCACGAAGTGGTTGAATCAATTCCATTGTCGATCAATCCCACTCTTCCTTTGGAGAGTGAAGTGTCTGCTAGTCACATTTTCTTCACTTCCAGTTCAGAAATTACTGAACAAGAGGGTACTGAACTCACTTCGGATCAAGCCCCACCAAGCTCTCGGATTTCTTCCTTTGATTGGGATAGCCTAGTTGAGTCGTTCCTTCCTTCTAATGCACCTTTCCAGATAAAGGTCAAAGTTAAACCATACATGATCGCTCATTGTATTGTTGATGAAGGAACCTCAGTTATTATCTTGTCTGCTCATGCTTGGCAAGGTTTGGGATCTCCCAGCCTTATGTTGACAACTAGTTAGTTACTGGTGTTTGATAAAAGAATTAGTATATCCTTGGGAATCCTTTCTCAAACACCTGTTACTTTGGGTGGGAAGAACATCTTAGTTGACTTCATGGTGATATAAAACCCCTTGGACTTCAATATGCTCCTCGGACGTGATTATGTCTATGCCATGCAAGCTATGGTGTCAACATTCTTTCATGTGATGTATTTCAATCATCACGAAGAAATTGTCTCTATCGATCAGTTGGATTTTCTTGATCCGTCTCCTGACCCAACTAGAGACCAGGTTTTTCCTTTATTGATTCCTAGTGTTTCTATAGACACTACCCCGCCATGGGTGAGCTATGTGGCCTCATGTCCTTTGCGTTCAATTTCTACTGAGAAGCAGGCTCTGTTTTCATGCTTACCTTTTCGGGACTTGGTCTTAGCAGTTGACTAGGTGATTCATCCTATATAGATTGTGGAGCCCTCTCTCCACTCTGTCAATCCATTTGAAAGTTTAGACATGTTTCCTATCTCGAATGATCTCCTTCCTTCGGATGAAGTCTTCCTAGAGTCTTTGATATAGTCTGACCTTATTTTGGATGTTAGTTCAGTTGTGACTAAGTATAACCCTGATATTCTTAGTAAGCCTAATCTTCTCATGGATCGGTCTTCTTATATTGGTGTTGTTGAGTCTTCAAACTCTCCCTTTTATCAGCAAGTCAGTGATCCTAATGAGTTTGATTTTTCTTATGAATTTTTCAACTCCTATGATACTGAGTTTGTTCCTGCAGATTCTATCTCCCTTGTGGATTTTTTCTCTCATTTTGAGGTTGATATTACTAATTATAAAACCTCGAGCCTTGGTGCTATAGAATCTTATTTGGTTGATTCGTCCTTGACTTTCCCTTTTGTAGAAGATAGAAAAGTTGCATCTGTTTCTACCAAAGTTGTTGGAGACATTTACCATCATACACACTCTTTCGGTCAAATTGGCCTAGTTAAACCACTATCCTAAGTTTAATTGACATCAGTGGAGCATTAATTACCATCGTCCCAGTCATCCTCACGCCTACCTATAGTCAAGGAGGCTAACTTAGCCTTCCCTACAGTCAAGGAGGCTAACTGGAGCACTCCAGGGGTGATCTGGGTGACATTCATGCACCTAATTGCTAAATGGGGGTTACTTTCATCTCAACCAATCAGTTACAGTCAGTTAAGGCGCCTCCATGCATTAAATATATTATTTAATCATTATTTATTGATTATTTTATTATTATTTAATGAACTGGAGTGAACTAGGCGCCTTCACCAACTTCTGATGGTCAGTTCAACTTCAGTTAACCTCATCAAGGTTTATTGGAGTCATGCAGTACTAGCACTTGATGGTTGGTTGCTATGACATGTGTTTGATCTCCTTCAGTTGAGATTAAGTCATTTATTGCACTCCAACTTCAGTTAGGATTGGTGAGTCAATTAAGGTTTTTTGTCAAGTGGTTAACTGAGTGAGATTGCATGGCAAAGAGTCAGTTAAGCTAGACTCACTCATTGAGTTAAGCCATTGCTATGCATGGAATTGTAATCCTTTATTGTTTATATAATATACAGAGAGGAAACCTATTGGGTATTCCAGTTATTGCTAATTCATGAGTAATTGTTAATAATTCTTTGATGAGATTGAATCTTAGTTCCTAGATCATGTGCAAGAATTAATAAAAGTGACCTGCATCAGATCTTTTCTTCTAAATGTAATTCTGATGTTGTTGTTTCTTAGAGACAGGATTTTTCATTGGAGTCACAACTGTTTACTAGCCTCGCCTTGTTGTTCAAGTTGTAACTACATTTTCATGTATCCTGCTCACGCTTTTGAGCCTGATGCTAGCTTCCACGCTTTTATCTCATTGTATAAGCCCTCATATTTGTTCTCATCCTCGCTCAGCCTTCTATCATTTTTCCTTTGCAACTTGACATCTTTTACCTTGAGGAGACATTCCCTGAGTGTCTTTAATTTTCTCATGTTCCTTGCATTATGCATAGGTTTGTTCCTTGCGCTTGGAACTAGCTTCGCTTGTGTTATTAGCCAAAATGGCACTTCTCCGTCTGAGTACTGACATTCACCATGTTAGTACACAAAAGGACAATTTGGATTGAAGTGGCCAAAACACTATAGATGTGCATGACCTTTGATGCATTATATTCAGACCAGCCTTATATAATTTTATTCTAAGTTTTGGGATGCATAGGCGACTATGTGCATTGCAACTCGTGTGTCATACATGCCTATGTGCATTGCAACCAGCATATACCTTGCATACATGAGTTCCCTTTGAGAAACCCACCTGTCATACACGCCTTTCCTATAATAATACTCGCGTATAACTTAATTCGAAATTAAAAAATATAAATCGATATTATATGAGATTAGTTGGGCCCTAATCCATAACTATCCTAACTCTCTCAACCATCCTAACCATTGAAACCTCTCTATTTCCCAAAGTATAAATAGAGGCCTTGGGATGGGGCTAATCAATCAATTTTTTGGAGAGAAAAGTTATGTTGGTGGTATACCTTTAGAGTCTTGGAGTAGCAAAACTCAGAGTCCTTGGTTGCAGAGGAGTCCTTGTGTCAGAAGCTGGGTTGTATTCTTACCTATTCATCGTTTGTTAATAAAGAGAATTCTTCTTCCAATCTTGTATTGTGCTTATCTCATGTATATTGGTTTAATGGATATGTTCAATTATGTTATTAATATGCTTTTCATTTAACCTTGGATTTATATTTGTATGAGATATTTCTTGAAGAATTGGCTCTTTGCAGGTGAAGAGAAGCATCCCTAGAAGCTTTAGAGAAGATTGGAGTGAGAGAAGATCAAGCTTGTATCAACTGTCATAAACCAGGTAAGCCAATATATCTTCCTATGCTCATTCTAGTTTCTATAAAAGCTGATTGTGTGGAAGTCTAATAGTAAGTTAGTAACCCCAAACCCTAGGTTACAAGGGTGAAATGTACTGTACAACAGAACTGGCGACTCCACTTGGGAGCCCAACCTACTATGGGTTTATCATGTAGGTTCTTTACTAGTCTTTTTTCTGATTCTAAGTGTGGTCTTTTTTATCTTGCCTTTAATTCACAGTGTAGTGTGCCTAGAAGCCTTTACTATTCTTTTTTATTTTTTTGAATTTTTTTTTAGTTGTATACGTGGGTTGCTATTATACAAAGTCATGTATAGCACCTTGTATACGTGGGTTGATCTATAAGACAGTCGCATATGGTATGCGGGTTTCCTACATACACAGTCGCGCATATCCTGTAGCAACATAAAATTTGGGTAGGGTTTGCTTGTCCTTGTCTGGCTTGATTTTTTGCTTGCTTGGGGTTTTTCTGTTGTTGGCATGACTCTGTGAGTCTAAATTCTTGCATGTCACACCTTTTTCTTGTTTTCAATCCTTTGAGCTTTCTTTGTTTGAATTTTCTTTCATCTTGTGATTTGAAGTTGGTCCTCCTGCTTGGTTTATAAGTTCAGTGCTGTGTGTCTAATTCAGTGATTAGGGATTTGGATACTTTATATTTTGTATTGCATTTTGTAGTTCAGTGTGGAATTTTTTCTTTTGTGAATCTAGTGTACTTTTCAAGTTCAATAGTTTCTCCAATTTAGGTTTTTTCCGAGTCTTCTTCTTGATTGGTTGAAGTTGGTTATTTTGGGTCCTGTATACTTCATTTTACTTATTATATGCTCTAATTATTCAAACTTTCTAAAAGAATTTGCATTTAGTTGCATTGTAGTTTTTGAAGAATTTGAAAAAGTGAAGAAAAAACATCTTATACTTTTGCATTTAGTTGCACTTAGTCATTTTCTTTTCAGTATTTTTCAAATAAAATTTCAAAAATTATAAAAAGAAGTCTTAGTTTTTCTCACACTTAGTTTCAATTTAATTAGCTTATATTTGCAAAATAGAAAAGAAATTTGGTTTAAGTAGTTCCAATTTGTTTTGGAATTTTCTTTATACATCATTTTTCTTTTTCTTATTGAGTTTATAACATCACCGTCTTTCACGCCATTTACCTTCTGACTAAGAACAACCCCTAAAATGAATGATATAATTGAAAAATTATTAGTAATTTTTATTTTATAGGCTCATACACCAACGAGCTTAGGCTAGACTTGTGGAGTAGGAGTTTTAACTCTCCACGCGTGTTTAAATTCAAACGTAGTTGGCCAATCAATAGGTAAACCCTCTTCTATGTTGATTGTATCTGAGAATCTCCTCTCAAACAGGAGTTAAGCATGAGGCTGCGTCGAGGATTGGACTGAGGAGATAGCCCTTTGATTCCTTGTCAAAGCGTAGAACAAGGTTTTTACGTATCTGGGGACTTCTGTCTTTTGACAGGGTTTCAGGATTTTCTACCCTGCCCATGTGTCTGAACTAGGCTTGCGACTGTCCCCTATAATTTCAATATAGTTGCGGTAGCCTTTAGTCTCTTTGACATCTAGGGTTCATACACAGGTACACCGAAAGGCTATTTCTAGTTGACCTTGGACGGGCTTGGAAGGTAACCCTGGTAGAAGGTGTGGGAGGGCGGTGGGTGATTCCTCTGCTTGTGCCTAAGAACATCTATGTCAAGGACACCAAGTAACTATCTCTCAGCTTTCTTTTGGAAAACATATCTTATAACCCTTGTGTCTATTGTGGCTTTAGGAAATTTTGCAGTGATTGTTATGTGGTTTGTTTGTGTTTAGATGAACTTAGGGTGTGAAGAGTCAAATTTTCAATCATGGAGGAACAACCTCTCATAAGGTCAAGAAGGTTGCAAAACCTTCCTCCGTTTACTACAGTGGAGCCTCCACTGCTCCCCTAAAGGTGAAGATTAGACATAGATGGTTCTTTTGAACCAGTAGGAATTAGTGAATTTCTGGGTGAACCAGAACTTAGGAAAAATCGATTTGATACAAACAAAGTAGAGATAGAAGACTTGTAGGCTGACGAGTTTGCAAGAAACTTTAATTAACCTCTTACTGACCTAAATGATCCTATGATCATCTAAGTTTATACTTTCAATTCACCTGTGATTGGTGTTCATATGAGAAGACTTATGGCTAGTGCAGGAGAAAGTCCATCTACCCCCATCTCAGCTATTCCGGCTGAAGGAGTGACACCTCCCCCGGTTGGTACACCTAGAACAAGTATACCTGCTACTCCCTTAACTCCAACTAGTTGGGTGGTTCAACAACTGAATTCCACAAATGTGGCAGGTACTTCTGGTGGGGTGGTCTCTAGGATTCCTAGTGTACCTTCTACTTCACCTTCTTTTGCACAAACTGCTCAGAGTGGTCTTGTTGGATCCTCTTCATTTGTCTAGGGTTTTCCTTGGAATATGGGGAACATTCCCCCATCCACTCCATATGTAGGCCCCACGCCTGCATATGTAGGGGTACAGTTTGGAAAGACTAACCCTTATGGTCAAGGTTTTCAAACGTCAATTTCGACTCCTTTCACGAGCTCTCCTTTCTCGCTTTTTAGTGCTGGGATACCTGATCCTGTTTTCCAAACTCTGATTTCAACTGGAGTAGCTCAAACCACATGCACTGCACCACATATGAATAACCCACTAGATTATGGGTGGAATCCTTTCCAAAGTAGTCAGACTACTTCACAACTGGTAGTTGGGGGCAACCCTGCCTTTACATTTGGGAACCAGGGGGAAATTCCTTCTACTTCCCAAGCTCGTACTTTTCAGGCTCCGTTTATCCCCAAAATTCCTTTCCTGGAAACTTTGAACTTTCCATACTTGTCCAAGTTAATGAATGACCCGGTGAAACATGATGCCACCTGGCCACCTATCCCTACCAAATTACTCTCAGATATCCAAAAATTCGCAGGAAAAGTTGGTGAAGACCCAGGGGCTCATATCACCACCTTTCACTTGTGGTGCTCTTCCAACTCACTTAATGATGACACCGTTTGGTTGAGATTGTTCCAAAGAACTCTGACTAGTACCGCAACAAAGTGGTACATTGAACTGCCTTCTGCTACGTTTGATAGTTTTTGGGACTTAGATAATGTGTTCCTTAACCATTTTCCAACTTCTCATCTGGTATGATGCCGGCACAAACTTATTGTCCACCTTTTGGCAGGACAAAGCCACTCATATTTCAAATCACATACAAGAGTGGCAAAGGTGGATAAGGCTCATTAAGGCCACTATCCCTCCCGAGTTTTTGTTGGAATGGTTCCTTAAGTCCTTATTGCCATATATATCTAAGGATGCATCCACTTTAGGAGTAACTAATGAGGAAGAGGCTATCCTCAAGGCTCAACAGTTAGATTTGATATACTCTTAGTCTAGGATTCTATATGAAATCATCCCTGATGCACTGCGGCCAACACATAGTGTCAAGAAACCTAATCCTTGACCCCATGCCGATGGTGTGGTTGGTTCAGTTAAATCTCCCAATGTAGAATCTTTGGCAAAATAAGTCCATGAGTTGTCTGTTAAATAGTCTACAACGGAGGTAGAAAAGGTTTCCCCCTCATCCCAAAATGCAAATGTTTTTGCTCAATCCTCCCAAAAGGGAAATCAGCAGCTCGGTTGGAAAAATAAAAAGGGGAAGAAAGGTGAGGGTAACCAAAACAAGCCAAAACCCACAAATAATACTGATGGGGGGAAAAAAGAGAAGAAGAAGGTGAAATTTCCATGTAAGTTGTGCCAGGAAGATCACCTGACCCATCAATGCCCTCTCATGGATCAAGCTCAGAAGCTACTAAAAAATCAACAACTGGCTGTTCTAAAGGATCCTTTTCACCAAGGATAGAATGTAGCTTCAGTTTCTAACGTAGCAAGGGGATTTGCTAATGTTCCTGACCAAGACTATATCAACATGGTTCGATCCCAAACCTTGCTCCTGACTAGAAACAAGAACTATGAGATAGAGGCTCTTGAGAAGGGTAAGTCTATAAGTGAAACTTCAAACCCTCTCACAATTGAAAAACATGTTGAAACTATGTCTAAGATACCAAAAGGTGTCTTCAAGAAATAATTGCACAATCCTAATTATAGGGCTGCATCCAATTACTCTGTAGTTGAAGATTTATCCCAAACCCCTTGTGTGATGTCAGCTTTGGAGGTGTTACAGAGTTGTCCTACCCAGCGAGATGCACTCTTAGCAGCCTTAGGTAGTATGGATTCATCGAACCTCATGGCGAAGTTTAATTTGTTTGATGTCAAAATTTTCCTGATGTATCATGTGGCCTTGTCGATAGATGTCATCCATGGAAGAAAAACCATTGGAAGGTCAGTTGTTGAGGAGGGTGCTTTCACATGTGTCATGTCCTTGTCTTGTTGGAAGGATCTTGGATCTCCAGAGTTAGTTCCATCGAACACCCTACTTACTGCTTTCGACTGAAGGTCATTTTGTCCACATGGTATCCTACCAGCTTTCGAGATAAAGTTTGTAGGGAAGGCAATGTTTATTGAAGTAGAGGTAATAGATGCGCCGTTGGATTACAACTTGCTTCTAGGGAGAAGTTGGACTTATGCCATGTCTGCTATTGCATCAGCCATTCTTCGGGTGGTAGTGTTTCCACACAAAGGGAAGTTGGTTACTGTAGACCAACTCAGTTTCACTCGAAAGGGCTGCATGGAAACTAATGAGTCCACCGTTCCATTGGTTGATCAAGCCAAACCTGCTTCAGAGAGCTTAGGGGCTGGAATGTATTCATCATAAATGGGCACATTTGATATCCCAACCCCGATTAATTACTTAGGTTCTACTAGTATAGGGAATTCTATTGCAACAGTTGGCGATAGAACAAATCCTTGGGTTCTTCCTTCCCGTTACAAACCTAAAGTGCCCTTATCGACAGTGGAAGTAGCCTACCAAGCTATTGTTAATACCACTGTTGATCCTATTTCAATTCCTCCTACAGTCTCATAGGAACCAGAAGAAGCCTATCTATCCAAGAACTCTTTGTATACTAACGATTGCGTAGACATAGTTTTGCCTTCAAATGAAGCCATTTTGGAAGCCATGAGCGGGCAAGATAAGATCTTTGAAGATCTTCATCATAGATCCTACTTCCTTCCAGAGTTAAGCAGGATTGAAAATCAAGAGTTCCATGTGAGACTAGCAGGTGATGCTGATATAATCAATACCTTACCAAGGGAGGGAATCTTTTCCGAGGGGAATATGGCAAACATTTCCATTACTATTCCTATCAACATCTCTACGAACCCCAACGTTGTGGAAAATGTATATATTGGTGCAAACTGCTCTTCGGAGGAGATTTCTATCTATACGACCTTGTTTAAGGAGTTTCACAATGTGTTTTCCTAGTCATATGAGGAGATTCCAGGAATAGATCCATCAATAGTTGAACATGAAATCTAAACCTATCCTTATGCCAAACCAGTTCGACAAAAAACTTAGACCTATCAATCTGCGTAAAGCGGAAACTATTAAGGCTGAAGTTGAAAAGTTGCTGAAAGCTAGTTTTATTTACTCGATAGCTTTGACGGAATGGGTATCCACTTTGAAGCAAGGGACGATACATGTCTGTACCGACTTTTACAATTTAAATAAAGCTTGTCCAAAGGATAACTACCCCACACCATTCATATATCAAATCATTGATGCTTGTGCGGGGAGTGAAGTATTTTTGTTTATGGATGGTTTCTCCTGGTATAATTAGATTCAAATCAATTCAGATGACCAACATAAAATGACTTTCATCTGTCCTTGGGGTACATTTTCATACAAGAAAATGCCTTTTGGATTGAAAAATGCAAGGGCTACGTTTCAGCGGGCAATGAATTTTTCCTTTCATGACATCAAGTCTATTGTCGAACCCTACCTAGATGATCTTCCAGCACATTCTCATAAGAGGATCGATCACCCAGATCACTTGCGTTTAATTTTTGAATGATGCATGCATTAAAAAATATGCTTGAATCCCCACAAGTTTTTTTTCTATGTTGAGTCAGGTAGGCTACTCAGGTTCATTGTTTCTAACAAAGGTATTCAGGTGGATTCTTTGAAAGTTGAGGCCATTGTAAATCTGCCTCCTCCTCGTTCCATCAAGAAACTTCAGAGCCTGCAAGGGAATTCTAACTTTCTTTGACTTTTTATCATGAATTATGCCAAGATCACCAAAGGTTTCACGTGCATGTTGAAACAGGACACCCCATTTGTATGGGATGAGACTACACAACTTGCGTTCGAGGCATTAAAGAAAGCTTTGTTGTCGGCACCTTTATTACTTTTGCTAGACTAATCTCATGATTTTATATTGAATCTGGCTGCATTTGAGTCTACCATTGGGGTAGTGCTAGTCTAGGAAGATGATAAGCTCCAAGAGCATGTTTTCTACTGTCTTAGCCATGCTTTAGCTGGACCTGAACTTAGGTACTCCCACGTCGAAAAGTTGGCCTTAGTAGCTGTGTATGTTGTTCAGAGCTTACATCACTATATCTTATTGAGGACTATTGTAGTAGTGGCGAATGTCAATCCTTTCCAATATGTCTTGTCCCAGTCCATAGTTGGAGGAAAATTTAACAAATGGATAGTCATTCTCCAGGAGTTTGACTTGGATTTTCAATCTACCAAATCCAAAAAATCCTTAGTTTTTATAGAGCTCATTGCAGAATTTCTAGTTGAAGAAGATATAGCAATTGAAGAAGACTCATTCCCAAATGAGCACATTTTCTTGATTTTCACCTCTGACCCATGGTATGGAGATATACTTATCTATCTCTAGACTCTGAAGTGTCCTGCAATCTTTTTGTGGGAAGAGCAACGCAAATTACTCACACATGCGAAAAACTACCTCATCATCAAAGATACTTTGTACAGAAGAGGGGTAGACTCTGTTTTGTGTTGGTGCCTCACCGACGAAGAGCTTGAGATTGTCCTAAATGATTCCCATAGCGGAGTGTGTGGGGGTCATTTATCTGGGTTAGCAATGACCCAGAATATTTTACGTGTCGGTTATTTCTAGCCCACGATCTTTAAAGATTGTGTGGAAGCTGTGAAGCGCTATCATCCTTGTCAGCTTTACACCAGAAAGATGAAGTCAAATCCTGCTCTGTTATTTCCCATCATTACAGTGGGCCCCTTCACTAAGTGGGGGATAGATTACATGATGTGCAACCCAGTTTTTATTGGGGGGAAAAAATACATCATTGTCGATGTAGATTACTTTATGAAGTGGGCAGAGGCATTGCCCACCTATAAGGATGACGGGGAAACTGCAAGTTTTTCCATGTTTAACTAGATTATTACACGTTTCGGTATTCCTAAAGAGATTGTCACTAACCATGGAAGTCACTTCCAAAACAACATGATGACCGAGTTGGATACTATGCTAGGGTTTAAACAAGAACATCCATCTTCTTTTTACCTGCAAGCGAATGGTCAGGTCAAGGTAGTCAATAATACCTTGAAGACCATTCTTAAGTGTACTATTAACGCAACCCGATCAAATTGGCACATCATGCTATATCCTGCATTTTGGGCTTATCGAACTAATGTGAAAACTGCCATGGGGTTCTCACCTTTCCAACTCATTCACGGAGTGGAAGTAGTAACCCCGATTGAATGCGAAATCCCATCTTTAAAAATTGTCGTTCATGTGTTACCTGATACGACTGAGCTAGAAGAACGTTTGCTACACTTAGAACATTTAGATGAATTGCATAGAGATATGCTGACTGCAAATGAGGCTCATAAGAATAGGGTGAAAAATTGATATGATAAATCATTCAAACCTAGTATTTTTTATGAAGGGGATCTTCTATTGCTTTGGGACGAGGACAAAGAACCCCTAGGGGCAGGGAAATTCAAGTCTATGTGGTTAGGACCCTATGTCATGTCAAAAGTACTGAAGAAAGGGTCATATGAAGTAACTGATTTCGAAGGGAATAAGCTGCTCGAGCCTAGAAATGGGCTCTACTTGAAGAAGTACTATGTTTAAGCTTAACACTTTTTCTTGTATTTTTATTGTCTATAACTTTATGTACAATAGTGAGCCAGTTTGTGTTCTTATATATTCTGTTGGTTGTTATAGATGTCTTTTGAGCGGTTCGTAGGTTTTGCAGATGGCGCTAGTCGTCACACTTGCAACCTGGATTCAGCCACATGGGTTATTTACTCATCCTTAGGGCAGCTAGTTTCCTTTGGAGGCACTTACCTAGGTCCTGCTACCAATAATGTGGTTGAATATAGGGTCATCATTGATATTTTATGGGATGTCGTGTCACGTGGAATACCAACTACTAGTTCCTGCATAATGGCAGGGATCTCCTCGATGCGTAAAGTAGGGACTCTTTGGGTAAGCCTAGCCAACTTCCCCTCAAGCACCCTGATCAAACCTTTGATCCTCTCCTGCCACTGGTCGTACATACATACGAGGATGCCCATCAGGACAGATTGGTCCAATATCTACATTTTAAACATTAAAAGGATTAAAAACTCTTATACATATGTATATATATTTTATGACTAAAAACTCATAAAAATTTAAAAACTTGAAAAACCAAAATACCTGATGCTCCCCATGCTCCTCCAAGAGGGAGGACAAGGTCATTGTCACCCCATAAATCCATCCCAATATATGGAAACTGCTCCAGTGCTGGTAGCTTCCACCCCCACCATAGGTAGAAGTCATCATCATAGACACTTTGAACCGAGCCACCGCCTCCCTGGCGAAGGAAAATTTCTCCCCATCTACTCAGTCTAGGTTGATGGAGAGAGAATGTTGGTAGAGGTACTGCAGGGCTAAGGGCAGGAACTCTCTCAAAGAAAAAGGCCACCAATATACTAGAATAGCCAAAGTTCTTCCATTGGCCTCTCTTGTAGTCAGAGATTTGCTTCTTCATTATCGGGATTACTCCCAAGCACCAGTCAAATACAACTCCCTGTAGGCACTCCATAGCAATTCTCATCTGGTTTCAAGTTGCAAGATGGAATGATGATGATCCTGCAACCCTCACTATTGTGCTTACCAACACCTGTAATGGCAAGCTAAGAATATGTACAATAGGGATGCAAGTTCCCCTTTTCAGAGTGTCGAGTGTGTAGTAAGTGTTGATATAGTCCTGAACACTTAGAATGTCACCGCCCCTATCGATACCTTCCAAGTTGAAAGGTGCTCCTTGTCATTACAAACCCACAATGAAATAGATGTCTTCCAGTGCAATTTCTAGAATCTCACACTGTAGGTCAAATGCACCTAGATCATGATCCCAGTAGTTAGAAAAAAACTCCAGCAAATGGACATTGGATCGCATAGGTGAAGTAAAAAAGAACTTTAGCAACCCACTTTGCCGCAATGCATGCACCATGGGTGTCATGTACCCATACCCCATTATCATGCGAAATTAAAAAATTTCATCAAGAACTTTTACTCTTCATCGAAACACAGGGCATGGTCATGAACCATTTCTTGACATTTCCAAAATTGTCATGCTCACTCCTGTCTTCCATTGATCAGCTTGACAATCTGCAGGGAAATATCTCAGAGAAAATCAGACGATAGAGAGAAAATACGACAGAAATCAACGATCTCAAACGGTCCTGCAGACTGGAACAGAATCGACGGTTCAGAATCCACCCGCAAAAATCAATGGTGCAGATAGCCCGAGTTGCGGGGTCGAAAGTTACAAAAATGGCAATCTCACTTCCCGCAACCTGCATCCCACATTGGGAACAGATCAACGATAGAAAATCATCCCGCAAAGATCTACGGTGCATAAATCTGAACTTGCGGGGCTGGGAATTATGGAAATCGTGACACCGCGATTCTGCATCCCGCAAGTTGTAGAAGGGAAAAATTGTGGAAACCACGATTTGCGAACCGACATCCTGCATCTCGCTGGTTGTGGAAGGGAAAAATTATGGAAACCACAATCTGCGAACCGACATTCCGCATCCCGCATCCCGCAGACTGCGTAAATGGAGTTTTCTAGCAGGAAACCCAACTTTTTCACTGATGTCTTGGATCGATATGATCATTCATGCCATTACCAATCTGGACAATCTACCTTGCAACTTAGTTCGAAATGCATTGATGGAAACCATACATAGATGCCTATAATTGCAGTTATTCAAAGGAACAATGCATCAATTCAACACAGCAACATGTTCATCACATTCCATTAAGGAATTTACAATACAAGAATACAATTGCAGAGAATAACATAGAAAAGAACACTTATCTTGAATAGAAATTTTCCCACAACCAGCTATGTGACTGCAATGTTCCACCCAACCATAGGCCAGTATGCTCATCAATCTCTCAGCGACATCGCCACCCCTGAGATGTGCATGATCTTCCCCAAGGAATAAGGAACACTAATAGGCTTCACCCATAGCCAAGGATACAATTAAAATTCAGTCAAGCCAACACAGTTGGGTTTATCAGACTTACAAAGGTAGTGGTTTACACTTATCCAAATTCACATGAGATAAAACACGGCCAACATATGGGATTATCAAGCTACCAGCCAAGCCATCCTTCCAGTTGGGTTTATCAGGCTGTTAAGGAGGTGGAAAGATTGACTGCTAAACTAGTGAGCTCAACCCCAGAGCTATGAACACCCACACTAGATCTAGCCTGATTTATAAACAATTACACACCCAACACAAGGAAGCATTCCCTTCTCTGCTACACAGTCCCTCATGCCATGCCTTCCTTTCCAGTGCTATTCAGGGCATGCAAAGAAGAAAACCAGCCTTCTAGATTGTTTTGTGAGGTTCTTTAACACACCAGGTTTATCAAGCAAGTCAAGACTCTATTTCCATTCCTTCAATTAATTCAAATGCCAAACATGGATGCACACACAGGGATCTCCATCCTGGGATTTATCAAAATGTAGCAAATGCCAGGGATTACATACACACATAGAAATTTACAAATTTATAAACATTGCCGATTGCAAAACGATTGTTGCAAAAATGCCAAAACGAAAAATGTTGCCGATCTTTCAAACAAAGGCATAAAATCGGATTCAGGGCATTCCTTTTCAGGAAAGCAACTAACACACTGGATAAAATGTGAACAGAACAAATCCACACATGAACAACCAAAATGTGAAAGGGAACAGATCATCGGACAGGAGAAAAATTGTGATGGTTCAGACTCAGAGTAGTTTTTGCTTGCTGGTTGTTGTGTGAATGTCCAAAAAGTGTTTTGTTCCATCCAAATTGTGAGGGAAGGTGAAACATTTCTATATGAGGGAAGAATGGACGTTTTTGGTGTTTTCTTGCCCAAGAAATTCAAAAAATGTTTTTCCCAAAGTGGGGCTCTGCCCAATTCGAATTTCCCTACTCTTCCTATCCCCCACTCCCTCATCCTTAGGAAAAATCATGCCCCCATCTCATTTAGTTGCGTTGACATAGCCGACAGTGTGTTTTAATTAAAAATTGCAATTTTAACATAATGTTCAGCTAGCATAAAGAAAAATACCATCAGCCACACCTTAATTGACGAAACATAAATACTAAATCGATGGTGGGTATTTTTCCTAGCTCCACACCATGATTATTTACATCATTTATTTAAAAGCAACGAGGTCAAAATCGGGGTGTTATAGTGGGGGAACTTCAGAGTGCATCTTGGTACATAGTTTCATGTTCCCTCTCCTTCCACTCTAGCACCATGTTTTAGCCTGTCCATAAAGCCACCATCAAACATTAAAATTCATTAAAAAACTTTCAAAATGTGGGTTTTTTAGCCTATAGTTTTAATTTCTATCAAAAATCAAACTATACCATGTCATGTTTTCCTAATGCAATAGGTCCAAGGTTACTTAAAAGTTGTTATTCACTCATATAGGTTAGGATTTTGGTCATTTGTATGCATTTCTTGCATTTATACCTAATCCGACTTAACCCTAGGATCACTACTTTGACCACGGACTATGGTGTTTAACCATTATTACCTTGAATATACCACTGTTCTTCCGTGAATAGGGCTTTCCTTCCATGAGTACCCTAGTTTAGAACACATTATTCTCTTTTGGTACTCATGCTGCATTTTTCATAGGTTCAGGGGAGCCTTTCTTAGCTATTTTTCACGCCAAATTGAGCCTCATTTTGGTCTCTTTTTACAAGCTATCCCCTTTATAAGGCTCCCCTCCCTTATGGATTTTATTTAGGCCCAGGTCTAACTCCTCAAAATAGACTTGACTATCGAGTAAGGTTGTTCATTCAAGCTTGTTAAGAATATGTGAATGGACATCCACATTGGTGGTAGGTTATCACTTTCTCAGACCATGTGGAATAACACAAGAAATGATCGCTCTCTTTTCTACGGGATTGAGAAGAGTATTCTCATGCATAGATTTATCACTTTTCTAGACCCGAGGGACTAAACTTATGGAAAAGGAGCGCCTGGTATGAGCTTAGTTTTCTCTTTTTCATGCTCTAGACCTAAACATGAAAAATATTCTGAGTGTACTTTATGTCTTTGTCATGCTCATTAAACACTAAGAACAAAGCATCGAGTTTACTGTTGTAAGCCCCATTCCTCGTAACCAAATGGATATTTTCAAGTGATCTTGCTTTCCTTCACACTCATAAAACTCAAGCTATAAGCTACTCTTGAAGGAGCGTTGGGTAGGTGGTAATTTAACATTTTTCGGACCTCCTTGACTAAGTACGAAAAAAGGTACGCCTTAATTTTTTGGAAGCTAAGAGAGTTCTTATGTGGTATGTTTTATACTTTTATGGCCTTAGGAGACTAAATTGGATGAAGAAGGAACCCCCTGGAGTCTTCTTCAGAGTTTTCAAACTCTCTAAACATGAAAACACCAACGAGCATGTACTAGTTTGGGCTCGTAAAATCCATGAATCAATGACATAATCAAGCATTATTCTCTCCCCTCTTCAATCTTGTCAAAAATGAAGAGAGACCTGAGTTGAATTTCCTGGACTCGTTAAAATTCAACAATAAAGATAAGGAAGAAGTTTTCTTTTTGGGTTACAGACGGTGGCAGCATGTCCTCCTTGAACATAGCACTATTTGAACTTTCTGATACTCATGTCTCAGTGTACACTTTCAGTTTCAGCTATCACTTCAAGTTTTCTTACTCCTCCACTTGTCCTTTATACATGGGGAATCTGATCATGTCTCCTACATGACAGATAAATATGGTTGTCCTATCTTCAAAGTTAAAAGTTGCGTTGGGTCACCTTTGTGTCATGCTCACTATTCAAGGATTTATCCCTACATCTGTTTATTATCCTGATTCCATCATTATCCTATTTGAATATTACTTGTGTCCAGTTCCTAGTCACTCTTATGATCCGTTGGAGGATCTATTGCCTTCCTCATCACAACATGGTTTCTCATTAGTGCTTTTTGAAGATGAAGGCCTAGAGTTTTGATGATGGTACCTTAGGATTCACTATCATCATTAGTGAACTCCTTTGCTTCAGTTGTCAATTTCACCTATTGATTGACAATCTGTTGAATCCTTTTCATGTTAGACTTCAACATATCTATTCACATGGCCTAGATTGTACTAGATCCTTTGGATTTTGATGAAGACCTTAGGTTCACATCTATAACCTAAGTTGCGCAAGATTGTGTTGTGTTCACCTTACACAACTTCCAAATTTTGAAGACTCATCATTGTATATTGTGGCTTCGATCCACCTTTGTAATACATGTGGTCTTATACCCATATCATATGATGTAATCAAATATTGTAAAGGAGCTAGTGTTCCAGTATATTGAATATTGCATCCTCAGATATAATTTTGTTAATGATAGTTATATGTATTTGTTTCAGGTACTTCCTCTGCTGCCTTGGACTTCTGAGTTCTCTAAGATTAAGATTATAATGTATTTCAGCCATCACTTCCCTTTGAGATCACACATTAGGGGGAATATTTTATCAGCCAAAATGGCACTTCTCCGTCCGAGTGCTGACATTCACCATGTCAGTACAAAAAAGGACAATTTGGATTGAATTGTACAAAACACTATTGATTTGCATGACCTTTGATGCATTATCTTCAGACCATCCTTATATATTTTTATTCTGAGTTTTGGGATGCATACACGACTATGTGCATTGCAACAAAAGTGTCATATGTACCTATGTGCATTGCAACCCACATATACCTTGCATACGCGAGTTCGCTTTAAGCAACCTGCGTGTCATACGTGCCTTGCCTATATTAATACTCACGTATACCTTAATTCGACATTAAAAAATATAAATCAAGATTAGATTATATTATTTGGGCCCTAATCCATAATTATCCCAACTCTCTCAACCATCCTAACCTTCGAAACCTCTCTATTTCCCAAAGTATAAATAGAGGCCTTGGGATGGGGCTAATCAATCAATTTTTTGGAGAGGAAAGTTATTCTGGTGGTATACCTTCAGAGTCTTGGAGAAGTAGAACTCAAAGTCCTCGGTTGCAGAGGGATCCTTGTGTTAGAAGTTGGGTTGTATTCTTACCTATTCACCATTTGTTAATAAAGATAATTCTTCTTCCAATCTTGTATTGTATTTATCTCATGTATATTGGTTTAATGGATATGTTCAATTATGCTATTAATATGCTTTTCATTTAACCTCTTATTTATATATGTATGAGATATTGCTTGAATAATTGGCTCTTTGCAGGTGAAGAGAAGCATCCTTATAAGCTTTAGAGAAGATTGGAGCGAGAGAATATCAAGCTTGGATCAATCGTCATAAATGCGGTAAGCCAATATATCTTTCTATTCTCATTCTAGTTTCTATAAAAGCTGATTGTCTGCAAGTCTAATAGTAAGTTGGTAACCCCAGACCCTAGGTTACAAGGGTAAAATGTCCTGTACAACAGCTTGTCTATGACACTCGTCTCCTCACATTTAGATCATTCTTTTGCTCTCCTTCAAGCTCGTTAAAAATAGTAAGGAGGCTGCGAGTTGACTTTTCTGAACTCGTTAAAACTTCATGGGAAAGATATGGAGTTTCTTTAGGCCCAACTCTGACTCCTCAAAATAGACTTCATTGCCTAGTAAACTTGTCCATTCAGGATCGGTAAGAATATGTGAATGGGAATCCACATTGGTGGTAGTTTATCGCTTTTTCAGACCATGTGGAATAGATGAGCACTCTCTTTTCTTCGGTATTGAGAAGAGTATTCTCAAGTATAGGTTTATCACTTTTTCGGACGTGAGAGACTAAACTGACGGAAAAGGAACCCTTAGTATGAGCTTAGTTTTCTCTTTTTTATGCTCTAGACCTAAACATGAAAAAGATTCTGAGTGTACTTTATGTCTTTGTCATGTTCGTTAAATCCTAAAGAAAAAAACATTGAGTTTATTGTTGTAAGCCCCATTTCTTGTAATCAAATGGATCTTTCCGAGTGATATTTCCTTCCTTCACACTCGTAAAACTCAGGCGATATGCTACTTTTGAAGGAGTGTTGGGTAGGTGGCAATTTAATCTTTTTTGGACCTTCTCGACTAAGTACTAAAAAGGTGTGCCTTACTTCTTTGAAAGCTAAGAGAGTTCTTCTGTGGATTTTTTTATACTTTTTCGGCCTAAGGAGACTAAATTGTACGAAAAAGCAATCCCTGGAGTCTTCTTTGGAGTTTTTCAGACTCTTTAAACTATGAAAACACTGTCGAGCATTCACTAATTCGGGCTCGTAAAATCCATGAATCAGTGCTTTATTAAGCATTCTTCTGTCTCTTCTTCGAGGTTTCCAAAAATGAAGAAGGTCCTAAGTTTTCTTTCTTGGACTCGTTAAACCTTTCCAAGAAAGAGGGGAAGGGAAGTTCATTCACATGTTTTTTACATCATTGCATCAAGTATTATTTCCTTGAACAAAGTACCAGTTTTGAGTCTATCAATAGTTGGGTCTCAGTTTTTACGTTATCTCGATTCAGAGTTTCTTACTCCTCTAGTTGGTATCTTTTCCAATTTAATGAGGAATCTGTCAATGTCACCTACATTGCAGATTTGTGTCGTTGGTCTGTTTTGTGTCAAAATTTGCCTAAGTCACTTTTGTGTCATGCTCAATGTTCAAGGATTAAACCTTTATTGGCCATTATGTAGTTTCCTTAACCTTTTGTGTCATCCATTCCCTGGTATTAGTTCATTACATCATGTCTTCGGTGGTCCTTGTCGTGAAATCATGTACCAATTCTAGATCCAATTAGTCTTTGACTTACCTCATGTTGGATGATGAAGGATTCCTTAATGCCTTCCTTCCAAAGGATCTCTTCCTATCGACTACAACACCTCTTGCTCTAGGAATGAGATTTAGATTTTTATGATAGTACCTTGGGGATTGCAGTCATCAGTGGCAATTTCCCTCGCTACTGGGTAGTGGGAATACCTTAATGTCTCATACTCAATGGATTCTTCAAGTGTTCGAATTCAAGTCCTTGTATTCACACTTGTTATAATGTACTAGGTACCTTGGGGACCATTTTCATTAATGGTGGTTTCCCTCACGTTTGTTAACAATTCTCAGCATTGACCGGTAGTCAAACAGTTTCCTCCATGTTTGACTTCAGCTCCTTTATTCGCATGGTTAGGATTCGTACCTTTTTTGGGCGGTTTGGATTGAATACCTTGGGATGATAGTAGAATCTTCATATTTTTCTATTGCCCAAGCTGTGCAAGACCTTGTTACATTTTATATGACATTTTTCTGAGACATAGATCCACCTTGTATTCTTGTGGCTATGATCAATTGTTGAGCATGGATCCACCTTGTTCATTTGTTGCCATGACTCCTTTAGATTTGATATGGCACCTTTTTGCATATTGAGCAACCATAATATTTTCATCACTTATACATATGTTGGATCCACCTGTATCTTTATGGAGATGATTTGTATATGGGCTTGTATGTCCTAGAGATCAATTTTTTCTAACATTTATCTCTCTTTCAATTACCTTTGTTCTAGCCTTTTGATCTTGGATTCTGTGCTCTCTCCATACTCAGTTTTTTCCTTTATAATGTATTTCGGCTATCATATTCCCCTATAAACTCATACATTAAGGGGCATCTTTTATAGCTCAAAATGACACATCTCTACCTGTGACCACTTTCCCATGATTTTGTCACATGTCGACACTTCATGAAAGTCACTGAAAAAAGACCTAACTTAGAGGATCCATAGATTGAGTTTTGTAACTCTATTTGATCTCATCTTCACACTGTTGGAAAGGTATCAGAGTCAGCTAAAACTTTGTAGAAGACACTAAAGTCTGAAAATTCCATGAAGCACCCTAAAAATGAGATTTTGTGATGTATACGTGAGTTTCCTTAAGGAGACCCGTGTATTGTACGTGACTTGTTATATATATAACTCGCATATGCCCTAAATAAGCGACTATTTACATTGCAATCCATGTATACCTCCTGCATACATGACTATTGTCTCCGCAACCCACGTATTCCTCTTGTAGATGTAAAAAAATATGTTTTTCGAAATTCGGGTAGTTTGGGTAGTTATGCAACTGATTCCTTTAGTTGTAACTACTTTGTCTTCAACCCTATCTCTTCATAAAGGTATAAATAGAGGTAGGGAGTTCCATGAGAGGAGACAGGAATCTTTACATTGTTATGCTGGAGGAACTAGAGCTCTCTTTGCCCACACCTTTTCCCTAGAAGCTTCCTCCTTGTGTTGCAGAGCTTGGAGGCTGAGTTACTTGGAGAAGAGAAGTAGCAGAACCAGATCAAGGTTTCGTGAGGTGCCCAAATTGAAGAGAAGGTATATTTGTACTTGTTTTCAAGATTAATAAAGATGTGATGTCCTTCTTCTTCCCAAATCATTGTTCAATGTGTAATTGAATCTCTATTTATGATCATATCAATGGTGTTAGTCAGATCATTATTTCATGTTTATTTGATTATCATTTATTTATATGTGGTCATATTGGTTTGAGGAAGGTATAATTCATTTTGCAGGTCTCTTGGAGCAAGAGGAGTGAGAGGAGTAAGAAGAGGATTGAAGGGATGCTTGGATCAACCTTCGTTTCGCTAAGGTATGAACCATTCCAATCTTTGATCTTGCTTGTTTTTACTTGCAAAACTATATGCATCTCTCTTTCAACCCTGATACGTTGACAGTCTCTTAAACCTTAGCCATAGGATACTTTCCTTTACAACATCCCCTCGAGAGGAGGTGCGGGAAACAACCCGGGTAGAGCTTGCCGACCTTCGAAACCCTGCAGCTTCTGGTGCACCATCAATTCTTCCACCTCGGTTGTACCTCAGAGCTCATTTTTTTCCTTGTTTTATGCTTCCATGGATTCTCGATATTGATCAAGAAGAAGATAATGTTAATAACTAAACCAAAACAATTTACATCATTAATTATTTCCATACATGCATATTTTTAATATAAATGTTTCTTAATACCCATTTTAAATATCATGAGGATTTACCATAGTTTTAAGGTCTATCTAAAAACCTAGAGGCCACTCTACATCCTAGATTCATTATCAAAGACTGTTATTTAAAGCATTTTTATCACAAAGTAGCATAACGGTGAATGAAATTAGTAGTTTGTTGGGGAACACTACTATAATTATATATGAAAGAATACAAATTTAGGGACTATATACACCTTTCATTCATTATCTTATGGCTCCATCCACTTCACATTAATAAGCTCATCCATTTATGTCTTCGATTTAGTTATCTCATTTGCAGTATCCAATACATTGGGAGAAATATATTTATTTGTTTCAATAAATTTTTTAATAAATTATTCTCTAACCCATACATCATCCCATCCTATATCACGGTTTTCAGATATGCTCCCCCATCCACTCACTCATAGGTAATCTATTTCCGAAAATCTATAGTGGGTGGAAAACTGGGACATGGTCCTGATGCAAAAAGGGTTTAAGAGGCTAACCCACTGGAGTACTGAACATGCTTGTTGACAACGGGTACCAGCCTATGGTATGACCAGGTAAAGCCAACGGGGTACTGAACAGGCCTGACTAAAATAGGGGAATCTACATGGAAAGGATAATTTGTGCAAAGTATATAGTTCTGTTATACCTCGATGTATGGTATTATTTGTGAAGTTCGGCTAGAAAGGAGTATATATTGTTGAGTTATGGTAAATGAACCTCATATATATTCCATTTGAGAATGTTTGTAAGTTACACTTCAGACCCTGTCGTCTAATTCATACTATACCTAGGATGTCACTATCCTAGAAGTGGGACCCACAAGCCCAGGATCATAGTGAACTCATATGCAAACTTTGTTCATATTACTTGAATAACGATAATACTTTGAGAAGTAGCAGGGATGACTAGTTTCCTATACACTATATAGACTATCTACACCCTTGTGTTTTCTATCTAAGGAAAGTCCCCTATCATAGTTTTTATGTGGTCTTCATAAGCACAAATTTGCATGCATTGAAGACTTTGAATTATTACAATATTGTTTTGGTCATATCATGCATATTTCTTCTTTTCTAAAAAGGTCTACATTTTCTTTAGAATAATGATGGCTTCCTAGAATTGTTCGTTGATTATCATTTGATCTCGAATAAGGATACCAAAGAATACAACCCAATTTTAATTTATTGATGGAATGATGACGTGCCATATCTTTGGTATGGGGGAGTGTTGGGATTTGGGATTGTCCTCTATAATGATGCTATTTACATTAAATTTCTGGCATATCTACCATAATTTAGTACATCTATGTTCAATGAAGCTATCTTTACTCTATTTTTGTTAATGAAAATTCTTAAACGTAAAGAAAACCTAAAATAATTCTTTTTGATGTATTATGTTCCACACAACCCTCATTTTGGTACCTCTTCTAGTCCTAAGTTTCACACTAGGTTTGATGGCATGATTCTTATTGGTTCACTAAGTTTGGCTTGCCTTTGTCTTTTTTCTCTCGTTGATTCTGTGATACCTTTATCTTCCAATTCTTGCTAGTCCTGTTGATCTTGCATGTACAGTCAAAACCATGACTCTATGATAAAATTTAGAATATTTTAAATGTTAAACAGATAGAATAATCATCATTCTCAAAACTGTTTACATTAAAAATAATCATAATATTAATGATTTAACTTTAAAAAAAGGGTTAAAACTTCAAAACTATAAAACATGACACCCATACGATTAAAACAATATATATCATTACTATTGCACTCATCCTTTAATTCTTAAAAAAAAAAAAAAGCAATATAATAAAATCTTTAAACAAGTGGAAACATGGTCACGTTTCTTTAAACTTTGAATATGCTATTAGTTATTCTTTTTTATAAAACCATATATAAGGCACGTGTTGAACATAATATAAAACATTTGACATGGATATACCATTTGATTGCCATTACATTGATTTTGGTATAACTAACGGACTTTTTGTTTTGTAGGTTTATGTGATGAAGGAACGAAGCACACATAATGAGGATGACAAGGCCGAGGATCCAACATTCATCCCATAGAACTCAGCCACAACCAACAACCTAGAACTCATCAATCAATTCATGTAACAACCCAACGAAAATTCAGCTTAGGAATCCAAATGATGAGTTAATTATAGTTACATGTCATTCAAACTCTCATTCTCATTCAGAAGCTCATTTGACCCATCGCTTACACCTAGAGATTCGTTTTTTCCCTAACTAGACGCATTCATCGAACACACAGAAATATGGGTTTTGTTGACCATTTGGCTCACATGGTTCACGAACTTCTGTTCACAATAATTTCATCTCTACATCTTCCATGCATCCACCGATTCTGTTGCCCAAATGAAGGGAGTTATTTTTGCATAATTTGGGGAAAATACATTTCTTCAGTTTTATCTTTAATGGATCCAGCAATCCATCACATCAACCAACCATCAATTTAGCGTACTATTTTTACAGTCAGTCCAACAATATCAAAGAATTGGCATTCCCGTCATTAAACCAGGAATCATATTTCAGGGATGGTTTATGAGCAATCCATGCAGAATCTCGCCAAACTGTTCGAAACCCAATTCAGAAATGGTCTGATTTACCCTTAACAACAAGTCGTTTGTAGAATTTCTAAACACATATGGAGAAAAACGTTCCTGATTAGACACTATTTTCTTAGATTTAGTTTGTGGTCGGTTCTCTCAAAAATGGGAATTTTTTTTGAACGGCCGAGGACTTAACTCAACCTCCTCTCCCATGTACAAATATATAAATTTGGGCTCAGGCCACATATAAAGGATGCCATGTAATTTGATGTTGAAGATTCTGTGTTGATAATACAAGCTCTGTTGTTTCTGTCCATTTTTTTTTCATTTAATGGCTGGTGATTGAATAGCGCGAGGATCAACCTTTGCTCCTGAGAGGGCCCCTTGGAAGTAGATGGTTGTATGTGTTTACGTTTTATCTCTGTGAATTCAGCTAAGTATCGTGTGCTCTTTTCTTACTGTGTTTAAATGTTCTTCTCTCTCATGATTGCTCATAACATTCTTTCTTTTTTTTTATTACATTAGCGTATTACTTATGTTCATGTGTGCTATGTTGATTGAGATCATTGTGAATTATTAGATAAGAAAATAGATCTCTGTTTAGGTTAGTTTGTTTAATTGATTTTGTACAATAGTATTTAGTTTATTTTTCACAGTAGTGTTATTGTTTTCAGTATAGGTTAGGGTCTGAATATAGTTTACTTCTCACGCACTTAAATCCATTTCTATTTCGTGCACCTTGGATCCAAGAGCTAATTTTCACTGCTGTAGCTCTCATCGATTAGAAAGAATTGCATTATCAACTTCATTTGGTTAATTTGCAATAGGAATTCATTTTCAAGTTAAATACATTTAAATAGTTTCCTTTTGCATAGAACAATAGGCTCTAGTTAGTTGAATAGACTTTCATTTCGAATGTTCAATGGTTAATTTCTTTTCATAAACTAGTTAGCTTTGTTCTTCTCAATAGTCTGCAATTTGAATTCACATAGTATAGTTGCTTTTTGGATTTGCAATACAATATTTTCCATTTAGTCTCCATACTTTGATTATAAAGTAGTATAGATTCATTTAGTTTGGATTTTCCTTTTCTAAATAGAATAGTTTTTCATTATCATTTGATGTTGATTAAATAGCTTAGATTGCAATTTAGATTACTGTAGAAATAGAGCAATGTTGTTTTTATTTTGTTATAAGTATCAAGATCAGTGTATAGTTTCAATTGACTATAGAGAATAGGTTTGGTTTGTTATTCATTAGTTGTTTCTATTGTTGGAAGCTCTTCAATTTTATTTAGCTCAAGCAGAAAGTTAAGTAGATTATATTTTTTACTGCTTCTTAGAAGCTTACATTTCTCAGCAAGGTAGTTAAAAGTTAATAAATAGAGTCTGAATGCAATGTCATTTGTAGGTATGTTTGACAAACTAATTGATAGTTTAAAACCTTTATTTCCTTTTAGTTCATTCCTTTAATTTTTGCACTTATGAATTCTGGATTTTAATTTTCAGTTGACCACCGACAGATAGATTAAGGATCTAACTTGTGAGATATGATCACCTCATAACATGTTTCTTTCCTAGGTGCTAATTTGTGCTAATTTGTTTATTTTTCTT
This sequence comes from Pseudotsuga menziesii, assembly GCA_001517045.1. Classification (NCBI taxonomy): domain Eukaryota; kingdom Viridiplantae; phylum Streptophyta; class Pinopsida; order Pinales; family Pinaceae; genus Pseudotsuga; species Pseudotsuga menziesii. Next base: position 177,147 of record LPNX011119389.1, on the reverse strand, counting down.
TTTACCAGCTTTAGGTTAGATTAGTTGAGAATAATCTAGACTTTAGTTATGCACATATAGTTTTTGCATCTCACAAGCTACCTTCCCGGGTTGACAATTAAGTTGGAATTAATTAGCATATATTTTCACAAACAATAGATAGATTGTGGAGAATTACTTTTACAACATAAGCATATTTCATGATAAGAGAGAATATAGATCAATAAAAAATAGAGATCCACTATAACAACTATGATGAACTTTCCATATCCCTAGCATATTAATAACAAGCCATAATGACTGTCATGAAAACCCTAGTGAATGATTGCATGAGAATTAGCCACACTTGCATTACAATTTCAAATTTATTTTTAGGAATAATCAATCCATGCATTTGAATATTCATCATGCACAACTAATGCACCATACCTTTAATCATGGATATTAACTGATAGTTAACTGACATTGGAGTGAACTCAATCTCTAACTGTATATTGATCACTTAGTTAACATGCTAACATAAGTGTCATAGTGCAATAACTCAAGTGTCACATGCAACACACTTTCTTGACTGAAATTCCATCTTTTGATTAAGTTAAGTATCTTTTGTTAGTCTAACTAAAGTGTAAACATTTTATTTAACCAATCCATCTTTCTTTAATCACATAGTTAACCATTATTAACTGAATCTTGTTGATTGATGTACATTGATCTATTCTTTACCTAATTAAATTTTGATCATTAATAGTTCAAGTGATGCTTTAACTAAAGCACTAATTGACGCATCATATTTAACTAAAGATTTATAACTTGAGTTCACTTAGTCATCTACATGGGAAATTCAAATTATTTTTCTATCATAATCTCTTTATTGTTTATCTATTTATCTTACTGCATGGTCTATGTTTAATGATCTATCATATCATATTACACTCAGAAGAATTGTCACATGCTATGATCATTTTATATTAACCTGGGCCATATAGTCATATGCTAAAGTAATTCACTCTAGAGGTGATCAGTCTCTATAGAAGACTTATTAGATTTATCCATCTCGAATGACCATGGTTATAAATATATCACATAACATTTGCGCTCTAAGCACTCCATCCCATAGACTAACATCTATGAGAAAATTTGACTTAATATTACTCACAAGTCTGACTTGACATTACACACAAGTCTACAGTCTTGATATTGCTCACAAGACCCAACTTGATATTACTCACAAGCTCAACTCTATAACTGAATCTCCATCTCACATGGTAGCGTCGATCAAAATACTTGACTTGATTTTACTCACAAGTCAAACTTTATATTACACACAAGTCTACAATCTTGATATTACTCACAAGACTTTATAGTACGTGCATCACCATCTCAATCATATGAGGATATAGATAAGAGTTGACATAAGTCACAAGTCCTGAATTGATATTGCTTACAAGTCCAGAGAATGACTCCTGATGTTGTACAATCAACACTTTTTGCTAACTTGGGGCTTGCTTTGTAGGACCAACACCTTGTTTGTCATACCATTGAATGATGACTTTTCCAATATAAAGGTCATCTTCCATACGATTTTTTGTCCACACAGTACTAACATATATTCTAAGTGATCTTGAATGGATTTTTCTTTGGAAGTCATAACATTACTCATCCTCTAATAATTTTCTCCCATGACACATATCCATGTAGTGTTTTCATTTGTTAAATTGCACCCTCACTTAGTTTTTTTTTTTGGTCACAGGATTTTGTCACGCGACATTTGTAACTTGCAAGCTGCATGGTTTCTTGAAAGTATGCACTATGACCCATGTGAATAAAAATAAAATATAGTTTTTCCAATTTGATTTTATCACAAATATAGTTTACATAGCTACCAACAATTTCTAAGGAATTAACAATTCGATCAACAAATTGTTTTTTCTTTATTAGTCATTAGAACACTTACTTTAACTGGTGGGGGAATCGTTTATTAACAACTTTCTTTTCTATAATTTGAACCTTTGAATCTACCAACAATGTCATAGACGCACTAGATAAAGCTACACATTTTTTTTATTGCTTGGCGAAGATAAAAAGAATCATTAGACTAGGAAATTGGATTCAAGTTACGTTAGTTTAAGCACTTGTTGCTCACACATTTTATTTTTTCAAGTAATCTAAATTAGTCCACACACAAAAAAGGGACCTAAAAAATATCCTCAATACCAGTATTCTCTTGAACTCAGTTCCCATAAAGTGATCTTGGAAAATAAAAAAGGATTAACACAATGAAATACCTCCTTTGCACAAGTTGTTTTGAATTACTACCTCGAATCATCTAATCACACTTAGGAAATTAATTAAGAAAGGATAGGAACCCAAACATATTCACATGTATTTAATTTATTTTATTCTAAGTTACTTGTAACTTTATTTGATTATTTCAATCACACATTTGTTTCACCAATTGAAGCACAAACAAAAGGGACCTAAAAATTCCTTAAATTTTATTACACTCTTTGATATCTTGCAATCTTGATGAATCAGAAAAAGTGAGAGGTCTAAAATACCCCCTTTCACACCTTAATTTAAATTAGACCCTTTAAAATCCAATCAATCAACTTAATCCTAACCAACTTAATTCCTTTAAAAATAGGTGACAAAACAAATTATAGTCTAAGTTACGATTGTTAGGCTAGGAATCCAAATAATGGCCCCCCAATCCCTTTGACACAAAATAGTAGTTTTTGTCTTTTAGGGTACTTTAAAATCATGTTATACCAATTGTGAAAAAACCAGATAAGTAGGTGTGGTGCCCAAGGATTCTAAATCTAAGGTGAGCCACCCATCTCGTTGTGGATATGACCCTTGACCATTCAAGGTTTAACCACGGTTCCACACTTGAGGAAGGTATCTTAATGGTTGAAACCTAGTGTTATCCCTAAAGTTGAACCTAGACTACAGGGGTTCAAGCTTAAGGAAATATTTTTTAGAAATGTACAAGTCAATGAAATCAAACTGAAAACCAAGCTGGTATGAAATCAAATCTATTGGAAAAATCACACGATTATCAATACACTATGCTGGTATATCATGAAAGCTATAAGAGAATCACAGAGTTATCAAAGAACTAGGCTAGTATAATATGAGAGCTGCAAGAAAATCAAACAATTAACAAAGAAGTAGGCTGGTATGTCATTCAGAGCTATAAGAAAATTATGAATCTATACAGGGACTGTATAACATAAAATCTAACACAAGGTCCAATATTTCAGTAACTATGATCACAAAGTCACAAAATGAAACTGCCTCTGTTTTCTGAAAATATAAAGGATAATTATGTTTCAAAATAAGAATCACTGTAATGGAATCAAATTGACCATATACATGATAAGTTACAGGAAACACAATTCATATCATACATAGGCAAATCATAATCATGCTCATTTAAAATAGAACCTGTTATTGAAGCTATAAGAGAATTATGTTATACAGACAGTGATCAAATCTGGGCTTTCATAACTCCAAAATTGCCAACCCCTTTCTCTCTTCTCGAGAGCCTCTTAAATACAAAATAATGTCTCCTTTAAACTAACCATAAGATCCTATATCTAAGGATCGAACCTATTTTGTTTAAGAGGAAGAGATTTCACCAATTTTCTAGCCCGTGCTGCATGTTTTGCTCCTGATCTTAGACCATATGATTTTTGTGGCATTTCCTGATAGACTTCAGGCATAGACATTTGATAGTCATTTTCTTCATAGTGATCTATTTCTGTAGCATACTGATAATAAGATCTAGTTATAAAATGAGAAGAAGAATCACTATCAAATTGACTAATATTATGTTCTTCTGCTTCCAAATCATCTAACTCCCCTTCATCTATTTCATATGATTCATCATCTCTAACATTATTGTTTTGAAAAGGAGGTTGAATCCTTTGTTCTTCATTTTCTCGTCTGTCTCTCTGTATATCATTATTTCGTCTTTCTCTTGGCAAGAACCTAGGAGCAAAAGGTCTTCTAAACTGATTCTGATTCCTATCACCTTCAGGTATGGGTTTATTCTGATTTCTATTTCCCATTTCCAATCTATCAATATTAGCAGACAAACTTTTTATGGTTTTCTCATTTCATCCATTTTGCTATCTGATGACCTGGCTATATGACTGGATGTAATGATTTCTTTCTTGCCCTTTTTGTCAACAATTTGGTGTTCAGACTCCTCGTTGAGTTTATTTGAGGCCAAAATATTTGACTCTACTTCTAATGCTGCATTTTGCATGTTTTGAAGTGTCACATATTTTCTTTCTCTTAACAGCAAATAAAACTCATGATCAAATGAGTTTGCATAAGTTAACTTTGCTGCTGTCTCAGTAGGTTTTATTTCAGCTGGAATCCTACTGTACATTTTGTTAAATCTTTTGGAAAAGTCTCCCACTGCTTCATCCTTTTTTCTTTTTAAAGATCCAAACTCTATCATGTAATATATATAGTCTTTAGTGTCCCCCCACTGTCTCATAAATGCTTCTTCTAAAGCATCTATGCCATCTATAGAGTCTGGTGGTAATTCCCTAAACCATTTTCTAACCTCATCATCTAAACTTTGAACAAAAACCCTCATCCAAACATCCTGATGTTCAAAATTATGATTGTCTGCATAACTACAGAATGTATTCCAGTGTTCTTCTGCAGTAGCATCTCCCTGACCATTAAACCTTGGAAGATAATTTTGATAATCTCCTATTGGGAGAGCATTGAGAGGCTAGGGTAAAACAACTGGGGCATATCTTGCTGCTACCATAGCAGCCATTCTATTTTGAGCCATTCTAGGTTTGGAAGTGTTTAAGCTTGTATTAGACTGAAAGTTGATTGACTGTTGTGATGAGGGAGACAATTTACCAGGATTTGATTGATTCACTGGGACTGTTTTGACCAAAGGAATATGGGTTGCAAATACAGAAGAAGCTCCTATTTGCAATGCTTCAAGCTTAACCTTCTCTGACAGCAAAGGATTTGTAAAGACACATAAATTGTCAATCTGGGAAGGGGTAAATAACAGGTCTAACTCTTCTCTTCCTTTTTCTGAATGTGGATTAAGAGAAGGAATTGGAATAGATGAAGATTCAGGGATCTCTAAAGCTGCAGGCTGTTTGAATTTTTCTGATGAAGTAGAATTTAAATTTCTCCTAGCCTCCTTTAACAACTGCTCAGGATCTGAGACTCCTAGATTACAAGGGGATGAGGGATTTCATCGAGTTCCTATCTTCTTTGAAGCCACTGTAACTTTTTAAAAGGTGACTGAATGTAGTCTATATCAGATCTGACTGATTTTGTTCACCCTGCAAAATCAGCTTCATGAAAATGTCGATTACCCAGGGAAGATATCGTTTCCTTTGTTCGTCCCCAGTAACGACGCCAGAAGATGTTATCCCTAAAGTTGAACCTAGACTATAGGGGTTCAAGCTTAAGGAAATATTTTTCAGAAATGTACAAGTCAATGAAATCAAACTGAAAACCAAGTTGGTATGAAATCAAAGCTATTGGAAAAATCACACGATTATCAATACACTATGCTGGTATATCATGAAAGCTATAAGAGAATCACAAAGTTATCAGAGAACTAGGCTGGTATAATATGAGAGCTACAAGAAAATCAAACAATTAACAAAGAAGTAGGCTGGTATGTCATTCAGAGCTATAAGAAAATTATGAATCTATACAGGGACTGTATAACATAAAATCTAACACAAGGTCCAATATTTCAGTAACTATGATCACAAAGTCACAAAATGAAACTACCTCTGTTTTCTGAACATATAAAGGATAATTATGTTTCAAAATAAGAATCACTATAATGGAATCAAATTGACCATATACATGATAAGTTACAGGAAACACAATTCATATCATACATAGGCAAATCATAATCAAGCTCATTCAAAATAGAACCTGTTATTGAAGCTGTAAGAGAATTATGTTATACAGATAGTGATCAAAGCTGGGCTTTCATAACTCCAAAATTGCCAACCCCTTTCTCTCTTCTCGAGAGCCTCTTAAATACAAAATAATGTCTCCTTTAAACTAACCATAAGATCCTATATCTAAGGATCGAACCTCCTCAAAAATAGGGAAGTCAACCCTTTTAAAAAGTATTAAAGTACAAGTGTAATACATGTGTCAAATAAAAAACATAAGTTCAAAAAGCAAACTACAATTTAACTTCTAAAGGCTTCTAGAAGCCTCTGCTAGTGTAGCTAGGTCACTCAGAACCTGTGAATGTCTCTGCAGTCTGGCGAATTCAGCATCCTTATTGTCCTCCTTGTTCTGAGCTTTGACTTGTTCCAGCTGTTTCTGAATGGCTCGTTTCTCCCTTAGAACATCTTTGGAAACTATCAGCAACTTTTGGTATTCTTTCTCTTTGTCTTCCAGGTCTTCACGAAGTATTTTGTTGGCCACCATCAATTTTTCATTTATGTCTTGCAAATATCTTGTTTGTTCTTGGTAGGTCAGCAAAGACTTCCTACATTGGCTTAATTCAGGAGATATTTCCAAGTCTTATTCTCTTACGTGGACTCCTTCTTCCTGTAAACCTTTTGATGCTGAACCATTATCTGGATTATCCTGCTTGCCTGTGCAAAAAGCTTCTGGTATAGAGCTTGCTATGCCCTGAATATCAATAAATTTTTCCATCTCTACACAGTACTGGTCCTTTGCTATGTGTACTATTTCTTCACTACTGGCATCATCTATCACCACAACATCCATGGCATCTTCATGTGCTACCCCTTTCTCTATCTGCATCTTCTTCCTCAGCCTAGTTCTTGGTTTCTCTGTCTTGAATAACTGTTTATAGATCTTATTCTTTGAAGCTATACTTTTCAGCATATTACTGAGTTTCTCTGGGTTTTCATTTGTGTAGGAAGTTTCAGGGCACAAGCTTTCTTGGATGGGTTTCTTAGCAACATTCTTTTCTTCATTCTTAATAGCTTGAACTTGATTTTTAGGAATTATTGTTGGCTGTCCAGGATCATCCATCATTATTTTGCCTTTTTCTTTAGGGTTTTCTTTAAACCCTAGATTTGCTAATAGGGATTCCCATGTTCGTCCCTCCTTTTGAAACTGAGCTAAAATTAATAATTTAATTAAACCTTGATGATATACAGAGTGAGCAGTATGCTCGGGATGGTTTTGAACTCTAGAAATCATCTTTTGGAGGCTTTTTAACAAGTAAATTGGGAGATTTACCTATATACTTCCATGAATATGCATTAACAATTTTAGATAGCATTTTAATACTCTGTCATATCTTCCATCACAAGTGATGTAATTTTGTATCACCTCCAAAGGAACCTTCCATCCTAGCTTCATCCTGCTAATATGGACACCATTTTTCCAATCCAATTTTTCACATCCTGGCATCAAAAATTCACTAAAATCACTTTGGAAATCCTGTTGTTTGAACCATTTTTCACCCTGTGTAGGAACACCTATTTCCTCAGCAAGAGAATCTTCATTTATCCTAATAGTTAGGCTTTGCAACTGAACTCTTTCATCTCTATAGTTTTCAATAAATGACATGGTCACTTGTGAGTGGTAACCTTGCAATTTTTCACAAAACTTAAACCATCCAGACTTCTGCATAAGCTTGGCAGACCTGGGAAATTATTTTATCCAGTCTGTATTTCTTGGTTCTAGCCTGCAAATGAAACCACCTGGTTTTCTTTTCACTATAACCTCTGGTTCTTCCTTGTCTAGTGCCTTTGACATTGAAAACCCTAAAAAATTTGCAACTTTGTTGTATAGACAGACTGGGCTTTAAATCTTCAGACAAAACAGCATACCCATTAAACTTTGTTGCAGTTACCTCTGTGGCCGGTCTTCACTCCATGCTAGCTCTGGTCTATCAATAATGCACCTATGCTCGTGCTAATCTTAATTAAATTGATCTACAAACCTAACAGAGTGAAGATGGCGATGAGGATAGAACCCGAGACCTTATCAGTATTACCCTTAAGCCTCTATCAGTAATACAAATCAACCAAGCCCTTTCACTATACTGCCCTGAACAAAGAATTCTTTGCTACAACCGCTTGCTTTAAAATGCAGAGAGATGTATATGATGTAATCTAGACCCTTAAAAATAATATCTATTAGAGTTTGCAAGCAAACCCTAGCTGCTTCAAACCTTGATGTTGCTGCTCATGACAAATGAAGATTTACAATATACTAACAGGTCTGCGATTATGCTTCTCCAGTTAGCCAGCAAAACAATGAAACAGATTTTTAGGGAAACGAGTGAATTAAGTCGATTCTGCCACGATCAATACTAAAATTCATTGCATGCAGTGTTCAAGTTTTGAAATGATGACAGGTGTACTGTTTCATAAGTGACACGATAAAACCCATCATTTTACGGACAGGGGCTCCTTTAAAACACATTCATATCAAATGCCAAATAAACACGAATATGACCAAAGTTTATTATCCCTTTACATTCCATGGTATTAACAAACAATAAAATTTTCAATGAAATGCCCCTTCTGAAATTCTACTGCCAGTAAGTAAAATGCTGCCAGTTCATGAAATGCTGCCAGCTTGAATACTGCTACCAGCTTTAACAATTCACCATATAACATACAATCTCTTACACATACATAGGTTCATGCCTAATGAATGGAGATTTTGATGACTCAGGATAATAAAAGTAAAAATAATGGCATTCAATCAGACATAAGGTGTAAAACAAAACAAAATTAAAACAAATAAAAACACATCACAATAAAAAATCTTCAAATAAAATGTGAAACAAACTTAGAGATAACACCTAGGATTATCACTAGGTGGCATTTATAAGATGCATTTGCATGTCAATCAGATTTTTTTGGTTGTTGTAACTGTTTTTAATCCTTTTGAAACATATCCCAAACACCCCTCATTATAATTGATTCATTCACACATTCACTAGCCATATTCAATGGGTTCACAACCATATGACAAGAGAGATATTGGAAGGCTTGATTACCATATTGAGAGTAAGGGTGTTAAGTCAATAGGTTCACACTCTTGTTTCTTTAATTATAAATCAAATTCCATAATTAAGAATGCATACTACAAACAACATTGATACTAATTTGGAATACACATACCTACACCAACCATGCATTTTAATTATCTTTCACATTATAGTCATTTCATGTTGAATACTTCATTAAAACTCCTTCCATCAAAGTAGGAATCATAAAAAACTTAATAACATATTAATGTTCCTTAAGGATTCAAGGCATTCCTCTTGTTAGAATAGGGGTTGTTTCTATCCCTTCCCCCATCCTAGATGTGGGTGACCACCACTCACTCAACACCCATACACATGAATTTGTGATCGCATTTGTTTTTCTTGGACCCACCTTTCTCAACACCCCCCCACGCACATGCTCCTATCTCTTCCATGTTTAATGGAACCATTCCTCAATTTAATACCATAAATGGGTCTAATATTTCTCAAAAATCCCTACCATTTATGTCTAGCTTAAATATCTAGCATTTAACAAAACTCGTCAATGATCCTATCCAACACAATCCAACATAGCCCAACATTATGGGAAAATTACCCTTGAACATCCCTAACATCCCAAAGTTCCAATATAAACAAGGGGAAAATCCCACTAACCATTTAATGTCATTCCACTTATAGCTTTCATCAAATAGTATAGTTGAAGACACCATTCGTCTTCATATTTTTCAAAGAACTCTTATAGGGAGGACCACCAAATGGTACATAATTTTTTTTGCAAACATGTATGTGACCTTTGTTTCCATTGCCACCATTTCCTTACTTATTGTTAATCCCTATATATTGTGATATTACATTTATATTATTATATTAAGTTTTTTTTCAGTGCTCCATAGTGGGAATACATCAAGGTAGGTGGAATGAGGTGTTGTGTTACATTAGCTAATTCGCCACATCATTGGAAAGGGATAGAGTACATGGGGGTCCATCTCAAGCGAGCACATATTTTTAACCTATGTATAAGGACATCACCCTGAAATCTTTTTGGGTTATCACTTAGTAGGAACTTAGTAAGTCAAAATAAGTATAACGCGCAACAGACAAGTTAATATCTTAGGACTAATGTTGTAAAAAAAAAATTTGTTTGATTATGACCCTAGTTGTAATTGTATGGTCGAATAGAATTGTAATGGTACCCCCTCTCTCTCTCACACACACACACACACACACCAAGAAGACTTGATATTAGGATCATCAACATGTCTTGTGCATCTGATACATTTTATAAGTAGGTTTTCCTCTTGAAGATGCTTCTTATTCATATATTTATTTCATTCTCAAGGTGTTGGGTTACTATTTATTTCTATTTTTATGTTATATTGGGAATTTGGTACATAACACTTATTTTAAGCTCCCGATCTACCATACATATGGATAACCTAAGAATAACGTGTTCATAACATAACTATAACATGTGCATGTCATAAGCATAACATGTGCATGTCATAAGCATAACATGTGTATAGCATATGCATAAGCATAACTAGTTGTCAGTGCGCCAGAGCATACCAGATCAACACCATGAAATAATTTATAATTTAGGTTATCCAAAGTGTACCATCTCAACACCAAGTAAGTATGATCAATCTAGGTGATCCAAAGTGTCCCAACTCAACACAAAGTAATTATGATCAATCTAGGTGCTCCAGAGCATACCATCTCAACACTAAATAAGGCTTATTGGCCTAGGTGCTCTAAAGAATATCATCTCAACACCAAATAATTCTTTATCAATATAGGTGCTTTAGAGCATACCAAATCAACAAAAAATAAGGTTTATCAGTCTAGGTGCTCCAGAGCATATCAGCTTAAGACCAAATAAATTTTGATCAATCTAGGTGATCCAGAGCATACTAGCTCAACACTTAAGTATCATAATGAGTCCAAGTAATTTTAGGTGCCCCAGAGACAATAATATCAACATCAAACTATCATCAAGTACTTAGCAAAAATTTTCAATACAAAAAAGAATCTTACCTCTTTGTCGTGGACTTGATCATAATTTTAGGGTTGTTTTCTATATTTATTACTAATGCAGAGTAGCCACAAGGTTTGTTTACCATACATTTGTAGAGTCCTATAAATAATATCCCTTTAATCTCACAATCCTTTTTGGACTAGCTATGATGGAAAATTGAGCGCTCAGGGACCTACGGCTGAACCCTCTAATGTACTATGGACTATTGCCCCCTATAATGTTCTTGTTGTTAGGGTTATTTGTAATCCTCCCTTGACCACCATAGTCTAAATGTTAGTTTCCTATCTTAGGAGTATGTTGCCACTTCATTAGTTCCATGGGAAAGTTATCTGGGGCCCACCTACTACTTGATGCTCTAGTTTGCATGAGTTTGGGAGCTCTAGAGGAAATCCCCATATTTTAGGAACCCACACTGAGTCATGGAGTCCCACCATCAGTTCACCCTAGTCTGTGTTGATTTATGCTCTGATGGGAATCCAATAGTTCACCTTATGCTATCCTAGTGCTAGCTTTGCATGATTTAAGGATATTGGGCGCCTTTACTTACCTACCCTTGTCAGTTAACTGATTGTGAGGTGTTTGAGTTGTCCTGAATTACACTAATAAGCCTATAGTGGTATTTTTTCCAAAGTTATTGATATCTGGAGTCATTGCAAGTCATGGAACTCGAATCACTCCTAGAGGATTCAAATTTCCTTCATTGTATCATGGCTGTATTACATATAGGTTAATGATTATGATATTAATGTTATGTTGACAAATTGTTGCCCCTTGTCTGCATAGTTCCACCATGATTGTTTGATCATTCTAACACTGAATTTATTCTTCCTTGTTCATTCTTATTTCATAGTGAGGTTCAATACAACCTGGTGATCCTGTAGCTTGGATAATTTTACATGGTATCAAAGAAGGTTCTTAGGACAATTTCAATCCTCGAAAACTTTCATTGATGCACCAGAAGCAACTAGGTTCCACATAATTCCTAATATCTATGCCTTGCTTCCTCTGGGTTTATCTAGAGAAGTCTATCTAGGTGTGAAGCACCCTCATAATGTGTGCATGTAAAATTAGAGAGTGATTGAATTGGTTTTCATTTAATTTTAAAGTTTTTTTTGCAAGGAAATTGAAGAATTAAGAATAATTGTGTTTCTCCTGAAGTTGTAAAATTTATAATTAAGTAGCCTTGACACCGATGATCCTCACACACTTCAATTATCTGTATTGGAGGGAAGATATGAATATTGTGTTGCACAACAAAGGTTTGTATAGGGTCACAATGGTCAAGGAGTTCGAACCCCATCAACCTTTAAAGAAATCGAAGTATGTGAATAAATTGGATGAAGCCTTTAGTTTCATGTGCATTCATATCTCCAGGGAGTTACTTGTCCACCTTGATGGATTAAAAAATATAAGGGAAGTATGATAGAAGCTCAAATCATTATTTGGCAAGAAGGATGAGATAAAAGGCCATATTTTGGAGAATGAACTAATTGCTCTTCAACCCAATTTTTTTGAAACCATCCAACAATTCTTCTCCAAGTTCAAGTCTTTGGTAATGCAGTGAAAGCCATGTGTAATTGACAAGAAGGATGGGAAATTGGTGCTCTCCATTCTGAGCAATCTTGGACCATAATTCTTAGTGTTTGTGTCCAACTTTCATTCCGCGATACTACCAACTCCAAACTAGTGAATTCACTCACTTGATGCATTCACAGAATCTCTTATTCAAGAACAATATAAGCTTATCCATATGGGATCCCTCAAAGCGTCCAAGAATCAATATCTCTTGGTTGGGGAGAACAAGAATACACAATCCAAAGGGAATCATAAAGGGAATTATAAAAAGAACATTGATATCAAACCTAGGGAGAAGTAGAATCCTTTAGAAGGAGCCTCTAGTTCTAAGAAGGACAAGCAAAAAGGTTTGAAAATACCAAGTTCCCATACTGCAAGACAGGGGATCATCCAAAGAACCTATGTATGAAGAAAACTATAGAATAAATGTCAAGACTCCTTGAACATAAAAAATTTTCCCTCCCTGAAGGCGTAAGGAATCCTGATCCTAGAAACAAGACTAGATATCACGAGAGATGACATGCAATGAAGGAAAGTTTCTCTCAGTCACAAGCTTTTCTCATTGATTTTGGAGCCTCCAACCACATGGTTTCCTCCAAGGGATTATTCTCTTATTTGGACCTCTCTGGTGTTCCTAGCATACACATGGGAGATAAAAACTCTAATCCCAGCTATTGGGAAAGGTTCAATTCAATTTCAGCATGGAGTATTCAAAAATGTCCTCTATGTTCCCTCCCTAGCAACAATTTTGTTGTATGTATATTAGATGACCCATACAATCTCATCAAAGCAAGTCATATTTGATACTGACTCAATGGAGATTTCATAAATATCTACTGGGAACCTTATAGAGAAAGGAGTTGCAAATCATGCCTTCAAGGCATGTGAATTCTCATAGTTTCTTCCTCACTCATACCCAGGTTCCCTATTGACTCATACTAATTATATAAGAAGAATTTGGAATGATATGTTTGCCCATATGAACTTCAAATATCTCTAGCATTTTCACAATGACCAGATGGTTGAGGGATTTCCTCTCATCAAGTCCTCTCAAGGTGTTTGCAATGGTTTCTTGGTAGGTAAGCATTCAGAGCGAAGGTATGAGGTTGGGAAGGAAAGAAGACTTTCCTCTACACTTGATTTGTTACATAGAGATGTCTCCGGACCAATGCCTACAACATCCATGAATGGATATAGATACTTTCTGACCTTCATTGATGACTATTCAAGGTATTGTTGGATCTACATTCTTAAGCATAAGTATGAGGTGTTTGAAAATTTCAAAGTTTTCAAAGACTTAGCTGAGAACACCCTTGGGAAGAAGATCAAAGCACTCAGATTAGATAATGGAGGAGAGTACATCAAAAGAGAGTTCCAATAGTTGTATGCCTTAGAAGGTATTCAAATGAAACATTTAGTCCCATACACACCACAACAAAATGGTGTAGCTAAGAGGAAGAATAGATATTTGAAAGAGATGGCTACCTTCCTTGATGAAGCAAGAGATCTTCCATCATATATGTGGGCTGAAGTAGTGAACTGTGCTTCGTACATACATAACATAGTACCTCATAATTCAGTGTTTGGTGTCACTCCACTCGAAGCATTGATGGGACATAATCCTAATGTCTCATGTCTGATGGTTTTTGGCTCCAAAGCATGGGACATATTTCCATCTGACAAAGGAAATCCTTCCAACCTCAAAGTAGCTAATGCATTCTGCTGAGATATGTATATGATGCAACATCTTAAAACTGATTGAGATTTCAACCATAATATGATTCATAGAGTGGAGTGTCCAATTCAATGAAGATCCATTGCATGATCTGCAACAGGCTGAATAGGAAGGTATGAATACTCAATCATTTCAATTTGCATATGATAAATTTTATACTAATGTTTCACATTCATAATCCAAATATGATTATCAAGAAGAACAAGATCTTGATATTGAGAATGAAGATCAAGCATATCTAGATCCATATTCATCACCTACTCCCAATCCAAGGCCTAAATGGGCTCAAAAACACATTGAAGTTATTGGGAATAGTGCCAGGGATCCATCTGACCGTGAAGGAGAACCATATCTCAATTTCAGGATGAGAGCCTTATGCTATTTCATACATATCCACTTCTCCTAAATAGGTGCTACATGATGCTGGGGTTTGATCCACAATCATATAAGGAGGATTTCCATGATACAAGATGGAAGGAATCCATGGATGATGAATATGATTCGATACAAGACAACAAGACCTGGGAGCTTGTCTCCTTACCTTCTCGGAGAAAGCTTGTCCGATGAAAATGGATCTACAAAACCATACTAGTAGTAGAATGATCTACTACCAAGTACAAGTATCAGTTAGTTGCAAAGGGGTATTCACAGTTTCATGGGTTGGACTACAATGAGACATTCGATCATGTTGCAATAATAGATTCCATAAGGTTGGTTTTTCTATTGCAGCTTCGAAGAAATGGGAGTTACATCACATGGATGTGAAGAGTGTCTTCCTCCATGGTGACTCGGAAGAAGAGATCTATATGAGACAACCTAAGGGGTACACTGAAAATTCATCCTTGGTTTCCAAACTAAGGAAATATCTGTATGGGATCAAGTAAGCCCCAAGGGCATTGTATGCCAATATGGATGACTTCTTATTGTCGCAGAAGTGTGAAAGGAGCAAGTCTAACTACAATGTCTACATGCAACAGAAGGGAGGTTGCTTACTATTTATTTTATTCTCTGTCGATGAATTTCTCAATACAATTAGTTCAATTGCTAGATTGAGGGACATCAAGTTATATTTGAGCAATGCATTGTCCATGACAGATCCAGGGATGTTAAGACAATTTATTAGCCTTGAAGTGAATAAAAAAGCTTCAACATCATGATTAATTAGTACAAATAGATAGGATATTTTCTCAAAATATTCCTTATGACTGATTGCAAAGCATATGACATCCTTCCCCTTCTTATCTGGCATCATATTCGAAGAAGGTGGTTCTACACCCCTAGTTCATAGTACTCCCTATACATAGATGATTGGTAGCTTATTGTGCCTTACTCATTTGAGACTAGACTTGTCATATGCTGTGAGTGTTGTTTCTAGGTTCATACAGGAGCCACATGAGTTTCATTGGAAGGAAGAAAATCACATCTTGCATTATGTGCAGGTTACTAGAGGATTTGGGATTCACTATTCTGCTGGTGCTCAACTAGATCTAGTTGGTTTTATTGACTCAGACTGGGTTGGAGACAGTACTGAAAGAAAATATACTTTGTGATTTGTGTTCATGTTGGGATCTATACTAATATGTTGGTTAAGCAAGAAGAAAGCAACTCTTTCTCTCTCTCCGGTTGAAGTAGAGTATCAAGGAGCTGTAAATGCAACTATTCAAGAAGTTTGGCTACATGGGATTTTGACAGAATTCAGCATTCACACTTCTCCTTCAGTAGACATTACATGATAATCAAAGTGCAGTTAAAATTTCCAGAGATCTAGTATAAGATCAATGGACCAAAACACATTGAATTCCACATGCACTACATCCAGGAACTAGTGCATAGTAAGGCTATCATTCTGTATTACTTCCCTATCACTAGCATCCAATTATGTTTTCAAAAACCTTTTGTTGAATCATAACTCTTTTAGAAGTTTACCTCATGTATTGTTTTTCCATTTACCGAACTTGGTGAAGCTTTTGTATCCATGTATACTTGCATATTTTACTAACAATTCTATTTCTAGAAGTTATTCACATTATATTTCATTTACTCATCATAAGGTAAGACATGTAAAGTTTCTATCTTTTAATGTAACTAGGATATTCTTATGCATAATTCTAATGCATTACTTCTTTGTCATCCAACATAGTCATGACTAGGTTTGCATGTATCTTTGAATATGTTAGCATAATCTATCCCTTTATACTTTTAGTATTATTAATGGTGGACGTCTTTAACACAATGTTTTCAATAACAACTTTTCATGGAAATTCAATATATGCTTAACCTTTCAAGCATAATTTCACAAGTTACACATATTTTTGTATTCTTTCTTAACATTGTGCCTATGAAAGTTAGCATGAATATATCTCAACGTAGATATAAATATCATTTCACCATATTCATATGCCATGTAAACTTTCCTCCTTCCAACATGTAAGATGCATTTTACAATATATTTACAAAATACACAAAAAAAAACCAAACCTTCAAAATAAATATATATTGCGTGATGCAACAATTTAATTGTTTATTAGTAACAACTTTTGGGCTTTAATCCCACGCATCAATATCAATTTCTTGTATACTTCATTAACCACTTGTTAAGAATATAACCAATTTAAAATAGAAAACCATATTTTCTTTTTAAATATAAAAGGTTATTTCTATTATGTAACAACACTATCTATTCTAACATTTATAATACCAAACATTGCTATTATTACTTACTATAATACCAAACATTGCTATTATGACTTATTTATAGCCATTATAGTCTAGAACATAACAATACTCTTCCTTCCTTGAATTGTACACATAACTTCCACAACACTACTTATCTCACGAATGCTTACTTAAACTAATTAATGCTTATTAAACGAATGTATTATACGAAACTAATTAATGGACATGGGATGCAATGCCTTCATCATCATTAATTAAATATTAATAATCAAACCTAAGGCAATATAATTAGAATTTATATTTATTACTCCATCCCTTTATACCGGAACATTAAATAATCAAGATCACATCATGCAACCTATCAACATTATTCTCTTAACATCTAATCCATAACCCAATTAATATTCACTTTATGAAGCAACAATAACATTTACCATTAATATCCAAGGAATGGTAACTACTTTATAAAGAGTATCCACCTACCTAACATATTTTTCATAATGCTCGATTCATATTCGCTTTAACTAAGCAATAACATTCACCTCTTATTTATTTATTTCATAAAAGAAATAACATAACATTCACCTATTATTTATTTGTTTCATAAAAGTTTGCGAAAATGGTCAACAACTGGTCTTTCAGGTTCCTCTCTGTGAGAGGTAGAATTATCCTTCTACAGTTAATATTGTGCATCATACCTAGCTATTGGTTATCTCTTGTCAAAGTTTTGGCTACTATTCTGAAGTCACTCAGAAGGAATACGAGCAACTTTATGTGGGGTGGCTCGACGTCAAAGCATGGTGCTCATCTCATAAAGTGGTACTTTATTACTAGACTTTATGATTTTTGGGGCCGGAATGTGAAAAACCTAGATTGGTTCAACATTTATTTATGGATGAAAAGCTTGTGGTTGGATTTATGTGGGGAAGGCATTTGGAACAGGGTTCTACGGGATAAATATCTGTGCAAGATTTCATTGTCGGATTGGATTAGAAAGGGGGAGCAATTGGTTGCTAAAACCTCATACATATGGAATAACTTTATGTGGGTATTCGATTGGATTAGCAAGGCCCTTAGTTGTAAGGTGGGAGATGGGAGGTTGGTTAAGGTTGGGATTGAACTGGTTGTTGTTATAGAGGATTCGTATTTTCTCTCTCTGTCACTAGTTAGTTATCTCTAGGATTATGGAATTGTTACACTTAATCGGTCCAAGAACGAGTGTGATTGGTCTTCTGCAGGTACTTATTGGTTATTTGTCGAGGATTTAGATATTGTTGGAGACTAGAAGCTTGAATGGGATCGTTATACTTCCTCACTGGCTTAGATGAGATTGATTCTTGTAGACTACAATGACAATCTTGTTTGGTCCTTTAACGCAGCTTCGTGGTAGGTAACTACTAAACTTGGTTATAAATTTATTGTTGACTCTTTTTCAACACCACTGGATTGCTTGTGGCATAAGAAACTGTGGAAGTGGAGGATCCCACTTAAGATTAAATGATTTAGTTAGATCCGTGTTCTCGATAAGGTCAATACGTGGGACAATGTAGGTAGCAACTAGAAATAAGTGGGATCAAGGCATGAATGAGGAGATGGACTCATTGGTAAAAAACTAGACTTGGGATTTGGTTGAGTTGTCAGTAGGAAAAAGAGCATTGCAGAATAAATGGGCTTAAAGGTTGAAGGAAGAATATGGAGGCAAGAAACGATACAAGGCTAGACTTGTTGTAAAGGGGTTTGCACAAAAGAAAGGTATAGACTTTGATGAAATATTTTCTCCTGTTGTTAAAATGACTTCAATTAGGACTATTTTAAGTCTAGTGGCGATATAAGATTTGCATCTTGAACAATTAGATGTAAAAAAATACTTTCTCCACGGGGATTTGGAGGAAGATATTTATATTCAGCATCCATAAGGGTAAGAGTTCAAAGGGAATGATAATTTTGTTTGCAGGTTGAAGAAGAGCTTGTATGGCCTGAAGTAAACTCAAAGGAAGTGGTATTTAAATTTTGATAAGTTTATGACAAATTAGGGTTATAGTAGATGTCATTTTGACCATTGTATTTATTTAAAGAGGCTGAAAAATGGAATATATATTATCTTGTTTGTAATGACCCTTTTTTAAATTTTTACCAAAATGCCCAATTTTCCAAATTTTTCACAATTTTGGCTCTTGAGAAGTTTTAGTGTCTTGGTCTCCAAATCAACACAATTGCTTCCAAATCTTCAGAGAAGTTGTATGAATGATACAATAACTTAATTATTATGTTCAGGGATGTATTATGGCCCTCCAAACACTTCTGCAAGTCTGTACTAAATTCTGAACAAGATAGAGGATTTTATTGGCAATTTTGGGCTCAAATCCCCCTGGGTAAGTGGTAGAAACGGATTCCCAAACATGCAGCAACCCAATCAAATTCTGAAATTGAAGAAGGGGATGTGTATAATACATTATCAAAGACCCATATGAATAACCAATCGACTTCACATGGATTTTATCACTTCTTTCAATCAAATATAAAAAACTAGTTTTGGACCCTTGGGGAAATGAGTTGTAGTTTGCTTCAATGGTTATGCAATTCGACCCAATGGCCAAAAATTCTCAGTTACTGAAAATTAAACCCATAATATGATTTAATAACAGTCCATACATTCATAAACCATCAATATTTTATACATCCATTCAAATTCATCAAGATTACAAGAGTTTACAACAAGGTAGTGGGGAAATGGCATTGTTTCTTCATTATTGAGCAATAATACATGAGATTTCTTGGCCTTTCGACCTAAGATATTTCTGAAATTAAATTAAATATTATTTACATTAGAATAAAAAATATTGGATAAAGATAATCTCCCTCAAATAGATGAATAGCTCACCTAGTGTGCCTCACTCCATGGAGCTGAAATATGGTGAGAAAACTTGAGATGAAAGGAAGAACAAGCTGAAATTTGATGTGTCCATGAGATGTTGTAGCTTGAAACTGTAACTAAGACTCCATTTAAGCTCTTTGAAATACCTGAGTGGCCTCTCCCAACACCAACTAGGATGGGAATCTATCATCCTTGAAATTGGCTAAGGCATGAACTAGTCATCCACTAGCTCTCTCTCTTCACAACAATAAATTTCACAAATGATCAAAAGGTCATTATCTTGTTTGATTCCTATATTTTGTAAACTTCCTTAGCCTTCTAAGTTTCTCAATCCATCCACAAACTCAATCCATGCTGAATTAGGGTGTGTGCTCATGAATTGACATGTGTCCCCTCTTTCCTAGCCTTCCACCTTCCCCAAATTTGAGTAGGAGCCCATTGAGCTTCCCAAACTCACATGAGAGCTCTATTGGATGGTAAATTTCGACCTGACATGTAATATATGTTAGATTTTAGCCTTCATATCTTACTTGTGTCATAACTGTCATAGAATCTCCATCATTGGTGTCATAGTTGTCATAAATGTAGGGGGAATCTAGTCAAGTGTCCATGAAACTCCCATTTGGCTCTTCCTCAGGGATGATTTTAAGGAACCATACTTATTTAAAAGTGTATAAATGTTGGTGAATATTACCGATTCTTAAAATGACAACTATAAAATGATTGGCGATATTTTTCAAAAAATATTTTAATTTCCAAGGATTTTATATCGTTTACATAATAATTTGGCGATTTTTAGGGTGAAAAAATTTTACCTCGTCAAAATTGGGTGAAACAGGGCTTCAAAAAATGCAAAATGGTGAATCTTTTTTGGGAGAAAAACATGGAAAAATAGCCCACTGGGATAAAATTTGACCCTAAAATTATCCTTGCTCTTCCTCTCCCCATGTAAGTTGCAATTCATCCCAAATTCGACCTATGAAGTCTATGGACAAGTATATTAACCTTATAATCCATCCAAAAGCATTAGACTTTCCATAGATTCGGGATTCCAAGAGGAGGATTCCATTTAACATAGGAATTCTAGCTTGAGTGAGCCCCATAGTTTCCATGTGTCTCCATTCTCCATTAAATAAATATTTATTCCTTATAATGTCTAAAAACCATTTATTAGCTCCCTTATTAACTTTCCAATTTTTCCACCCAACCTAGGGAACTAGTAGGATTGATGGAATTTTCCTGCTATGCAATTATTTAAAATGGGGACATTACATTGTTATTGAATGTGGATGACATGCTTGTTGTAGGGTCTAACATGAAAGATATAAGTTTTCTCAAAATGAAACTAGATAAACCATTTGCGATGAAGGATTTGGGTGTTGCAAAGCAAATCCTTGGTATGAGAATAACAAGAGACGAGAAAAATATCAAATTGACAATGTCTCAAGATGAGTACATAGAAAATGTGTTGGAGAGGTTTAGAATGCAAAATGAAAAACTAGTTAGTACACCTTTGGCCAACCATTTCAAATTAAGTAAGGAGATGTGTCCAAAGATAGAGAAAGAGTTAAAATACATTTCCAAGGTTATCTATTCATCAGCAATTGACACCTTGATGTATGCCAAGGTGTTCACAAGACTAGATATTGCACATGCAATGGGAGTTGTGAGTAGGTATGTGAACAATCCAGTTAAAGAGAATTGGAAGGAAGTATAGTGGATTATGTATTTGAGAGGTACCGCTTCTCATGCATTATTTTTTGGAGCTTCAGACATTCTTGTACTGGGATATGTTGATGCAAATATGGAAGATGATAAAGTTAGAAGGACAAGCACCACAGGGTATGTTTTTACTATAGGTGGAATAGTAGTAAGTTGGATTTCAAAACAATAGAAGGTTGTTTCACTTTCAACAACAGAATCAGAGTATGTTGCTGCTACAGAGGCTAGTAAAGAGATTATTTCATTGTAGAGGTTCATGGAGGAATTGGGTAAGAAAAAGGAGAATAGAAGGTTGTATAGTGACAACCAAAGTGCCATTCATATTGCAAAAAAATAAACCTTTCATTCAAATACTAAACATATACAATTCAAGTACCATTTCATAATATATGCTCTGGAGGATGAACTATTAAAGTTGGAAAAGATACATACTGTTATAGCTGATTTTACCACACATGGTTGATCACACTTTTATGGCCTTCCTCGTCCCTCTGCAGACTCTTTGGACCCCATGGACTATTTTTTTACCTTTGATGTTTCCAATATCATCCCTAAAAAAACTCATTATTTGTTGTACGCAACTTTTAATCCCTTTCTCGCATATATACGCGGATATTACCCTTAAACCCGCGTACATTGGGATGTGTGCAAAAGGACAAATGTTTTTGGAGTTTTCCTTGATGTGGATTTGAGTCACTTGTCTCTTGGCCTTCCATATGCCCCGAGATCGCCCATATTTGACCTTCTATTACCCCATTGAAGCATTATATAAGGAACCCTTTGGATACATTGAAGAGTAAGAAAACTATAGTCCATTGTTGTCGTAGCTTGCTTATACTTGAGTCTGCATCCCTTTGTCCCTTGGAGAACTTTGTGTTCTTCCCAAGCTTTCCTTTACTTGTGATCTTGCTATCAAGAGATGGAGGATTGAGGTGGTGGAGGCCTAGGCCCGAGGACTTAGTTTCTTCGGTTCACAGATGTGCCGACAGAGGTTGTCAATTATGTAATCTTTGATTTACTTAATAGAAATATCTTTTCTTGTCCAATGATGTGCATTTAAGTGAATATTGAATCCATGGATTTGTTTAATTGCTTATGTATCATTGATTATATATTCTAGAGTAGGCATAACACTATATTATATAGCATTCTTTCCTTGTTTACTGTTGTTGAGAGTAAATTGCTAATGCAAGCGGGATTGGAAAAAGCTCAACGGGGATCTAATACAACCGTCCAGAATAAGGTATGTTTTGAGATCCTTTAGTGTTAGATGTTGTATTTATCTTACATATTGGGAAGGGATTGATTTCTATGGTTTCTCTATCTGTTGTGGTACACCCCAAGCCATAGGAAGTTTTCTTCATAACAGAATTGGCAACCATACTAGGGAGGTTCCTAGTTGTTTTTATTTGAGGGTTTTCGGTGTTCAATGTGATTTTATTGCTCTGATTTTTCTGTTTGTGTCGGGTCTGGGGGCATGATTACCCAGTAGTATCCTGGAGAAGTAAATTTTGTCTCAATTTGTCCATTTACTTTATTTTTCTATCTTTTTCTTCCTATACGTGGGTTTTTCTTTCACAGTCGCGTATACATGCGGGTTTTCCTGGAAAAATCGCGTATGTACACAGGTTTACTAAGAACAGTCATGTATGCCCTGATTTTTTGCTTTTTTGGGAAGATTAAGTGTTGCTGGGTGAGTTTGGGTGATTGCTGAGTCTTCTTTGATGCTTCTAGAGTCTGTATCTCCCCTTTATTTCTGACTAGAGACTCTTTTTGAGTTGATTTTTGAAAAAATGTTCTAGTCATTTCATTTTCTATTTTTTGTTTGGGGATTAATGCATTAGGTCTCTTTTACCTTGGTGCTTTTCTTGGATAATGTTTGTGAGTGCTTGCACAGTCTGAGGGTTGTAGAGTCATACTTTTTCTTTTTATCTCATTTAAATCAAAAATACAAAAACATTTTGTTTTATTTGCATTGTTATGCATTGTTTGCATTTTGCATTTAGCATGGTATTTGCATTAGATTTTCTTGGTGAATATTAGTCAGATTTTGATATAGGAAATGATTGCATGTACATTTCAAGGACAAATTTTGCACTTCATGTAGTAGCATACCTTGTTTTTCATCCGACACAGTGCGTTTGCATTGATTGTTAGGTGTGCATTTTACTTCTTGTTGTGTCATAACATCATTAGTTGCATGACCATTTACCCTTTGAGTAATAAAGCCAATTAAAATCAATGCATAATAAAATGAATTACACTCTTTTATTTTTTAGGGTGCACCAACAAGACTAGGTTTTAGGGTCCTGGAATAGTTCATTATGAGTCAATTCTCCAAGACCACTAAAAAAAACAATTAGGTGTCTGTCTAGGTGAGAGTGTGAAATTCTTTATATAATTAGTGTTTCTCAGGATCCTCCTCTTACAAGGGAGTTAAGCATGAGGTAGTGTGAGCGGTTATGATTGGGATGACCCCTGGTTGTAACTGAGTAGCACTGGTGATATTTCCAGGATTGTATTCATATATGGGGGCTCTTTCGAGAGTTTTGGGATTTGCTACCCTGCCCATACGGTCAATCCCACCAGCGACTGTCTACCTGAGCATTGATTATATCGAGGTGATCTTAGTTGCCTTACCTAGGTTATCGAGGGGGTATTTGCAAAGGTTATTTTGTAGGTGTCCTGGCCAGGTAGGGGTCGAACAGTACAATCGCTATATGCATTGAAGCTGAGGGCCACTATAATTGGTTACAAACCTCTACTTGTTGTGTATGGGAGTCTTAAGCCTCTCCTAGGCAAGACATACCTGCTTCATTTAGGATCTCACATATCCTACCCTAGTTTTCTTGCGATTTGGATTTACATTTTATAGGTGTATGCTCTGTGCATGCTAGTTTGCCTATGGTTTGCGTAATTAGATCGAGTCTTTTTATTTTTTAAGTCATTATGGATTAGGGCATGACACCCCGTCGTTCTCATCATTTAGCAGGACTTCCGCCTTCCATGTCTCCTCCTCCTTTGGGAGAGAGAACCATATAGTGCCGGTGGACTACTTCTCAGTTTGATTCACACACCATGGGAGATCACGAGGATGAGATTCCAGATATGTCTTCTCCACCTCATGAGGTTGGGGAGGAAGATCCTATTAGCACATATGATTCTTCACACAAACAGCCTTCATGATATGGTTATGATCCCTCATTCACAAGTCTTCAGTATTAGCTTCTGGGCGACGAGACTCACCATGAACCTGTAAGAACTAGCCATGTTAGATATGACATGTCTAATATCCCTGCACCTAATTCAACACATAGTGTTGAGTCAGAAGTTGGTCCTAGCACTATGCCTAGGGGAACTCCCGTCCTTTTCCATGCGGAGAGATTTGGGGTCACTAGTCACATTGCACCCTCCATCCCTGTGGTGGAGGAAACTTCACATGTTCATCCTAGACCTAGTGTTAGTAATCCTATGCGGATACCAGAACCGAGACGAGTGGGAACACCACTTACATTCCTTCACGTGTCCCTTTGTCTTCAAACCCTGTTCCTTTGAATGCGTTTTTAATGACTCATCCTCCCCCTAATTCACGTGGGCCTTCAAGTCGGAATGTTGCTACTATCCATGTTCATTATGCGACTGCTCACATGGTAGTATCTTAGATTCAAGTACCTCCTATTGTGTCAGCAGGTCATGTACCTATTTTTGGATAGTCTCATGTTCCAGCTTTTGGATCTTCCCATACCCTTAACTATGGACATTCTCATGGTACATCCCATGGAACACCTTTTGGAGCTTCTCATGGACATTCATATGGAACACACTATGGACAAAACTATCAATCGTATGGGTATGGGTATCAACAACCTGCTTACTCTTCCAATTATGGCTTTGTAGCGCCTCATAATCAAGGCACCCCACATCATATTTATTCCTTGCAACTCTACATGGGTCAAATGGGAGGAGGTTATTATGGCCAAGGCCATGGCATTTATAGAAATCAACCTTATACGAATCAAAACTACCAGGGAGTGTGGAATCAATCAGCTCAACCTAGGCTCCCTTTCCTTGCAACTTTGAACTTACCTGACTTGTCGAGATTGATGAACAATCATGTGTCTCATAACCCAACATGGACGACTGTCCCTAACGAGCTTCTTTCGGACATTCCCAGGTTCAAAGGTAAGGCTAGTGAATATCCTAGTGAGCATGTCACCACTTTCCACCTTTGGTGCTCTTCCAATTCCTTACATGACGATTCCATTCGTTTGAGGCTATTTCAACACACCCTAACGGGTCCTAAGATGAAATGGTATATAGAGTTACCTTGGGGGGGGGGCTTATGTTACATTTGATGATCTTGTGTTGAATTTCCTTAATCATTTCTAGCTACCCCAATGTCAGTACCGAACTCTTGTCAACCTTCCGACAAGATAAAGCCACACACATTTTGGATCATATTCAAGAGTGGCATAGACAGAAACGGTTAATCAAATCTTTTATACCACCAGAGTTTCTTCTTGAGTGGTTCCTCAAATCTTTGTTACCTTACATAGCAAAGGATGTTTCAACATCCGGAGTTCAAAACGAGGAACATGATATTTTTAGGGCACAAGAGTTGGATTTGATCTATGCTCAATATGGACTTTTGTATGAGATTATACCAAATTATCCTAGGTCCAATTTCAACCCCAAGGTTAAGCCTAGGCCACATGCCGATGGTATTTTCGGTTGTACAAGTACCAAATCTGTGGACTCGGTTGTGAAACAAGTGAGCCAATTGTCAATTAACCAGTCTGCATTGAGAAAATCTACGGCTTTGTCTCAACCTACCCAATCAAAAAATGTACTTTTCATGCAAACGTCGAACCCGAAAGGCAACCAGTAGCCTAGAAGGAATAAGAAAAAAGGAAAAAATAATCATAAGGGTGGGACCAAGAACGAAAATGCTAATAATAATTACAAGAACACTAATGCTGGGGGGGACAAGCAGTCCAAACGTAAGGTGAAGTTTCCTTGAAAATTGTGTAAGGAGGACAATCTCACTCACTTATGCCCTCGTATGGAAGAGGCCTCGAGGTTCATAGCACAGGGCCCAGCTATGTTAACTAATCTTTTACCCAACAATCAAAATATGAACTCGAGGACCATTCATCCTGGTTGTGCAATGGGTGGAAATCAAAACCCACCAGAGGCCGCTAGTGGTCATGGGTGCATCAACATGATGAGTGATACTAAGGTTGTGACTCATACGAAAGACTATGGTTCGTTACAACCAAACCTTGCGAAATAATCTTCCCCACTCGAGAGCCCTTTATGAATCGAAAAGCTTATGGATAAACCTGAAGCTCCACCTCACATTCCTAAGGGATTCTTAAAGTGTTCGGGGCACAATCCTAATGCCCGATCCACCCAGAACTATTCAGTTGTCAAGGATTTGGTCCAGAATCCTTGTGCGATGTCAGCATTAGAAGTGTTTCAGAGTTGTCCTCTGCAGAGGAAAGCTTTGTTATCTGCTCTTGGGGTCAGTGATGATAACTCTTCTACTATGATAAAATTTGAAACCATGGGAGTACAACCTCACTTTCCTTGCTACGTGTCTCTTTTGATTCATGTAGAGTGTCTTAACAACACCGTCAAGGATACTGTCATTGATGAAGGCGTTGTCACTTCTGTGATGTCTTTGTCTTATTAGAAGGGCTTGGTTTCTCCCAAGTTGTCTCAATACACTACTATGTTGACAGATTTTGATTATAGATCATTTCGGCTGCACAAAATTATTGCTTCCTTAAATTTCCAGTTGGGAGGGAAGACCATCACGATCAAGGTTGAGGTGGTTGATGTGCCCCTTGACTACAATCTTTTGCTGGGTCAGAATTGGATGTATAGTATGCAAGCCGTGGCTTCTTCCCTTTTTTGAGTGATATGCTTTCCATTTAATGGGAATATCGTTGAGATTGATCAAACATTATTCCAAAATCTAAGTGTCAATGCATCATCAAGAGCTTCTATCCCAATTATCGATCATTCTCAGTTGGCAACTGGGAGTGTGGGCATAGGTATGTATCCTTCTCTTATGGGAACCTTTAATTGTCCTGCGCCCATTTTTATGATTGAGTCTAGTTTTGTGGGGCTTCATCCTCATTGAATTCAGTATCTTTTCGCACTACCCATATGGAATATCCTTGGATTCTTCCTTCACTAAGTACTTCGAGTGTGCCCACTGAGACTGACGTGCCATTGTCTGCAACGATGGTCGCTTATCATGTGAATCTTGATCAAGTTGTAGAGCCTAGTCCTTCCTCTTCATGGACAAAGGAGGAGGACCCATATGTGATACCTACATGGATAGTAGAGTCATCTCACTCACATGATTGCCTCAATGATGTTTTTCCATCGGATGAAGCTATCCTTGAGGCCATGTCGAGAGTTAAGAAACCTTGGGAAGAATTGCATCATCGATCATATTTTCCTCCTAAGCTTGATCATATGGAGTGTGATGACTTTAGGGAGATTCTCAGTGAGAATATTGGTAGCCCCGTGGTTCCATTAAGCTCTCCTAGTCCGATGGCTAATGGAAATATGGCTAATGTATCACAAATTATTCCTATCAATATTTCTTGCGATCTTGGCAAGGTTGAGAATGTCTGCATTGCGGTGGATTGTTCCCTCGATGATATCAAGGAGTATATCGAGCTATTTAAAGAGTTTCATGACATATTTTCTTGGTCATACGATGAGATTCTAGGTATCGACCCTCGTATTGTCGAACATGAGATCAAAACCTATCCATATGCGAAGCCAGTTCGACAATGTTTGCGTGCAATGAATCCTAGAAAAGCACCTGCCATTAAGGCTAAGATAGAGAAACTATTGAAAGTTGGTTTTATCTATCCCATTCCCTTGACAGAGTGTGTTTCAAATCCCATTCTAGTGGATAAGAAACAGGGAGAAATCCGTATATGCACTGATTTCCATGACCTAAATCCCGCATGTCCTAAGGATAATTTCCCCACACCATTTATTGATCATATTTTGGATGAGTGTGTTGGGAGTGAGGTATTTTCCTTTATGGATGGTTTTTTTGAATATAACCAGATTCATATTAAGCTCAAGGATCAACATAAGACCGCATTTATTTTTCCTTGGGGTACTTTTGCATATCGAAAGATGCCTTTCAGCCTTAAAAACGTCGAAGCTACGTTTCAATGGGCGATGACCTTAATTTTTCACGATCTCAAAACAATTATCGAAGTATATTTGGATGATATCGCTGCTCACTCTTGTTTGGGAGTGCGTCATCCATATCATTTGAGATTAGTATTCGAAAGATGTCGTCATTACCAGGTTCATTTAAATCCTCATAAGTGCATATTTTGTGTGACTATTGGTCGCTTGCTAGGATTCATCGTATCCAAGGAGGGTATAAGATTCAATCCCTTAAAGGTTGAGGAAATACTTCGATTGTCTCCTCGCGTAATATTATACATCTTCAATGTTTGCAAGGCATGGCAGACTTCTTGCGGAGATTCGTGGTTAATTTTTCCAATTTGACTAAAGGCTTTATGTGTCTTTTGAAGAAGGACACTCCTTTTTATTGGGATGAGTGAGCCTAGGAGTCCTTTGATGCTCTTAAGCGAGCCTTAGCAATGGCCCCCATGCTTAGTCCATGTCACGTCCCCGTCCCTCAACCGGCGAAGAGGACGCGACGAACGCATCAAACACAGCCGGGCAAAATTCCCAATGAACATAGACAGAAATCAAATGAAATCAATGCTGGAATTAAGCATACACAGATGCATTTATCTTCATTCATACAGCGGAAGCAAACACACACATTCCAGAAATCTCCATGTTCATTATAATTCATTTAACATCAATATACAATTGTAGATATGCAATAAACAACAGTACTTATCTATTGATGAAGAATTTCACCCGCAACCAGCTACGTCGCTGCAACGTTCCACCCAACCATAGGCCAGCTTGCTCATCAATCTCTCAGCAACGCTGCCACCCCCAATCTGGGCATGATTCCTCAAGGACTAAGGGGACAAATTGCAGGCTTGCACATAGCCAAGGGGTCATAAACATCAAACCAACACAACTGGGTTTCACAGGCTTTCAACAAACAAGCCAAGCCAGCACAGTCAGAAGACCAACCATTGCACTCAGGCAATTACTTAGCTGTCACAGCTTAAACAGGGAGAACGAATTCTGAGTCATTCTTGGCCCTATCGTGGCCAAAATGACTCTCATTCGAATTTACAACAGCTCCAGACGTAACAGTAAAGACATTCACAACATGGGGAAAACTACAGCCCCGAATTTGTGAGTGTGCACAACTTACAGCCGGGTAAAACGGCCCAAATAACCTGTGAGATAGCCAAAACGTGAATGGCCCTTCACAGTCAGCCGTGGATGCAAGAGAATGGCTCTCAGCTCTTCATGAGCGCCCCAAACAGAAGAATATCGGTGCGTGGTTAAACAATCCGAACCAACAAGGAAAGGAACAGACAATGGAGGCCCTGCGTGAGGAAAAATGGCTCCGTTTTTGTCTGTGGATGCACACACAACAGGAAGGACACAATTTGCAGTTCGTGGGTAGAGGTGAACAGACCGTGGAGAGAATGCACGATGGGCACAATGAACAGGCGCGTGAGGAGAACAGAATAGGCAGGGCAAGCATGGAGTCGTGGGTGGAGTGTGGATGTGGGCAAAGGACTAACAGTCCTGCCACCCCACTCCCAAAGGCAATAACTGCCCATCCACCAACAGCCATAGCTGCCCAACTACCCAACAGATCATTAAAGAGGTTGAAAGAGGTTGGGTAAGACAAGAAAGGTGACAAATAACAAAGGTAGAAAACCACAAGGTAATAAAACATGGGTTTTTCCCCATAACCCAAGGTTTGACATCCCCCTCCCCTTATCCTTTGGAATCATGCCCTTTTCATTCAACATTGCACTGCCGTAGCTGGTTGTGGTTTATTTTAATTGATGTGCGGGTTTACACGATGCCGAATTATAATGTGCCTTATAGCACGAGATGCCACCGGAAATTATCCCCATTGCCGAAACATACACAACAAAATCGATGGTGGGGCTTTTGCCTTGAGCTCCTCACCACGATTAATTACAATATATGCATCATGCAAACGGGGTCGAAACTGGGGACATGACAGTCCACCCAACTATAGCCATGATTTCTTGATTTATGTGGTCGTGTCCATGGAGATGGTTGGTATGGTTTTGGTTCAAGAGGATGAGGAGCTCCATGAGCATGTCATATATTATTTGAGTCATAACCTTATATATGCAGAACTTCGCTATTCCTAAGTGGAGAAGCTAGCCTTGGCTACCGTTTATGTGATTCAGTGTTTGAGACAGTACATTCTCCTTCGCCAAAACTTGGTCATAGCTCATATCAATCCGTTTCAGTTCATCCTCACTAGAAGGATGATTGGGGGAAAATACAAAAAATGGATTGTCATTTTGCAAGAGTTTGATCTCGAGTTCATTTCGGTGAAATCGAAAAAATCATTGATCTTTGTGGAGCTTATACCCAATTTTCCAAGTTTGGAGGAGGAATTTTATGAGGATACGTTTGTCGATGAGCATATTTTCCTTATCAAAACTTTGGACCCATGGTATGTGGATATCATTGTATATTTACAAACATTGAAGGTCCCTACTCACCTTTCATGAGATGAGCGATGACGATTACGTCATGTAGCTAAGAAATACCTTACAGTGGATAACACTTTCTACTTCCATGGGGTAGATTCCATTTTGCGTCATTGTTTAACCCATGATGAGGCTGAGGTTGTGTTGAATGATTTCCACGGAGGGGCATGCGGTGGTAATTTATCTGGGATTTCTACAGCCCAAAAAATCTTGAGAGTAGGATATTTTTGGCCTTCCATGTTCAAAGATTGTGTTAATGCAGTCAAGAAGTGCCACCCTTGCCAGGTGTTTGCATGCAATATGCGCTCACATCCAGCCCCATTACATCCTATTGTCACCGCCGGTCCCTTTACCAAGTGGGGGCTTGACTTTATGGATTGCAACCCATTTTTGGCTGGGGGGTATCATCACATTATTGTGGCTGTTGATTATTTCACAAAATGGGTAGTGACTATGCCCACAAATAAATCCGATGGTGAGATAACTGCACATTTCGTGTTCAACCATGTTATCACCTAGTTTGGGATTTTGAAAGAGCTTGTCACTGACCATTGTAGGCACTTTCAGAATAAAATGATGGAAGAGTTGGCTTCCAAGTTAGGGTATAATCAAGAGCATTCATCTTCTTATTACCCTCAGGCGAATGGACAAGTTGAAGTGCCAGTGAATAAATCACTTAAGTCTGTTCTCCAATGAACCATCACACGAAGCAAGACCAATTGGAATATTATGTTGTATCCTGCTTTGTGGGCCTATAGAACCACGGTTAAGAATGCCACCGATTTCTCTCCATATCATCTTGTACATGGGGTGGATTCATTTTTATCGATTGAATGTGAAATCCCTTCTCTGAAGCTAGCTGTAGAGAGTTTACTTGACACTTCCACATTGGAAGATCATTTGGTCCACTTAGAGCAGCTTGATGAGCAGCGTCGAGATTCCTTAGTGGCTCTAGAGGTTAACAAGCGTCGCGTCAAGGTCTAGTATGATAAGTCCGTCCGTCCAAGGAGTTTTAATGAAGGTGGCTTGGTCCTTTTGTGGGATCAAGCTAAGGAACCCTTGGGGGCAACGAAATTTAATCCCATGTGGCATGGTCCTTGCATAGTTAAATGAGTCTTAGAGAAAGGTGCTTATGAGCTGGTTGATTATGAAGGGATAGCTTTAGTGGAGCCTAGAAATGGGCTCTATCTCAAAAAATACTATGCATGATCTTCATCCAGGGCTGATTGTTGTGTATTATTGTACAATTTTGCATTGCATAGTTAGGTTTATTATGGTTATCATGTTTTTTTATTAGCTTTCATTTCTTATGACAGATGTCGATGGAGTCTTCCATTTACATATGATTTGTTGATGGTGCTAGCCACCACACTCAAAACTCAGCTTCGCCTACTTGGGTGATTTATGCTCATACGAGTCAAGTATTGTCTTCAGGAGGCATATGTTTACAGCCTTCTTTGAACAATGTTGCTGAATATAGTGCCTTCATTGAGTTATTGTGTGATGCCATTTCACATGGTGTTCATTCTCTTAAGGTACATCTTGATTCGCAGTTAGTGGTTTCATAGCATAATGGCTTGTATCGTATTAGGGATCCGACATTATTATGAAGATTCTTACGTGTGAGATGCTAGAACTACAATTTGAGAATATAACATACATTCATGTTCCAAGAGTTTTTAATCAAGTTGCTGACTCATATGCTAACTGTGTTATATTGGAATTTGTTTTATAGACCATAAGCATATCACAAACATACATTTTACACACATGTAAATATAAATAAAATCAATCATCATAAAAAAAAATTTCATTAATATCCAAAAAGTGACATCATCATACATAAGTGTCATAAACAAAATTGGGGCTTTCGAGCCACCAACATATAATACACAGTCATACAAAAATGAATGCACTCAGGTCTCTAAGCCTGAGGAGGAGGGGGGTTCCGATCATGATATAGCACTATGGCTCTAGCTAGCCGTTGAAAGAGTCAAACCCATGCTCGTGGTACACCAACCACCTAACACTGCATGGCCTCAGGAAATTCCTCGACTTGTGCCATGGGTAACCTGTGTGTCAAGTGAACGAAGTTCGTGTGGATGCTTTGGAGCGTCCGCTCCACATCTACACCCATGATATTGTCTCCTCTTCCCCTCCGTCTATGATGAGAGAAGCCTTTTGGCCACCGTGGTCCTACATCTGCATATACATGACAGATTGTCACTATGTGTCGTCATACCAAAAATATGTCTTTTGAGTCAATATATCAAAAAACAAAAAAAATTAAATAATTCAAAACTTAAAAATTGGCTTTGGGATTCTTTACCTATGTCGCCATAAGCTGCTCCTGGTGTTAGAGGAATATTTGAATCTCCGTGGAATTCTATCCCTACATAGGGGTAGTTGTTTATGGCGACAATCTGTCTCATCCACCATGGAAAGAAGTCTGTTGGGTAGGGGTTAGCCACCCTACCTACGCCCAGTCTACACATGACATTTTCCCAATGTCGCTGGGCTAGATCCCAAATTCCATGTGGAAGAATATCCACCCTAGGGCTTAGCCCTGACACCTGCTCAAGGAAGAACGTGCTTAGTATACTTTCGAACCCAAATTTCCGCACCCTTCCCATATTGCAGTCACTGAGCTATTGTTTCATGTTGCTCAATAGTGTCGTACTCCAGTCATACATTGTAGGTCGTATACACTCCACCGCATAGAACATCATTGGCCGCGAGGCCTGGTGGAGTGAAGCTAACCCTACAATATTGACTAATGGAAAATGTATGTCCTTCATCCCCAGAATATGGATAGAGTTTGTCAGGATTTGAATCCCAACCTTTTTCGTCTCCAAAAAGTAGTACATAACTATGTACTCATCAATAGTCATCCCGCCTCCTAGCCCATGAGCTCGGAGGTTCACCATCTCTCCTCGTTGGGACAAACCAGTGATAAAGTCTATGTACTCAACCTCTATGTTGGGCGATATCACATTTATCTGAAATGTCTCTGATTCTGGATCCCAGTAGTCCACCAGCAGCTGGAGTAGTCTTGGTTTGGCCCTCAAGCTTCCAAGATACCAAAACTTGTATAAACCACATGCTCGTAATGTTTGTTGGGCCATAATATCACCTTGCATAGCCTCCTCCACATCACCATGCTCTCTTTCCCTCCACTCTAACACCATCCTACACAAAAAACCAAAGTTTTGATCAATTTTTGCCTTTGAAAACCTTGTTTGCGGCCCACGTGGAGAAAGCCCGATTTCTGCGTGGGCCGAAATGCACAAGTATGGATGGCTTAAAAAATAAAATGGACCATGGAAATTGAAAAAAATTGCATGAAATTGGAATAGGAGGGCATGAGAATCTACCTGGATCAAATGGGGAGAGATTCCGCCGGACGATGCTCCCGGAATTCGCTTCTGAAGTTCTGAGCTCAAATACACTATGTTGGGTAAAAATTTCAAATGATATGAAATTTTTTAAATTGTTTTACTATTTATAGAAATTTTTTGAAATTTTTACCCACTTTCTATAGTTTTTGACCATTTTGGACCATTTGAACTAATTTGATGATGTAGGAGTCCATTTTGAGTGCGGTTTGACCGTGGCTTTGATCCGTTTATGCCTACTGCAGGTATTATGTCTAAACTGGCATATAGGTTAGGTTTCACATCCATTTTCAATTTGCATAACCTTATGAGCATTTCATTTTAACCTTAGTTACAAACTCATTCCATCTTGTCACAGAACCTTCTTGCTGCTTTTAGAAGTAACATGTTGTGAATGGTAGAGCTTTACCATACATAGGTACCCTAGTTAGATCCTGTTTTGCATTTGGTTCCCATGCCGACATTTCTCCTTTAGGGTGTGGGAGTCCTTTGTATAGTACCACCATGATTTTGAGCAAGAGATTCATACTCCTCTTGACCTTTATGCTGGCCTTTCCCCGTGACTCCCTTGTATATGTCAAGTTGTAATTGCATTATCATGAGTTTTGCTTGCCTTTTTGAGCCTTATGTCGGCTTCCATAACTTTGATTATTAGCCATATAGGCCAAGCTTGTCTCATGTCTAGCCAAGCAGATACTTTCTATATCCCTTTTGTAGCTTGATTCCCCATTTTTTACTTGGAGGATACTTTCCTTCGAGTGTCATTATCCTACACATGTTTCCTTGCATTGAGCATAGGTATGTTCCACTAGTTGGAACTAGTTTGTTTTCCCTTGAAACTCATCTCCTCCTATATTTGTAACTATAAAGCACTTTTATTCTTTTTCAAGATTTTCAAAATATCTGAAAAATTCCAAAAAAAAATAAAAAAACCAAAAATTCAGACAAGAAAAGATGTTATCTTTGGCAGCAGCCGAGTTGTTTTTCCTTCGAACAGAGCACTGTATATCACATCTGTTGGTTGGGTTAGTAGTTTGAATTTAGGAGTTGTACTCATATCTCTAAGTTTATCTCCACCGACTGGTTAAGGTTTCAATCCCTATGGAACCTCTGTCGATGCCTCATGTATCGCAGAGATGTACTAGTTTTGTATATCGAGTTGATGCTGCATATGTTCAGTCACCATTCACCTTTATGCTCTTCTTTGAAGGAAGTTGAAGCCTGAGTCAACCATTCCTCAGTTGTCTTGACTTTTCATTTCGACCATTCCTGGTACTATTACTAGTTCATGCACATCTTTTTTGAGTCCTTCCACATTATACAATGTTGCTGAGTACCTCATGTTGGTTGATGGGGGATGCCTTAATTCCCTCCTTCTAGTGGATTCCATCCCATCGACTTCAGATCATTTATTCTGGGATAGGAGTTTAGAGTCATTTGAGTGCCTTGAGACTTACAGTCATCAGTGGTAGGTTCTCTCCCCATCGACAATTTTGGGAATACATCAATGTCCCGTGATTGATGGATGCTTCCAAGTGTTTGACCTCAACACATTTATTCCCACTTGTTAGATTGCACTCTAGTAGGCTTGATTCCCATTTTCATTATTGGTGGGTGATCTTGCATCTGTTAACGGTATACATCAATGATTAGTAATCAGACGATGGAATACTATGTTCGACCTCGACACCTCTATTCACATAGTAGGACATGTACTCATAGCGGTTTGTGTAGAAGACTTTCTAGATTGGTGGCATTTCCTATATGCTACCTCCTTGATCATGCCAGTGTTCATGAGATTTTAGTTCTCGTGACTTGATTCCAGTGCATGTCAGATATCTTCAGCCATTATGGAGATCTTGATCCATGGTATATCTTCAGCTTTCATGGAGATATTGGTCCCTTGTATATCTTCATCATGGAGATTTTGATCTATTGTATATTGTACGTGGCGATGACCACACATGTCACAGTTTGTATATCATGCCTATTCATGGCCATTGTACTCTTATGTATCAGGGACTGCTATATGTATTTGTAGTCATGTGTAGAGTTTGATTATTGTATTATACTATTGGATGGCTGGTTATTCCACCTAGTTCTTCATCACTCTACTTCTGGGATGGATTTATAATGTATTTCGGTCATCATGTTACCCCTTTGACCTCACACATTAGGGGGCGATTTTATGACACATGGTTAATCACACTTTTATGTCCTTCCCTGTCCCTCTGCAGAATCTTTGGAGCCCATGGACTATTTTTGTACCTTTGATGTTTCCAAGATCATCCCTAAAACCACTCATTATTTGTTGTACGCAACTTTTAATCCCTTTCTCGCTTATATACGCAGATATTACACTTAAACCCATGTACATCGGGATGTGTGCAAAAGGCCAAATGTTTTTGGATTTTTCCTTGATGTGGATCCGAGTCACTTGTCTCTTGGCCTTCCATATGCCCCAATATCACTCATATTTAACCTTCCATTACCCCATTGAAACATTATATAAGGAACCCTTTGGATACATTGAAGAGGAGGAATTGAAGAGCAAGAAAACTATAGTCCATTGTTGCCATAGCTTGCTTATACTTGAGTCTGCATCCCTTTGTCCCTTGGAGCACTTTGTGTTCTTCCCAGGCTTGCCTTTGCTTGTGATCTTGCTATCGAGAGATGGAGGATTGAGGTGGTGGAGGCCCAGGTGGAGGTCTCAGTTTCTCTAGTTCGCAGACGTGCCGACAGAGGTTGTCACTTATGTAATCTCTGATTCACGTAATAGAAATATCTTTTCCTGTCCAATGATGTGCATTTAAATGAATATTGAATCCATGGATGTGCTTAATTGCTTATGTATCATTGAATATATATGCTAGAGTAGGCCTAACACTATATTATATAGCATGATTTCCTTGTTTACTGTTGTTGAGAGTAAATTTCTAACGCAAGCGGGATTGGAAAAAACTCAACGGGGATCTACTACAACCATCCGGAATAAGGTATGTTTCGAGATCCTTTAGTGTTATATGTTGTATTTCTCTTGCATATTGGGAAGGGATTGATTTCTATAGTTTCTCTGTATGTTGTGGTACACCCCAAGCCATAGGAAGTTTTCTCCATAACACATAGTATCCAAAATCTTGCAAACATGTTGACAAAGGTAGTGTTAGCACCCTATAATTTTCCTATGGTTGTGGTAGGAAGTCATAGGGGTAACCATTTCAAACCAACTTCAGACTGCATTCTATCCAATACAATCATAGGGGGCTCTCTCTTGTTAGAGAGGAAAGAAACAAATATATATAAGGTTTTGAACAGTTCTTAAAAGGCTATATTTATGATGGTAACATGGTGTTGGTGGATTTAAAAATGGAAGAACAAACATACAGGAAAATCATTGGGAAATGGAGTCAAATCCCGAATCAATCAAGGGTATTATAGCAAAAATGAGAGAGGGAATTTCCTTTATAATCCGAGGAAAAGTAAGTATCACAAATAGTCAAATATCTTGAAAGGGTTATAGGAGAAATAGGGATAATCCCAATGAAGCAAGAAGCACCTATCTATGGATGATTCTCTTGCACCAGATTTAGTAGAATAAACAACAAAGGCTAGAAACTGCAATGGAGCATAGGAGATGAATTCCAAAACATTTCCTAGAAACACACAATGAATGCAGTGTTTGACATGATGAGTGCTTAACTGAGAGTGAATTCCTCATGTGCAACCAGAGTGCATTAGCAGAAACACACAAAAAGTAAATTGATAAACAGGAAACACAAACTGAATGCAACCACTATGATGAATATTAGAAACGCGGGAGAATATTTCTCATTAATACTTCCAAGAGAGTTACAGGGAGAAAACAAGGGCAGAATGATTTCTGAATGAAAATTCTAATCATTTCCTCATCAATTGAGGACATATTTATAATGGCTTGGCTCCTGGGACCAACCTCGAAACAGATCCCAATTCTATTACAAAATTTGGGAATTGAATCCCGTCCCATCATTCGAATCTTAACCATCTCCTGAGTTGGAAGACCCGCCATGATTCTTTACCAGAAATCGGCCTTACAACACAGCAGACACGTTGGTTCAAAAATGTTAATGCAGAATAGGAGAGGCATGCTCGCTTGATCTGATGGTTATGTTCCTTAACAGTTTCAGTGTCTTAGACACGACCAACGTCACTGAACCTTACAACTTTCTCCAACTGAGCTTCATGTCTGTGCTGATTGCTTTCCTTGCATGCCTTACATCATGTGAAATTTCTCATGGCCATAGATTTATTTTACGCAAGATATCGACCATCACGCACCTCGGCCCTTTATGTGATTTTGCGATCGTTTCCCTTATTAAATCCCTTGCACCTTCTGTCAGCAAAGCCATTATGAGCCATTGAGCTAGGCCCCATTAAATCTCTGCCATTGAGAAGTGCGGGACCCCTGAGTATTTCAGAGAGGCTACGTCCATTAACTGTCATGCACTTTTGCCTCACGGAACTTTCCTCCATCATATATCAGGCACGCCCTTAGATCCTGGCCATTCAAATGCGCGGGCCCTACTATCCCTTCACAACACTCCATCCCGCTAACCGCCATGCATGTTGTCATCATGAACCTTGTTTCAACCGTAGATCAGGAGCTCCTTTAGATCTTAGTCGTTCATATGTGTGGGTATTATTAGTCCTTCATGGCCCTCCATTTTGTTAACCGTCTCCCACCTTCCACCTAGTGAAAATTTCCCTGTCGTCGATCTGTTTTCGCTATGCACCCGCGCCGCCAATTTTTAGGGTCTGCAGTATCAAGTCAAGTTTCAAGGATTTTCTCTGTTTTTCACCTATCCACCTAGTCACCTTTTATGTTCCAAAATTAGGCCAACCCCACATGCAAGTGCCTTTAAAATTTAGCACTGGTGAGAACCAGGTTCTAACAATGGCTCCAACTTGGGGATGCTATCCTCCCTGTGAGGTAGAAAAGAACCACGTAGACCATGGGCCAAGATCCTACTCTACCTTGATACATGTAACTGTAAAGCCTACTGAAGAAGAAAATTCAAGTGACAACATCTCCTAGAGACCTTATGGCCTTCACCTCGGGATTTAAGTCTATTGGAGAGCCATCCACACAAGAAAATTTAAACGAAAGTGATATATACAATGGCAAATGCGATTGGATTTTATTACAAAAAGTAATGTTTGAGGAGCCTTACATTAACTAGATCTCTGGATACCAAACCACCTTCCATATTTTTTAGTACATAATCATTCTTTCCTCTGAAGGAGGCAATTTCGTATGGGCCTTTCCATAGGTGGTAAAATTTTCCATGTTTCCCCTTCTCTTCATGGTGTGCATCCCATTGTAACACCATGTCTCCTATCAGGAAATCATCAGTTTTGGTTCTCCTATCAAATATCTCCTTCGTCTTGTCCTAAAATTGCTGAGTTCTATTGAAAATATGTTCCCTTTGCTGTTGTATTTCAACTAATTGGTACATCCTTCTCTGGGTAGGATGAGTTTCAACATCTTCCTCTTGCAACAATCTCATTATAGGAAATCTCAGAGAGTTAGGAAAAATTACTTCTGAACCATAGACCAAATGGAAGGGTGAATTTCCTATAGACTTATTCACAATAATTATGTCTGCCCACAAAGCGTGAATCATCTTAGTGTGCCAAGGCTTCTTATTTTCCTGCAGCAACTTCTTTATGATCCTCATCAGACTCTTGTTTGAAGATTCTACAAGTACATTTTCCTGGGGGTAATATGCAATGGAATTCCCCAACTGTGTTTAGTATTTGAAATATAAGGCGATCATTTTCTTTGACTTAAAATCTGGGGCATTGTCAGTGATTATTTTCTTGGGAACTCCAAACTGGGACAGGATACACTCTTCCAAAAACTGCATGATTAGCGTTTCGGTAGCCTGTCTTGTGGGGATAGCCTCGATATGTTTTGTGAAGTAGTCATTAGTGGTTAGGATCCACCTATGCTACTCCTAAGAGTGAGGATTAATATCTCTGATAAAATCTAGCCCCACTTATAGAAAGGGGCTTCTACCTAGACTGTATTCAAAGGTAATGGCACCAATTTTCTCTTGCCTTAAAAAATATGGCATTTATGGCAGGACACCACTTTCTTATGAGTATCAAAAAATATTGTAGGACAATAGAATCCTTCTCTCATGATTTTTTTTACCTTGGTTTTCCAGTAATGATTCCCCCCAGACTCCCCTACATGAAATTCTTCGATAAGTATTCTGGCCTCATGTTCATCCACGTAGTTCAGTAAAACTTCCCCTAGCTCCTTCCAATACAATTTTTTCGTTCAGGATGCAGAACCTCATTGCTTTCTATTTGAGGAACCTATTAAATTGAGGACATAGATCTGTGGACAAACACACAACTCACAAGATAGATCACAAAATTTACTCAATTATTGAAGAATGAAACAGTGCAAAAATGGCTTACAGTTGCGAGTGCTTTTCATTAATCAAAGAGTAATTAGATAATAATTACATTGAAGTAAAATGGATTAAATAGCCACATGCAATTCAAATCCACATGAGGAAATTTGAATTGATTAGACTCTACTTGACTGTAGATAACTAAGACCTTGTCTAAATCACTGTTGAAGGACTCAATAGTTAGCTGACCTTGTCTAAACCATTACCAGAGTTCAACGAAGTTATAAAACACAACTCAAGTGTCTAATTCAGTGTTGACTGAGGCTAACTAACTGTGGTAGGTGAGAAATGCACCTCTCCTACATGAAGCCATGAAAACCTAGAGATAACTGAATGTAGAGGACTAGAACTAAATGTAACTGACTCCTAACTTAGCTTGACTAGTCACCAACTCAACTCAACTCAACTAACCTTGGTTGGTATCAGCACTCCCAGTGGCTCCTAAATTGTAGGTATTTGTCTATGAGGTTCCTAAACTGATGCATGCAAGTGCAATCAGTGATAGTAGGCCTCAATTAGTGTTCCCCACAATTTAGTAACTGGAACATGTGCCCCAATTAGGCCAAGTGGACCCAATGGTGCTATATAGTGACTAAAAATAGACTGGGTGGACTCCCGATTTAGACATGACTCCTGATTTAGACATATGAACAAATTAGACAAGGGAGGATTAATAATCCTAACACCCCCCCTGAATGCTAACTTGGAAAATCTATGGGCCTTGGTAACTAAGACCATAGGTCACCCATTACATCAAGTAAAGTAAAGTAACTACTCAATACAAGGAGCTGGGGAAAAAACCACATGGGAAAAAATCCCCCCCTCTAATTAAGCAAGTATAATCAGGATCAATATGGTTCTTCTATGCACAGGTATCCTGGGGCCTGGCATGTGACCCTCTCCATCATTATGTCTGGAGGAATCTTCCTCTTTGGAAGAAGAATGATATGCTCAACTAAATCAGAAATATAGACAGCTGCCGAATGAAGACTGGTCCCATGTAGAGCAACTGAAGTCAACTGATAAGTGAGAAAATATTCTTGAGTATTCAGAACATGTGATAAACACTCAATAAACTGATATGTTTCATCCATGAACAGCAAACCATAAGCGGTAAAAACAACCCCAAGTGTTCGGAGCAAGTGTTTAGGCGGATGCAGAAAATCTTCCTCATGTGACCAAAGGTAGAGAAGCCCTAGGAATGTTGAGAGTGAATGCTTGAGCTCCATAGTCTGATATAGCTTCTGAAATATCTAATGAATCAAAAAATAAAATATCATCAACCTCATAAGAGGAAACTAACACCAAATCCCCATCGACAATTTTGAGGAAGAATTGCGGTACTTGATTTTTCACACCGGAATTGGTGAGAGCAGCTACAAGCATGACTGAAAGCTCTTGGATTTTAAAATATGAACCAAATAATATCAGATCATAAATTAAATCAGATCTAAATAGGTTCACAACAGATCCAAAATTGTGAAATGAAATCAAATCCCTAGCAACAGTTTTGTAGGAGACTTGCGGTACTTGTTTCTTCAAACCGTTGTTGAGAACCACTACAAGCAGTACTGAAAGATTATAAATTTGAAATATTAAACCAAGAAATATCAGATCATATATAAATAATATCATATCAGATCCAATAAGGTTAATATCATATTCAAAGAAATGGTCAACCGAGACGATGGATGCACAACTTTCTTCTTCTTCAAAATTCTAAATTTTGGTGCATGTAATCCTGCAGGAATTTGCTGGAAGATCTAGATCAAGGGGAGCAAATGGATCACTCTAGTAATCTGATATTTCTTCCAAAATATCCAAGGTATTACATATTTTCACACTAGAAGCAACATTAGAGGGATAATAATCAAATTTCTCTTCACTTTTGGAAGCAATTACTTGCAAATTTTGCACAAAATTCAAAGGAAAATCACCGGCGAATGTTTGCATGGAAGTGCAGCAGTATTTTTCTTCAATATCAGAGATTCGAATGTCTTCTTCTGTTTCATCCATATGAGGATATGAGATATTATATATCTCATAAACTTTCGGAGCATTAGGAGAAGGATTCACTGCAAGGAGACTATCTTCAATTTGAATTGTTTGTGTAGAAGCTTCTGCTTCTTCTTCATCTTGAACAAATTCATCAGAGAGAGTGAAGGCCAAGAATTTTGGATCAAGAATGCTTATGATGCTGGATGTGCTCTCCAAAGTGCTATTATGATCCTTTTCAATCATTCCAAAGGTTCTGTCCAATCTTGTCCAGAGTTCCTTTGGGTATTCAATAGATCTACTGAGGTAGCACAAG
Source organism: Pseudotsuga menziesii (assembly GCA_001517045.1). Classification (NCBI taxonomy): domain Eukaryota; kingdom Viridiplantae; phylum Streptophyta; class Pinopsida; order Pinales; family Pinaceae; genus Pseudotsuga; species Pseudotsuga menziesii. The sequence goes on along the minus strand of LPNX011119389.1, from coordinate 133,690 downwards.
CTAGGAGAAAGACCCAGTTCTATTCTTCCAAAAACTGCATCACATTCATTCAGCCAGTCATTCTCACTAAAACACTCTTCACCGAGTCCAATAGACACCCCATAGAGACCTCATCTCATCAGAGATGTAATCATCTTCTTCTTCCATTCTTAATAGTTTGTGAATAGGGTGAGAAGAGGAACTAATGAATCCATTTCGAAGTTGTACCTGAAAAACACAAAAGGGGCACCATAAGGTCGACAACCTACACATTTCAGGTTATCATCACACCCAGAAAAGTTGATCAATATTGATCAACAATTCCTTAACTTGGGGTATTAAGTCGTAAACCTTCTGCTTCTGGTGCAGAGCTAGAAGGAGCAATTTTGCTAAAAAATGATCCAGGAGGAGATCTGAGGAGGTGAAGTGCCTTGTCCACTAAGGCTCTGATACCATATTAAATTGAGCACATAGATCTATGGACAAACACACAACTCACAAGATAGATCACACAATTTACTTAGTTATTGAAGAATGAAACAGTGAAAAAATGGCTTGCAGCTGTGAATGCTTTTCATTAATCAAAGAGTAATTAGATAATAATTACAATGAAGTACAATGGCTTAAATAGCCACATGCAATTTGAATCCACATGAGGTAATTTGAATTGATTAGAATCTACTTAACTGTAGGTAACTAATACCTTGTCTAAATCATTGTTGGAGGACTCAATAGTTAACTGACCTTGTCTAAACCATTACCGGAGTTCAACGGAGTTCTAAAACACAACTCAAGTTTCTACTTCAATGTTGACTGAGGCTAACTAACTATGGTAGGTGAGAAATGGACCTCTCCTGCATGCATCCATGGAAACCTAGTGCTAACTGAATGTAGAGGACTAGAACTGAATGTAACTGACTCCTAACTTAGCTTGACTAGTCACCAACTCAACTCAACTGACCTTGGTTGGTATCGACACTCCCAGTGGCTCCTAAACTGTAGGGATTTGTGTAGGAGGCTCCTAAAATAATGCATGCAAGTGCAATCAGTGGCAGTAAGCCTCAATTAGTGTTCCCCACACTTTAGTAACTGGAATATGTGCCCCAATTAGGCCAAGTGGACCCAATGGTGATAGTGACTAAAAATAGACTAGGTGGACTCCTGATTTAGACATGACTCCTGATTTATAAATATGACCAAATTGGACAAGGGAGGATTAATAATCCTAACAGAACCTGGCCCTAGTTTTATCCATACCTTGCGGGGCCTAAAAATGTTGAAAGACAAAAATGACACCATTGTAACATGGTGATGATAGAAAGTGCTCACCTACTGGGGGACATGTCTGATTTTGAGGATTTTTATCTGCAGCCGACAATTCAGCTATCATGCGCAAGCTGAGAGTGTCATAGTTGGACTGGGCCATAAGTTTAGCTAACGCCTGGCACTTGATCAACTTCGTGGGTTTTATTTCCAAGTCGTACTCAAGTAGAACTGCTATCCACTTTCCCCTTCATCCCTCCGGATCCGGTTGGGTCAGAATTTTCTTCACAACACTGGTGGGCACATTGGTGACAATATGGGAATGCAAGATGTATACTCTAAATATTTTAGGGCCTCAACCAGAGCATACACCTATTTTTCAAGGATGTTATATGTCCCAACAACTTCCATTCTTTCATAGCAAAGAATGATTTTTTAGGATTCAGGGAGATTCCAAACTTTCTGCATTTCTTGAATGTTTTCAACAGGTGGGTGACATGTTCTTCTTCAGACTTGGAAAAAAAGTGATGTCGTACAGATAGATTACTAGAATATTGTCCTTTTCATCAACAAATGCTCTGTCCATGGCCCTCTGGAAATTTGTGACTACGTTCATCAATCCAAATGGCCTTTTAGCATACATGAAGGTTCCCTATGGGGTGATGAATGTTGTCTTCTCTTGGTCCTCCAGATGTACCATGATCTAGTTATAACCCAAGAATCCATCCAAAGTGGAGATCTTGTACTAACCCACTACTCTCTGTAAGATATGGTCCATCTTGGGGAGGAGATAATGATCCTTCAAGGAAACTCTGTTCAAATTTATGAAGTCAATGCAAATTCTTATTTCTCCATTCTTCTTTCTAACAGGGACCAAAATTTCCACCCAACGTGAGAATTGGAGGGCCACAATGATTTTGGCATCAAACAACTTCTTGATCTCCTTTTCTACCATAGGAAGCATCTTGGGGTTCATCCTTCTAAGCTTCTACTTGAACGGCATATCGTCCTTTTTATTGGTATGGTATGCTGGATGATGTTGGTGTCGTAAGCCTTTAGGTCCTTGTAACTTTAGGAAAACACATCTGAATATTCCTTCATCACTGAGATATATATATTTTTTGGCTTCAGGTGAGAGGGTCCTCGCTATTTTGATGATCCTAGGCTGCTCTTCTATCCCGATATTTACTTCCTCAATGTCTTCATAGTTTGGGATTAGCTAAGGTTCTATAGCTACATCATTAGGATCGAAGAGTTTCTCTAGAGGGACCAGACCTATAGGGACGGAATTACCTTTCAGTTGCATAATCTCTTTGCCAGAGAGGTTGTTCAAATACTTTTGCTGGTTTTCACCCTCCTATATTTTTGGCTTCCAAACCTTCTCACCTTAAACGCTCTTACCGTTTCTGACAACATTCATTAGAGGAAATTTCAATTTAAAATGGGCCTTCCAAAAATAATACAAATTCCATGTCATCATGTGTTAGCCAATCAAAATACTTTAAAATTAAAAAAGGGAGCACCTCTTAAACAATTTTTTAATATAAATTTGGGGATAGGTATCACAAAAAAACTACTTTTTTTGTTCGGATTTTTTACATATCTCCCTGTGTTTTTACTCAAATTTCGATTAGGAGAGCTTGTTGGATGTGGAATTAAATTCTGCATCCAGCGAGTACCCACTCGGCATACTTTTGATGGGCCCTGCTACCCTAAAAACAAGAAATACCTTAAAAAATGTGATGATGATGATGTCATCATCATGTTTTTTCAAGTATTTATTGTTTTTGGGGTCGCAGGGCCCATTAAAAGTATGCTGAGTGGGTACTCGCTGGATGCAGAATTTAATTCCTCATCCAATGAGCTCTTCCAATCGAAATTTGAGTAAAAACACAGGGAGATATGTCAAAAATACGAACAAAAAAATAGTTTTTTCTTTTCTTCCTCCAAAATTAATAAATATTATTTTATTATTTTAAATATTATTTTATTAATTTTCCTTAGGAGGCCCATTTTGAGTTGAAATTTTTTCTAATAAACCTCCTCCTTCTGGGGCACTTCCTTTGGATCCACAGTATGGCTTTGTAAGGGCTCTTGCATGAGGGGCATCTCCTCCTGAAGTTCATGTTCTTCATCGAAATCTAGTCCCTCAAATTCCCTAGTGAGAGTGAGGAAACTGTGAATCAGCTTATCATCCTCAAAGACCTTCCAATTATTGACATTATATGGGACAGAGGGCCTATTCCTTAGTTCAATCTCATATTTCCCTATAGGGTGCAAAGGGACCCTGACGGCTGTTGCCAAAGTGGGCAAGGAGTCAGCCATGCAATTCTGCGCCTTGGGAATCATATTGAAGCTTCATTCTTTGAAACATTCAATGAGTTCTTGGGTGGAATTCTGGTAGCTTCTCATCCTAGGATGTCTGGCGTGATACTCACCCATCATTTGCTTAATTACTAACTCAGAATCCCCATGCAGCACCACCCTCTTGACCTAGATCTCTTTAAAATCCAAAATAGCTAATATCATAGCTTTGTAATTCGCTTCCTTGTCCATGTAGTAAAAAGAAAGATTGTAAGAGTAAATTACAGCTCGAACCCTTGGGGGTCTCACCCATACCTCGGCTCCTGCCCCTTCCCTGCATGCTGACCCGTCGAGAATCACGTTCCACACCTATTCTAGCTCTTCTTGCACGGGCACAAAGGTGGCATTTTGGAAGCAAAACTACCTTCACTTCCCTCAGTAAAGAATATAGCAGACCCCATCTTTATGTCCACCACATATATGGGGTGATTTTGTCGCCTTTCAGCACTAGTTAGCATATATGCCAATTTTTGTTCTCTAAACAGCCTTGTTTGTATCCTGAAAATAGGGATAGTGGCGTATGACATATCCATCTGGAGGGCACCTTTGAGGTTGACTTCCCATGATCTTGACAATAACATTCCAAACTTTGGAGGAATGTCAGCTACCACCACATCCATGACCAGGGTTTTGGTAGGGATTTGAGTTAGAGAGATGACCAAGTCTTTGATCAGGCCCAGGCATTTGACTTTATTAGAATCAAAAGAGAAAAGATCCTTGTAGCCTCTAGTCACTTCCAGTCCTAGTTGATCCATGTTCCTTCTGGGCATCAGATTGTGGGAGGATTCTGAATCAAGCATGGCATTATGTAGGATGGAATTATGTATGTTCAAGCTAACATATAAAGGGGAAAATTATTCATCAGAGGGATCATCTACATGGGGGCCAAATAGGATGGTGGGCTTATCATCTTGCAAATTCAGGCTGTCCGATATGGCAGAGATTTCTCCCAAAGGCTTCAAAACCATGGCAATTTTGGAATGATATTCTGAAATTTTCAGCAGTTTAGTGAGGGGGACAGATATTTTTATCTTTGCAATTTCAGCCTCTATATTAAAAGAAGTTTGTCCCTGATCGTAGATCTATGGATTGTCTTATCTTTGTTCCTTCCCTTTGGGATCTGGAACATTCTTGGGGTTATCCCTCGGAGGTGCGTCATTTTTTGGCTTGTTGGTGGAAGCTTTGTTACCTGTTTCTTTATTCTTCATGATAGGGACACCTCTATTCCTCAAGCTAATTTGTCTCTACGCATATAGCACAACGAGCTGGTACCCTCTCCTAAAGTCGTCAGTCTCATCAGGAGGTATCTCTCCCCTCTCTGGACATGAATTTCCATGCTCTTCTTTGGTGAGGAAGGTGGTGGGAGAGTTAGTGTATAACTGATGAATTTCTTCCTCAACCTGATGTTTTCCATCCCAATCCATGAAATTTTATTGAAATGGAGTTCTGGAAGGGAGATCAGAAGGGTTCCTTTTCCTATTCTGGATGGCTTGAGTCCTTTTAGAATTTTTATTCCTATTTTGTTGCTCTTGATTCTCCCTAGGAGGTGGCCTGCCATCCATAGAGAGCATTTCCATAATTCTTTCTATGGTTCTCAACATTGTGTCAATTCTGGCCTCTTGTGAACTAGAGATATAGGGTTGTTCAAGTTCTTTGTCATTCTTTTGCTCTCCTTCCTACCTCCTCCATTCTCCTTCATATATTTTCTTCTTTCCTGTGGCGATCAGGTTCACCTCCACCTCTATGGCATCTTTCATCATAGTCGCCAAGGAGGTTGATCTTCTTTCACATAGTCAAAAGGAGAATTCACCATCGAAAGATTCCGCATATTGAAGCTGGGAGGAGCCAATGGGCGGTTTGAATTGAGCGAGAATGGAATTGTACACTTTCATGAACCTGTCCAAGAATTCTTGGACAAACTCACTCTCCCTCCTCCTCGTGGAATGATACTGATAGAGGTACTATTTGGGGTTCTCTTGATCTGCCCACTTGTCTTTGAAAGCATCCTCGAAGGCCTGATAACTCAGAATAGAGTCATCCGTGAGGTTTTTGTACCACTTTCTTGCTTCCCCAGTGAGGGTCTGGGAAAATAATTTGACCTTAACATCATCATGGTCCACTTCTTCTAGGTCCACCCAGTCTGAAAACCATCCCAAATGTTCCTCAGCTACGTACCCCTTTCCCCATTAAACTATCTAAGCCTTGTGGTGTATCCTAGAGGGAGGTCGTGAAGGACCATAGGGAGGCGTATAGGAGAAAATATGTTCACCATCCTCAGGGGTATAACATGGTTCATAAAGGGGACTAGGACTTGTGTGATAGATATTGGCAAGATGTGAGTGGCAGGAGGGACACAGGGGGTCATGAAATTTGGAGATGGAGGATGATTTTGTTCAGAAGTAGTGGGGAACAAAGGTGTGACTAGAGATCGCCTTGTAGCGATGGAATTTAACAAGGATTGATTATTGGAAAAGTAAGGCAGTCTGGGTTAGGAAGGTGCAAGGAATTCCTGTCCAAAGGTTTTGGGGTCTGAGGCAACCAGGAAGTGTAGGAAAATTCAAATGCATAGGTGTCAGATGCCAAGTCAGAAAGGTCAGACTAAGATTTAGTTCCGGGGAAGGCTAGTCCACACTCCTCATTGGAATGTTAATATATATCGTTAACTGAGATAGCACCTTCAGCAGGGAAAGACAAATTCCTAACTAACCTTTACAGCCTGTTGGCCTTTCATATCAAACTTTTTGGATCAAAGACTTCTTGAAAGGATTTTGCATCAGGATTTCTCCTCGTGTGGGTTCTTCTGGCCACCAGTATTTACCGGTGGAGTTGTCTTTACAGATTTTGTGGAGACACAAGAGCATGTACAACCACAATGTGTCTAGGACTGACTACTCCATTGGCTCATAGATCTAAATAATTTCATTCTCCTAAGGAAATAATAGCACTTATATTCCCTACAACGATGCTAAGATGTTAGGACCCTGTAATTTTCCTATGGTTGCGGTAGGAAGTCACAAGGGTAAATATTTCAAACCAAATTTAGACTGCATTCTATCTAATACAGTCAGAGAGGGCTCTCTCTTGTCACAAAGGAAAGAAACACATATATATAAATCTTTGAATAGCTCACAAAAGGATATATTTATGATGGCAACAGGGTGTTGGTGTCTTTAAAAATGGTAGAACAGACAGACAAGAAAATCATTGGGAAATGGAGTCAAATACCGAATGAATCAAGGGTATTATAGAAAAAATGAGAGAGGGAATTTCCTTTATAGTCTGAGGAAAAGTAAGTATCACAAATAGTAAAATATCTTGAAAGGGTGATATGAGAAAGAGGGAGAAGCCCAACGAAGCAAGAGGCACCTATTTGTGGTTTAATCTCTTGCACCACCTTTAGTAGAATAAACAACAAAGCCTAGCAACTACAATGGAGCATAGGAGATGAATTCGAAAACATTTACCAGAAACACACAATGAATACAACGTTAGACATGAGGAGCACTTAACTGAGAGAGAATTCCTCATGTGCAACAAGAGAGAATTAGAAGAAACACACAAAAATGAAAGTGATAAACATGAAACACAGAATGAATGCGACCACCATGATGAATCTCAGAAATGAAGGAGCATATTTCTCATTAATACTTCCAAGAGAGTTACAGGGACAAAACAAGAGCAGAATGATTTCTGAATGAAAATTCCAATCCTTTCCTCATCAATTGAGTACATATTTATAATGGCTTGGCTCCCAAGACCAACCCTGAAATAGAGCCCAATTCTATTACAAAATTTGGGAATCAAATCCTGTCCCATCATTAGAATATTAACCATCTCCTAAGCTGGAAGACCTACCATGATTCTTTACCAGAAACCAACCTCACAGCTAAGCAGACACGTTGGTTCAAAAACAGTAACATAGAATGGGAGAGGCATGATCGCTTGATCTGATGGTGACATTCCTTGACAGTTTCAGTGTCTCGGACATGACCAAAGTCACTAAACCTTACACCTTTCTCCAACCAAGCTTCACAGTTGTGCTGATGGATTTCCCTTCTGAGCCTTGCATCATGCAAAATTGCTCTTGGCCGTATATTTCTTTTATACAAGAGATCAACAATCACGCATCTTGACCCTTTATGTGATTTCACAATTGTTTACCTCATTATCTCCCTTGCATCTTTTGTCAGTGAAGCCATTCTGAGCCATTGATATGGGCCCCATCAAATCTCTGTCATTGAGAGGTGTGGGACCCCTAAGTATTTTTCATAGGCTACCTCTATTAACTGTCGTGTGCTTTCGCCTTGCGAAACCTACCTCCACCGTAGATTGGGTGTGCCCTTAAATCCTAGCCATTCAAATGCACGGACCCTACTATCCCTTCACAACGATCCATCTTGCTAAATGTTGCACATGTTTTCACCGTGAACCTTGTTTCAACCGTATATCAGGCACACCTTTAGATCTCGGTCGTCCATATGTGCGGGTCCTACTAGTCCTTCGAGGCCCTCCATTTTGTTAACCGCCGCACACCTTCCTCCTGGAGAAAATTTCCCTTTTGTCGATCTTTTTTCACTGTGTGCTCGCACTATCGATTTTCAAGGTTTGAAGGATCAATTCAAGTTTTTAGGATTTTCTCTTTGTTTTTCGCTTATCCACCTCGTCACCTTTTCGGTTCCAAAATGAGGCCAACCCCGCATGCAAGCGCCTTTAAAATTTAGCACTGGTGCGAACTAGGTGCTAATAGGTAGTAACCATAGAGAAACCAAGTTCTTTCTCAATTTCAGTTGGCCTTTAAGCATGAATATGAAGAAGAGAAATTTTCCAAGTCCAAGTTTCAGAGAATAGTCCAAAAAGTGTAGCAGCGGTAGAGTTGTTGTGATTAGTCTCCAAGTGGGATATTGTTGGTTATGGAGCTTGATCTTCCATATTAAGAGATGTTATTGTTCAAGTGTTTTTGTACCCCATTTTCAATGTAGACTCATCCCAATAGAGAGGTATGGAGGCCAGTGGACCCTCGGCAGAGGTTTAGGGGAATCTCCCCCGAGAAAGGGGGTTCGAGAGTGAGGCCGCTGGAAGAATTTTTTGGGATGTTTGTTGGCCAAAATTTTATGGGCCCATGGTATTTGGTCACCCATGTTATTTTCCCATGGTAGTTCCCCTATAAAATGAAATCATTGTAATATAGTTGTGTATTGTAATGTAGCATTGTAAAACGATCTTTGTGATTGTGTGAGAGAGACTATGAGAGAGTGAAGAGGAAGTGCAGTGGAGTTGTTGTAGGTTGTATCCCTTCATTTTTTTGGATGGTATAATAATAAAGGAACAACAATTTCTGTGTGGACGTATCTCATCTTGAGTGAACCATGTTATATCTGTGTCTCTCTTGTAATCTATTTTAATATTTGCATCTTGTTTATTGTTTATTGTTATTACTGTTCGATCTTGTTTTTATGACAATCATGTACCAACCAAAGGTAAGACATACACCATGCACACCATATCACATGAATTTCAACTTTAGGGATGATAATAAATATCAATTTATGGAAGAAAACAAAGGAAATTTGTTCACATCACTTCAAACCAACATATTAGGAATATTCGAGAGGTAGAGTCATAATGGGTTTAGTGACTCTAATCAAATGAAAAAAGAAATATTAAAATTCAAAGAAAAACATAATAAAGAAAAATACTTGGTTTTATTTGGAAAATTAGTAAGGCATGTCCATAGAAATGTTGAAAATACTCAAGTTTTTTTTGATAAGTTTAGTAACCTAATCTACTACAACTGGAGAAAGAGTATTACTATTGAATTAATCACTAAAATTTGGGTAGGGGTACCACTAGTGCTTGGAAGTGAGGATAGAATTAAAGGAATGGTGAAAATGAGGAAATTTGATTGGGATGTATTTTTTCATTTTACTCTAACTATCATGTTCTTTAGACTTGAATGCATTAGTGAACCTTTGTGAATAACACTTTAGTGTGTTTAGAGAAATAGCTTTTTTAAAAATAAAAAATAAAACCTTATCCACCACCTATGTTGAAGAATATATGGTATAAAGGGATCTACTATACCTTGTTCAACATGGTCATTAACGTACTCTAGAAACATTCAAAGTTACATAAGGGAATATCTTTTTTTTTCCAATCCCAAGACTATAAATAAGGCATATGAGAACATTACAAAAAAAATGATAGAAAAGTGGTTCAAAATAACTTGAACATCAAGGATATTCCAAAAAGGGTGAGAATGAGAAGGGGAAAAGGGAAAATGAGATGAATGTCACCACTACATATGTGTATAACGACCATAACAAGATTTTATTCCCGGGAACCACAAGCAATAATAGAGGAAAAATAAAAATATTCTAAGTGTGGAAGAGGGGAACACAATAAAAAGTAGCTAAGTCAATGTGGATTTGAAATTTTTCCAAAAAAAGGAGGTGAACCTAAGTAAACTCCACCCTATTGAGGATAATGAGATGGAGAAATTATTCCATATTAGAAAAAATATCAGTTATGGTTCATAGAAAAATGTCATTATAGAGGAAATGATAAGAAGTATTTATTTAGAGATGCATAGTCATCATCAACCATACCACTTTGGATGATTGAATAATGATGTATATTTCAAAGTTATCTTGTTGTGTAATATTATATTTATAAATAATAAAATTTTTATTAATTAAGTAAAAGTAGATACATTCCCTCTTTATTCTTTTTGGTGTATTTTTTGGTATCCCCTACATGTATACGAGGGTTTCCATCTTCATGACAAGAAAAACCCAATACCTCCTCGTTAGTGTTGGTAAATCCTTTATCATTATGTGCATTGGGGGATGCCTAAGCTTTCATGTTTGGTGAGTTACCACCAAGATAAGAGATTAAGAAGTTGATAAAGAAGTGTGTATTATTATTTTAGTTAACTAGATGGAACTTATAAAATCATATCGATCAAATCAATAAAGAAATGTGTTAAAGGCCATATTACCCACCCAATGAAAGTGGATTTCCCAATTTTCTTCCAAGTAACACTATACCCACTTATACCAACAACTGGGGACAATTATATTATTATTTTAGTTAACTAGATGGAACTTACAAAAATATATCGATCAAATCAATAAAGAAATGTGTTAAAGGCCATATTACCCACCCAATGAAAGTGGATTTCCCAATTTTCTTCCAAGTAACACTATACCCACTTGTACCAACAACTGGGGACAATTAGCTCTAAGATAGAAGGAAATGGGGAGAGCTAGTAGGTGACAAGTGTAAAATGAACCATAAAGTATATTTATATTTGTAACTCTTATGTTAAAGAACCAAATTGTAATAAATCACCCAATTAATAACTCCATCAATCAGTCAATTGGCTACTTGATCATGTCAATTTTGGACATTATGTACTTTTATAAATACATAATGCAACATAGAGTGTATAGTGTGTATAGTTGCTACAATCCTTCATGCATGCTTAAATTCATGTTTTCTTGTGAGATCATATCAATGTTGTCATCTCTTAAACACATCAATTATTTATCTTCCATGTTATTTAAATTAAATACAAAACGTTCACTAACATGGCTAGTTTTAAGCTATTGTAAGGGTGGTAGTTATAAAAAACCTTTATTACAAGTACTTTACATAAGACAACCCCAAGCACACAACATGGAGTGCTACATAATTGTTTCAATATAGAGTAAACTACTACCCTTTTTTTCATCCATTATTGTATCTATCTAGCACTAGTGTATGTGCATCTCTATCAATTACAAATGGAAACGTTATTACAAATATTAAAGAATAACATATTAAAACAAATAATTTATCAAAGAGTGATTGCAAGTCAACCACTACATACTAGTAAATGGAAATGTGCATTTACCATTAAAGGATAGAGGAACGCACATGGTAGAATATACATGACAATGGATCAATCCTCTCAATGATTTAATTGGATTAAATTATAATGTGATTCATTTGCCAAATATATCCATGAAATCCTCTTTAAATGTGGGCATTTCACTTGCTTATGATCTTGTCAAAGAGGTACCATGGTTTCTATTTACAAAAATTAGGGTGCTTCCATCTTTATCCTAATATGGGGCCTCTCCTAAGACACAATACTCTTCAAACTAGGATATGCCTATAATCCCTTAACATAATGTGCAATTTCTTATAGACAATAAATGATAGCAAGAAAATTGGGTTTGAGTGTCCTCCTTCAAATATTATGCATGAAAACACTTTGTGAAATCATCAAGGTATGATATGGATTTTGCGTTGGGTCAAGTTTTGTGTTAAGTTCCTGTTTAAGTGCTTTCCACCAATAAGTTAGGCAAATTTTACTAGGAATTTGGGAAATTACTTAGCGAGTCATTGGGGTGTTGCTCAATGAGGCGTTGAGGCATTTCTCACTAGGGAATTTATCGTCGCTTATTAACCACCTTTATATAGCATCCTTTCCAACCAAGGAATGTGATATCACCAACCAAATCAATTCAATTAGGTGCAATCACATAATATTTATAAAAGCTAGAAAGTTGTAATTAGGTTGTGTTCCTTCTTTGTGGTTTTGACTTCTCAGTTCCGTAGATTGGGTTTCTTGGAAGATGCAATCCAAAATAGGATTTCTTATATTAGGTTTAGGGTACTCATCGATTTGGAGGGCATTGTGTCCTGTAGGTGACCTCTGCAACCCCTCCTCTGTGCACTCTCCTCTACAACCCCTCTATGGCCTAGCGATCCCTCTCCTATGTATCCTCTCCTCTACAACCCCTCTGCTTTTCATACTCAGTATTCAACTCCTTGCTCCAACTTTGGGCTCGGGGCAAGGTGATAAGCAATTACAAACTATGTGAGTGTGGGAGGGAGGGACGAATGCATTTCACATAGACCTGCTCCTAAGTCCCAAATAATATTTATTTTGGCTCTAGGGAAAATGATATATGTAACATACCCAAATAACCCGCTAACATGCATAACAAAAAAAATATTTTTCCATAAGGCATGGCCATGAATATTTCCTTTAATCATTCATTCATATGCTTAATTTTTCCTACAACAGTCCTTTCTGCAATTAAAATATTTCTAGGACTTATTCCTTTCACCTTCCACATTCCGCCATTGTGTTCTCCGGGTCGTTGAAACCTTAATATTTATGATTTCCTTTTTATTTATCCTCCTTCTTCCTTCTGCCTTTCTCTATGTGGACTGTGATAGGCAAAAAATCCTAAATTTTCCCTATATTTCTTTTTACTTTCCTCCTTCCACCTTCCTCCTTCTATATTCTGAAATGTGGATTGTGGTAAGTGGAAACTCTTAAGTTCATCTTAATTTTCTTTTCACTTTCTCTTTCCGGCTTCCACCTTCCACATTCTGTGGGCAGACTCTGGGTAGCGGAAAACTCGAAATATCTTACCTTTATATTTTAACTTCCCGATTTCCACTTCCACCTTCCTCCTTTCGCAAGCAGAGCCTGGGATGCGAAAAAACAGATTTTACCTTATTTCAAATTATCTTTCACCTCCCACCTTCCGCATCGAAGTCCGGGATGCAGAAAACCAAATTTTTACCTTATTTCAACTTCTCTTTCCACCTATCACCTTCCTCCTTCCGCAAGTGGATTCTGGGGTGAAGAAACGCTTAAGTCAGATGCATTCTGACTCTGTAACCAGGCTTCTAGACTCAATAAATTTAAGAAAAATGCATGGGAAACCAAAATACATATGCAGATGTAAAATGTAGGAGAGTATAATAGCAGTAAACTCTACTTGAATCTTTACACTATTCTACCATGTGTTTCCTTAAGGTGACTGTATCAACATACAAATTACGGTTCATGAAACAGAGTAGGAGCATTGCATTTTCAATTATCTATGCATCCAATGCAGTCATAACCACTCTTAATAGAGTAGGGTATCACACGTTTATTGCACAACATAACAAACATAAACATAGCCATATGAGCATACACCAGCTCATGAGCAATGATTTCATCAACAAACTTAAGGCTTCCTTTATCATCTCTACAACATTGAAACATACATTCATACATAGACATACATGCCCTGAGTTCATCATTCACAAGAATTCACACATCATATAGAAAACTCTGTAAAAACAATAGTACACCATCTAAGTTACCATCCTCCCAAATGCAAGGCACAATCATTAAAAATAGTGTATGACTACAACCATTCATAAGCATCATTCCCATCAATAAATATAAAGATACTATTTGTCATTCTATTGATAATGAAACACATTTTTACACATATACAACATACCTTGAGCTCGATTGTGCTTAGAAGCAAAACCCAGTAATGGAACCTGTTGGTAAGTCGAGCCACAATGAAAAGGGAACAGCCACATTCCACCTAACCGTAGATTAGGCATAGATATCCTCTATCCTCAATCACCCCGAGCTCAACTATGTGTTCCAAGAGCAGAGACAAATAACATTAGTTTAGTTTTGAGGCAGAAACCGCTTTCCTAACACTTCTTAGAGTGCTCACACAACAAGTGTTTCTCTCAACCCTTTCCTAACACTTCTGAGAGTGCTCACACAACAAGAGTTCATTCGTTCCCAGCATACTCAACAACATCTTTCCTCCTCACATACGCCCTCTAATAGTTTGGTTTCCTAGGTCTTAATTCTGTAGATGCGGGCCATTCCCCAAGGAATCCCTGTCAACCACTACATCCCCTGATCGTCCAGGGTCTACATGATCTCATTCTGCATTACGATCCATTCACAATTGAATCCCTATCAACCACTATGCTCTGCTTTATCCAGGGTACATCCGATGCCATTAAGGCATTTTCGGTGCTTGGTGTACTTTCTTGAGGTTTACTTCTCTTCTTTCTCCGTCCCTTGCACGCATAGTCTTCTCTTTAATGTGGCTTGTCCCTTTCATTCATATTTTCATTAAAGGAAAAATGTAGTTGTTACAACTGTCCTCCATGGATTGTTTGGGAAGACACCACAGTCAACCAAACTCATAAAAACATACATTATAGCACTTATCATCACAGATAATGTTTATGAACATACAATCTAAAATATAATATTACAATTAAATGTTTATGAATTAGGGGATATTACATCCACACCCCCTTAATGCAACATTGTATTTAGTGTTATTGGTCGTCCTCCACAGCTTCTGGAAATAAACCTGGGTACTTATTTTTCATATATTCCTCTAGTTCTCAAGTTGCCTCCGCCAGGATAAAGTGCTTCCATTTCACCTTAACTCGAGCTATGACTTGATTTCGAAGTACTGTTTCTTTCTTGTCCATAATACGTAGAGGTTTTATTTGAAATTCTCCTTCTAGTTCCACTTGCATCACATTCAAGTCAATGATATGAGTAGAATCATGTATATATTTCTTCAATAATAAAATATGAAAAACATATGAATTCTCAAGTGTGCCGGGAGATCAAGTTTATATGCCACGGGTCCAATCCTTTCCAAGATCTAAAAGGGTTTGCAGAACCGTGGTGCTAATTTGGTACAACTTCCCAATCTTAGGGAGATCTTTTTGGGCTTGACTCGGAGGTAAACATGATCTCTGATGGAAAAATACTTATGTTGTCTCTTCAAGTTAGTATAACTCTTTTGGAGATCCTGCACCACCTTCAAGATATTTTGTAATTCTCGGATAGTCTATTCCATGTCTTGCAACATATCAGGTCCTACCATCAAACATTCCACAGGGCCATCCCAACTAACATGGGGTAGTACACTTCCTCCCATACAAGATTTTGAATGGGCTCATATTTGTTGAGGCCTGATAACCATTATTGTATGCAAACTCTACCAGATGCAAATAGTCTTCCCACCTAGTGGGCCTCTCCATGACATACATCCTTAGCATGTCTTCAATGACTTGGGTTGTTCTTTCTGTTTGTCCATATTTTTTAAGGTGATAGCTAGTGCTGAAATTTATCTTGTTTTCCAACCATGCAAACAATGACTTTCAAAATTTTGATGTAAAATTGATATCCAAGACAGAAATTACCATCTTTCGTACCCCATGAAGTCGAAATATTTATTTCAAGAATATTTCAGCAACATTGACAGCCTTGTAAGTGGAATTCACATGAATGAAATGTCACAGACTTGCTTAACTTGTCTACCACAACCATAATTGAATCATGTTGTTTAAGATTTAAAGGAAAACCTATGATGAAATCCAAAGATATTACCTCCCATTTCCATTTAGGAATTGATAAAGGTTGTAACAAACTTGCTAGATGTTGATGTTCAACCTTCACCCGCTGACATTCCAAACATTTCGATAGATAATCAACTAAATCTTCCTTCAAATTGGGCCAAAAGATTTGATTTCTGAGTGTTTTTATCATCTTTTGGTAACCAGGGTGCCCTTCATAAGAAGGTCTGTGCATTTTCTACTTTGAATTCTGTCCCATTCAATTTTACTTCATCCTTTAGAAATTTATTGAGTAAATTTTCATATTCAACATCATGGATGTTGGTTGCCTTTATTTTTCTCAATAGATCACTATATGGTTGGCTCATAGTGATCTCATATACTTCGTGAGTTCGTCGACTAAGTGCATTAGTCACCCTTTTTTCCTTACCCTTGATATGCTTTACTTCAAAATAAAATTCACTTAAGAAGGCCATCCATCTTACTAGTCTAGAATTTATCCATGGCTGAGTAAACATATTCTTTACGCAAATGTTCTCTGTCAACAAAAAGGAACCTTTTCCCTAATAGGCAGTGGCACCACATCCTTAAGGCATGCACTACTACAGCCAATTCTAGATCAGGCACTACATAATTTCATTCATGCTCTTTCAATTTCTGAGATTCATAGCATACCACATGCCCTTCTTGAGATAAGACTCCCCCCAATCCTTCCTTACTAGCATCTATACAAACTGTGTAGTATTTATATGGGTCAACCACCTTCAAGATTGGGGCCATGGTTAACAATCTTTTTAGATTTTCAAATCTCTCTTGACACTTCAGGGACCACACAAACTTTACTCCCTTTTTTTTGCAAGGAAGTAATGAGATAGGATATCTTTGAGAATCCCTAGATGAATCATCAGTAGTAACCGGTGAGTCCCATGAAGGACAGAATGTCAGCAACATCCTTAGGCACAAACCATTCTGATATATCCTTAATTATTTTGTGGATCTACCGCGATCCCATCCTCTAAGATGACATGACCTAGGTATTTATTTTATTTCTTAAAGAATTCACATTTCTCGAGCTTAGCATATAGCTAATTCTTTCTTAAGGTTTGTAGCACAATTCCAAGTGTTGCTGGTGTTCTTCCTACGTCTTGGAGTAGATTAGGATGTCATAAAAAAATATCAACACAAAGTGATCTAGGTACTTGTGGAAAATGCCATTCATTAGGCACATGAAAGTAGGAGGGGCATTGGTCAAGCCAAAAGGAATTACTAAAAACTCATAGTGCCCATATCGGGTTTTGAAGGTTGTTTTCCTTACATCTTCTTCTTTAATATTGATATGGTGATAACTAGACCGCAAATCTAAATTGGAGAAGATTTTCGCTCCCCCTACTTGATCAAATAGATCATTAATCCAGGGCAGGGGATACTTATTCTTGATGGTTACTATATTCAACTGTCTATAATCTATGCATAATATTAGGGTCCCATCCATTTTCTTAACAAATAAAACTGGTGCTCCCCAATGAGACACATTGGGTTTGATGTAACCCTTGTATAGCAGCTCTTGTAACTGAATTTTCAATTTAGTTAACTCAAGGATTTTCATACAGTAAGGTATCTTAGATACCTATGCAAACATAGGCACAATCTCAATGGAGAAATCTATTTCTCGTTGAGGAGGTAGTCCTGGTATCTCTTCTGGAAACACATCCATGAACTTGCTTAAAACAAGGTGATATTTTACTTGTGTTTGACCTTCATTAAGGAGCAGGTCAGCGACCCGCACCGCATAAATCTTGCATCCCTTTCTCATACATTTCTTTAATTGCATGGCATAGATTTGTCTTAAGGAAACAAGTTTAATGACACCTCTTATCTTCCTAACAATTTGATCCTCACCCACATAAGTGAAGGTTTTATCAAAATAATTTGATATTAATTTATGCTTTTCTAACCAGTCCATGCCAATAATCATATCATATGACCCTAAAGTAAAAAAACTCAGATTAATCCTAATCACATGATCCCTTAATTTAACTTCATAATCAACAATAAACTCAGTTACCTTTTTCCTTGTTCCAGTGGCCAATTGGATTGACCCGGGTTTTGTGGGCCTTACCTTGGCAAGCCGAGAATCCTCCATCACTTTGGGAGCAATGTAACTCAAAGTAGCCCCTGGATCAATTAGTATAGAAATATTTCGTTTAGAGATAGTACCTTCAATCTCCACAATTGCAGATTGGTAGTCTGCTTGCCGATTTTCTAGGGCTGCATTGATCTGGTGGTGACTTCCCCAACAGTGGA
Source organism: Pseudotsuga menziesii (assembly GCA_001517045.1). Classification (NCBI taxonomy): domain Eukaryota; kingdom Viridiplantae; phylum Streptophyta; class Pinopsida; order Pinales; family Pinaceae; genus Pseudotsuga; species Pseudotsuga menziesii. Next base: position 115,594 of record LPNX011119389.1, on the reverse strand, counting down.
AGCTTCTTACAGGTTGTGAACAACCTTATTTGATTGGTTGAGGTGTGGGAATTTCCTTCACAAGTGGGGATATCCATGTTCCCAACACCTCAGGGGTTCTCGAGGGGCTCCAATAGCCCCCTTAGGTCCAAGGTTCACAGATTCATCGTTCTTCTGTGGGAGCTATTCATTTTTGCTGTAGGAATTTCCTTGCGGATTCCTTGGCATTTTTCTGAAAGGTGGGGGTTGGAATCCCTTCTTTCGCTAATTGAAATTTTCATGTTCTTTACCCTTCCAAACCTTGGAGAGGTCATTCCTCTATTTATAATGTTCAAAACACATCCTTTCCTTTCTTAAGGCTTCATCCAAGGTTTTGGGATTGTCGAGCTCAATTATGTCCTTATAAGACTGCAACAAACAACTCAAGAACCTATATACTTTCACTTTTTCTTCTTTAATATATGGAACGAACCACAACAGGTCAAGGAATTTGTTAATGAGGTCCTTTATACTCATTTGGTTGAGCTTTAACTCATATAATTCCTTGTTCTTTCTTTCATAGTAGCTTTATGACAGATATTGCTTCTTGAATAGCTTCTTGAACTTTGACCATTCTTGGTTCTTCTCTTTTATTCCCTGGGAAATATTTGGGTCTTGCCACCAAATGTTGGCCCTTCCCTTCATATTGTAAATGGTCATTCTTACCTTCATGTTTCTAGAGTAATTATAGATTTGAAAGTACTTGTTAATGTTTAGCAGACAAGCCTCTAATTCTTCTTTGGCCTTAGATTCCCTGTTGAAGCTGGTTGGCTTGATATTTTTAAACTCTCCTTCTAGATGATCGATCTTCCTTTTTCTGACCGACTTAACTCGATTCTCAGACTCTTGAGTTTCATTGGAGGAACCATCCTTTCTTTTGACACTTTAATTTCTGGATCTTTTCCAATCTCTGTTTGGGTTTTTCCCCCATTGTTTTCTCTTGCAAACTTTGCCATAATTTTTCATTTATCTCCTGCTACTTCTTCTGATCCTTCTTCAGCTTCTCATTATCTGCCTTGAATATTTGTATTTCGACGATCATGTTTTTCATCGTTTCCAGTACTTGACTAGCTTCAAAGTGCTCTTGCTCTGGTTGTGATGTGCATGGTGCTGATGCACCTTCTTCTGGTTGTGATCATTCATTCCTATGCTTAATTGTTCCTACAACAATCCTTTTCGCATTTAAAATATTTCTAGGATTTATTCCTTTTTCCTTCCACATTCCACCATTTCAGTCTATAGGTCACAAAAAACTTCATATTTACAATTTCCTTTTTTTATTTCCGCCTTCCGCCTTTCGCTATGCGGATTGCGGTAGGCGGAAAATCCTAAATTCACCCTATATTTATTTTTACTTTCCACCTTCCTCCTTCTGGATTCTGAAATATGGATTGCAATAGGCGAAAACTTTAAGTTCGTCTTAATTTTCTTTTCGCTTTTTGCTTTCCGCCTTCCACCTTCAGCATTCCGCGGGCAGACTCCGGGTAGCAGAAAACCCAAAATATATTATCGTTATCTTTTAAATTCCTGTTTCTTCTTCTTCCTTCTGCCTTGCGCAAGCAGAGTTCAGGATGCAAAAAACCAACTTTTACCTTATTTCAACTTCTCTTCTGCCTCCTACCTTTCTCCTTTTGCAGTGGAGTTTGGGATGTGGAAAACCAATTTTTTACCTTATTTAAACTTCTCTTTCTGCATCCCGCCTTCTGTCTTTCGCAGGCAAATTCCAGGGTGCAGAAACACTTAATTCGGATGCATTCTTACTCTATAACTAGGATTCTATCCTCAATGAACTGAAACAAAATGCATGGGAAACCAAAAGGCATATGCAGATGTAAATTGCAGGAGAGTATAACAGCATTAAACTCTACTTGAATCTTTACACTATTCTACTGTGTGTTTCCTTAATGGGGTTGTATCAACATACAAATTACGGTTCATCAAACAGAGTAGGTGCATTACATTTTTAGTGATCTATGCATTTAATGAAGTCATAGCCACTCCTAACAAAGCAGGGTATCACACCCTTAGTGCACTACTTAACAAACACAAGCATAGCCATATGAGCATACACCAAGTCATGAGCAATGCTTTCATCAACAAACTTAAGGCTTCCTTTATCATCCTACAACATTGAAACATACATTCATACAAACACAGACATGCCTTGAGTTCATTATTCACTGGAATTCGCATAGCATACATGTAACTATGTACAAATAATAATACACCATCTAAGTTACCATCCTACCAAATGCAATGCACATCCATGCAAAACAATGTATGAGTACAACCATTCATAAGCATCATTCCCATTAATAAATATAAATATGTTATTTGGCATTCTATTGATAATGAAACACATGTTTACACATATACAACATACCTTGAGCTCGATAGTGCTCATAAAAAAACCCAGTAATGGATCCTATTGGTAAGTTGAGCCGCAATGAAAAGGGGAAAACCACGTTTCACCCAACCTTAGATTAGGCACATATATCCTCTTTCCTCAATCACCCCTGAGCTCAACTATGTGTCTCAAGAACTGAGACAACTAACCTCATTTCAATATCCAGAAAAAAAACCCCTTTCTTAACACTTCTCAGAGTGCTCACACAACAAGTGTTTGTCTCAACCCTTTCCTAAAACCTTTTAGAGTGCTCACACAGCAAGAGTTCATTCGTTCCCAGCATACTCAACAACATCCTTCTTCCTCGTAAATTCCCTCTTATGGTTTGGTTTCCTAGGTCTTAATTATGTAGCTGCAGTCCATTCCCCAAGGAATCCCCATCAACCACTGCATCCCCTGATCCTCCAGGGTCTATCCGATCTCATTCCATAGCTACAGTACATTCACAATTGAATCCTCACCAACCACTGTGCCCTTCTTTCTCCAAGGTATGTTCGGTGCCATTAAGTCATTTCTGATGAATGATGTACTTTCTTGAAGTTTATTGCTCTTATTTCTCCCACCCTTGCATGCATAGTATTCTCTTTAATGTGGCTTGTCCCTTTCATTCAGATTTTCATTAAAGGAGAAATGTAGCTATTCCAACTGTCCTCTAGGGACCATTTTGGAAAACATCACAGTCAGCCAAACTCATCAAAACATATAGTCTAGCACTTCTCATCACAGATAATGTTTCAGAACGTACAATCTAAAATATAATATTACAATTAAATGTTTATGAATCGGTGGATATTACAATATATGGTCCAAATTTATATTTGTACTAAGTTTTTAGAAGATTATAATGTTAATGCATTGGCATTAATTTGAAAAGAGTTTAAGTTAATGTGTACAACACTAAAACCCTTGAGTTAAAAAAAAAATCACTTTCACCAATGTCTTTCTAAATGAGAACCCCATTCTTCTTCAAATACAGGATCATAGATCAGTTCATGTTAATAAAGTATGGCAATAAAAATACTATGTAAAGTGATATATCCTTAGGGATCAATATGACATTGTATTTAAGCTAAATTATGCTCTAAAGCCCAAATTAGTTACTACACATTTAGTGTTAGGGTACACATATGACCCTATTATGAACCAAATATCTGATATTAAGCCCCATATTAGACAGCTAAGGTGATAAGGAAAATATATGGTCCTAAATTCCATGATTAGGACACATATATTGTCCTACTTTCCAAAAGTGTGATTCCATCTATCTAGTGTACAACCATAGAACTCTTACATGTGGTCTTGGTAACCTAGGCCCCTTTGAGATATAATATGACAATTTATATAGAAATGATATTAACACTTTACATTACATAATTCAAATACTCTCTCTAAAGGTTTTCATTGTATCAACAAACCTTAGATGATAAATCAAAGATGTTGGAGGGAGTTCAACACATACTCCTAAAATTAGAGGATGACATCCTACAAATATCACTTGTCGTTTGGTTTCTGGCCTTCCCCAACCAATAATCCCCTTGGAACTTGGGAACCAATTTATTTATAGAGACATTTAAGATCATAAGCGGTAATTGGAAAGAGTTTAGGTCAATGATTACAAGACCCAATTCCTTAAGAAAAAATATTTCTAACTTACAAACAATGTCTTTCTCAATGAGGAACTTACCCTAATTAAAATATCGGATCTTAATAAATCATGAGAAAGAGTGTTATAATGTAGATTATATATCAATTAGGTTCTAACATACACCTTATGGGAAAGAAACATTCATGGCTTTCTCTTAGTTCGAAACATCCACCATCAACTTAATGATGCAATGGGATGATTGTTTTGTTCATGATTTTTNCCCCCCCCCCCCCTCCCCCTCCGCCCTTGTTAAGATTTCATATGCTATACTAGATATCATTAGTGTTCAATCCAAATTCACAACAGTAGCATATGCAGAATCACTGAAAGAAACAAAATCACAAGATAGACATAATATTTATCTTGGGAAACCCTCAAGGGGAAAAAACCCCAACAAAAACTCCTATGTATAAGATGTATAAGATATATCCCCGAAACAAGTATTCTCCTCCTTGCTTTTATGTCTCTCTCTCTCTCTCTCCTATGTGCTACACAAGTTAGTGCGTATATGTTCAAATAAGAAGCACAACTCTTCTATATATACACATTGAGGCAACTGATTTTTACCCTAAACAAGTCGGCCCCACTAAACTATTAAGGCCAACTTCACCTAGGAAGACTCAAAACAATATTTTATATTATCCATTAAGGTACTAATGATCTGACTTACAATGGAGGCTTTACATCATGACTCTATGATTACCAATTACAATAGTAACAACCCGATGGAGGAATAATAACATCTCCCTTGGGTTACATCATTAAAATGCATTTAGAATATCCTTTGAAGTTACAATATTTCAACACTCCCCCTTAACGAGAAGGTTATTCTACTGACAACATCATCATAGACTATAGGAGAATTGAGAGACAGTATCTTCAACAGTATCGAGGTAATACATCTATACGCCATAGGAAGTTTTCACAATCAGTATTTGGAACAATTACTCTTCAATGTCTTCATCTTCTACCTCACACGATCACTTGATCCTTTTGCAACAACACTTTGATCTTTGGATCCTTCGTAGCAGTACTTCGATCTTCTTGATCCTTTGCAGCAGTACTTCGATCTTCTCGATCCTTTGTAGTAGCACTTCGATCCTTTAGATCCTTTGTAGCAACACTTCAATCCTTTCGATCCTTTGTAGTAGCACTTCAATCTTCTCGATCCTTTGCAACAGCACTTCGATCTTCTCAATCCTTTGTAGCAGCACTTTGATCCTTTTGATCCTTTGCATCAGCACTTCGTGATCCTTTGTCTCCACGCTACCTGCACTAAACATGATCTCTTTGTGGGATGATCAATCCCTATCACTTTAGGACATAGGTCCAAGGATGCTGCAATCATCCATCAACATAATCCCCCTTAATGACGAGGGTCCATAGTATCAACTAGATGAACCGTCTACAACTGAATGTAGATCTTGATGGCACCTAGATGCTGGCCCTGTCTTCCATAAGGAATCATCCTAGACCATCCTCAGACTATTAGAGCTAGGAACACTCTTGAGTGAGTGTTATACTACAAAATACACACATACATGTAGGAATACTCTCCATATAAGAGTATTGTCTGCAGAGCAGATCTTGACCGCATATAAATGTTGGCCCTCATCATAGAACATCATTGCCACTAAGGCTAGGACCACTCCCAAGTGAGTGTTATACTACAATGTCCATGAGGACTCATCATAGAGAATCCTTACCACTAAGGATTGGAACACTCCCAAGTGAGTGTTATTCTATGGAATATACATATAAATGTAGGTATACTCTCACTAAAAGAGTAATGTATGCAAAGGAGATCTCGATTGCATGTAAATTTTGTCCTTGTCATCTGTAAGGACTCATCGTAGAGCATCCTTGCCACTGAGGTTAGGACCACTCCTGAGCGAGTGTTATTCTACGGTATCCACAAATGAATGTGGGTACTCTCCATGTGAGTGTCAAATCTACAGGGACATCCTTAGCTAGTAAGGACCACTCTCATGAACATAGTGTTATACCTAGAATCCTTAAAAGAGGATACTATCGTCCATAAGTGAATTTCGGACCTTATGAGCATATTCAGGCACACCTGTCCTCTTTCATTCTGGAGCATCACTTTCATCCCATCATTGATGTTAGACTCATCATGACTCACCATTTTCTGAGAGGATCCATATTATTAACCTGCTCCCCTTTTTTCCAAGGAGGGTTCATATCTTTGACCTGTTCTTCCTTTCCAAGGAGAGTCCATATATTTGACTTGTTCCTCATTTCTGAAGACTCTCCATATCTTCATCATTCCTTCTTGCAAGGAAAGTTTGTAGTCCCATCATTGTTGCTCCTTGTGAGGAAAGCCTTTTCAAACTACACGAAGCTTGTCACGAAAATATTCAAACTTTACTTGAGATAGAGCTTTTTCAGTGTATCAACAACTTTCTCATCAGTACTCACATACCTGGATATTTATAGCTGCATTTTTTACCATATCCCTTATATAAAATTATCATATTTCTATGTGCTTATATTTATCATGGAAAACCAGATTCTCTGTCATATTTTATACAACTCTGGCTGTCACAAAGAATCACTGTGGTGTCCAACTCCATGTCAGATAGTCCTGACATCAGTTTCCAAAGCCATATCGCTTCACAAATAGTGGAGCAAGCTGCTATGTACTTTGCTTCAGTTGTGCTGAGAGCAACACTAGACTATTTCTTACTAAACCATGAGATCATGGTGGATCCTAGACAATAACATCCACCTGAGGTTCTCTTTATGTCTGTGGCACTTCCTGCCCAATTTGAATCCATATATCCATAAAATCTATAGTCATGATCTCTCCCATAGTAAAGTCCAAGATCTATCGTAACTTTTAGGTACCTCATCACATGCTTTGCAACTATCAAGTGAACCTATCTAGGTTTAACTAGATACTGACTTAAGGTGTTCACAACAAAGCATATATATGGCCTTGTATTTGTCAGATACATCAATGACCCAATGATCTGTCTGTACTGAGTCATATCCACTAACTATGATGACTCATCATATAACAAATTTATGTTAGTGTCTATGGGTGTGGCCATGGCTTTACAATCCAACATATCAAATATTTTCAATATTTCTATTGCATACTTTCCATGATTTAGAAATATTCTTTCTGGGATCTTCCACACTTCTATCCCTAGGAAATAATGAATCAATCCAAGATCTTTCATCTCGAATTCTTTAGGTAGCTTCTTCTTACAATCCATGATTTGTTTCTCATTTCCAGTCAGAAATAGATCATCCACATACATTAATAGTATGACTCGTTCATCATCCATAACCTTCATGTAAAGGTTAGAATCAAGTTTACTCTTGGTAAATCCAAAGATTGTCCTGAAGCTATCTATTCTACCATACCAAGCTCTAAGAGCTTTCTTAATTCCATACAGATCCTTTTTCAACTTATATACATGAGTCACTCTGTCTTCGACTTCAAATTATTGTCGTTGTTCGATGTAAACATCTTCCTCAATTATACAATTCCGGAAGGCTATCTTTACATCCATTTGGTGTAGATCCCACTTCATCATGAAATAAAGTTCCATGATGGTTCTGATGGAAGTGTACCTTGCTACTGGAGAAAATGTCTCTTCATAATCAATCCCCTCTTTCTGAGAGAATCCTCTAGCCATAAATATTGCCTTGTACTTTTCAATACTTCCATCAACAACATGTTTTATCTTGTATATCCATTTTGAAGATAGCACACTCTTGTTTTGTGGTTTGGGTACTATATCCCAAACATCATTCTTCATTATCGATTGGTATTCTTCTATCATTGCTTCAACCCACTCTTCGTTCTATGCAAATTCCTCATAGATGGTGGGTTATTTATCTACAAGGTCACACATCAAAGCTACATAACCACAGTATGGATTTGATATTTTTCTTGTTCTTGTGGAGCCTTCTGGAGCTCCATATATCTCTGCTTGTTGTATGATTTATCGTACCCAAGCAGGTTTTCTCTTTCAAGAGATATCCATAGTAGGGGGTTCCTAAGGTTCTAGCATATCATGCTCTTCAGATGCTACCATTTCAGGAGATGGTGTATCTTCTACCATTCTGGGAGGTACATCATATTCATGTACTTCTTCAAGCTGACACCTTCTAGATTTCTTAAGAGTTGTCTCTTCATCAAATGTTACATCCCTACTAATACGATATGATGGAATCTTGATATGTATATCCTAAAGGATTTGGATACTTCATAGTATCCAACAAATATTCCCTTCTTTCCAGAAGGATTCAACTTGGTTATCTTCTCTTTCAGAATATTCACATATACTGGACAAGAAAATTTATTAAGATGGCTCACTTCATGTTTCTTTCCTGTATACATTTATTTAGGAGTCTTGAATCCAAGAGCACTGTGAGATAATATATTCTGCACATATGCATTTCTTCTTGCTTCTTTATCCCATAGGTGCATGGGGGGGTCTTGGTCATGAATCATGGTCTTCACTGTTTCCATAATGGTTCTATTCTTTCTTTTCGCAACACCATTCTGTTGGGGATTATAGGGAGTGGTTAGTTCCCTCTTAATTCCTACCTCCTTACAGAATGCTTCAAATTTATTTCAAGTGTGTCTCCACCATTATCTAATCTCAGTGTCTTGATTCTCTTTTCTGAATGGTTCTCTATCAATGCTTTGAATTCCTTGAATTTTCTGAACACTTCACTCTTATTTTTCAAGAACTATATCCATGTATTTCTTGAATAGTCATCAATAAATGTGACACAATATTCATATCCACTTAATAATATGGTGGGAATAGTACCACATACATCAAAATGAATTAGTTCTAATGTACCTCTAGTCTTTGTTTCACTTTTTGGAAAGGGATTCTTGATTTTGTTTCCTCTTACACATCCTTTGCAAGTTCCCTCATGATCAATCTTCATATATCATAACCCTGTTACCACCTTGCTCACATAGGGTAGTGATTTGCAGTTGATGTGAGCAAGCCTCCTATGACACAATTCACTTGAGGTGGTAGTCTCATGGAAAAGGGTTGTCTCTAGATGTCCTTTGAGATTATACAATCCTCCTTCTTCTTCTCCAATGACCCACAACATCTTCAAGTGTATTTCCTTTGGACCACATAAGTACTTGTCCATCTATAAAAGAAACTATATATCCTTTCTTATCTAGAGCTGAGATGGAAAGTAAGTTCTTTTTCAAACCTGGTACATACAATACTTCCTTCATCTTCATGGAAGTCCTAGAGTCAATCTTATAGCTTGATTCACCAATACCTTTGATGGGATATTGATAGTCATCTCCCAATGATACCTTCTGAGGAGATTTCTTTTCTTCAAGTTTTGACAGATTTTGCTTCTTCCCTGTCATGTGCTTTGAAGCACCACTATCAATAAGACATGTTATATCTTCTCCATGTGTTACAGACCCAGAAAGTGCAGAGAACAGTACATATTCATCTACATCTTCTTCTTTTGTTAGTCTCTTTCGAGGTCTTTCTTCCTCATCCTCATCTTCATCTAGATGAGCATGATGTCTTTTGTTGTTGTTGTTATTCGTTGGTGATGGAAACTCTCTAGAAAGGTGTCCTATCATATGAAAATTGTAGCATTGATACTTTGAGTAATCCTTCTTTTTCTTTTAAACCTTTTATTTGAAGGTTTATGATTACCCTTCTTGAAGTTTGATTGTTTTCTTCCTTTAGTATGGATGGCTAGAGCCTAATCATCTTCTTTGAGTAGAGATTCTCTGTTAGCTACTATAGCTTCTTCTTGAATGCAATCTTCCCATACTATGTCAAACTTCATACTTTATTTTCTGGCACACAGAGTCTGTATGAATGAGTCCCAAGGTCTAGTGAGACTATTGAGAGCAGTCCTAACTAGTTCATTCTCATCAACGGGGTCTCCAATGTCACTTAGTTTCTCTCTAAACTGGGAGACCCTTGTGAAGTAATCTTGAATTGATTCTCCTTTACTCACCTTGGTGCCTTTCAATTGATCTCTCAGATTCATATTTCTCTTGATGTTCATTCCCTCATACATTCTGGAAAGTGCATCATACATCTGCTTTGGTGTCTTCTTAGATGACACTTGAGGGATCAAGCGATCTTTGATAGAATCAACAATGATCCTCATTTCCTTGATTAGGTCTTGTTCATGCTTCTCCTTAGATTCAACTTCGGTTGGTTCTACTACTTCATCCTTGATGTACTTCTCGAGTCCATTCTCTCTGAGAATGAGAAAAATCCTATACTTCCATGCTAGGAAGTTTTCTATGCCTTCCAATTTGTCCACGAGCTTAATGCTTAGGGCCATCCTGTCCAGGAGGTCACTAAAAATTGAAATTTTTCAAAATGAAAAACTGACCTTGCCAGGAGATGCACTTAACTGAGGTGAGTTGGTTGGTCCAACTGATTTATGGAGATCCCAAATCTTCACCCTTCAAATCCTATTTGCGAGGTTGCAGCTCTGTAGAATTTCTGGTTCTAGTTTTCTGCAGTTTTCTAGTTCAGGTCCAAGCTAGGGTTTGGCTTTACTAGAGATTCAACCACCCAAAAAATTTGATCCTAGGTTCAATATTTGCGCTCTAGAGAGGCACACATTTATATGCAATAAGATATTCCAATTTCCAAATTTTGCAAAAACCCTTATTTCTTTTGGAGGAAGAGGAGAGAGAGTTTCACCTGGTGAAAGCTGTCCTATTTAGGATAGTTTCACCTTGTGAAAGTCATCCTATTCAGAATCATAGAAAGAAACACAATCACAATATAGACACATTATTTATCCCGGGAAACCCTAAAGGGGAAGAAAACCCAACAAAATTTCATTTGTATAAGATCTATAAGATATAACCCCAAAACAAGTATTCTCCTCCTTTCTATTATGTCTCTCTCTCTCCTATGGGCTACACCAGTGAGTGAGTATATGTTCAAATAAGAAGCACAAATTTTCTATTTATACACATTGATCCAACTGACTTTTACCCTAAACAAGTTGGCCCCACTAAACTGTCTAGGCCGACTCACCTAGGAAGACTCAAAACAATATTTTATATTATTCATTAGGGTACTAATGACCCAACTTACAATGGAGGATTTACCTCATGACTCTATGATGACCAATTACAATAGTAACACCGTGATGGAGGAATAATAACATCTCCCTTGGGTTACATCAGTAAAATACATTTAGAATATCCTTTGAAGTTACAATATTTCAACACCCCCCTGATCCGGATTTATGGAGGAACGCAACAAAATACACAAATAACCATAGAAACAAATATGCAACAAAAATAACACTTCATTTCATTAATCAATAACTAAAATTGGTTTACATACAAAATGGAAATAAACTAGCTAGAGTACTGGTAGCTTATCTCTGAGAAGAGATGTGGCGGCTACCTGCCTCTGAACTCTATGTTACAATGAGGCTCGAAGGCCTATATATTATTGAGAAACAATGGAAACCATACACATCCAAAAACCTAACCCTAGGAGGTGAACCACCAGAATGTGGGCCCCTTTGGGTAACTTGGTACATCAATTTCCCGGGGTCGTAACTTTAGCATACTACCTCCGTTTGATGTGCATGATACATTGTTAGAAAGATCTGTTTAAGGAATACATCAATAAACAACAAATATCAAGTCCAAAATGGACTCATATTTTCCCAACCATTCGATCCCGAAAAAACGTCGTTTAGGGCCTCAAAACGACTCTGGAATTTTAGGACCTGAAAACTGCCAAGAATAGTAAATTGTGCTACAATTAAGGAAACTGGAAAACTAAAAGAAACAATGGTGGGGGTCCAAGTGGAATAGGTGGGTGGCCACCAATATCCTCCTGGATCATTCCTCCCCCATTAGGAAGCAATATTCCCCATTGCGTTGAGTTCCTCCATGAGATGAGGAAATGTCTGCTGAACTTGGTCCCTAGTGAGCCACTTTGCCTGGTGAAGGAGTTGGCCTGCTTTGACAACTCGATATAGCTAGATATTCTAATAGCGGGTGTTCTTGATCTATGTGTCCATAATCCGATCAGTTGTGGCTTGTTCCATGCAGTCGGGGTTTAACTCTGTTGGTGTGAGTTGTTCTGCCACGTTTGATGTGTCCAATAGAGGTGGAAAGTAGGGCCGAAGGTGGTCCACATTGAACATTGGGTGCAAACCAAGGAATGGTGGAATACTAAGCTCTAAGGCACTGTCCCCGACAGCCTTGGTGATGGTGTATGAACCATATCAAAGTGGGCAAAGCTTGCAGTGGGGTCCAGTGAGGCGCTCCTTCTACAAATGTAGCCACTGTCGCCCACCTGGAATTTGTGTTGCACCTGATGTTGATCATGTTGTTGCTTGTACTTAGCATTGGATCTGTCCAATATGTCATGAACCTATTGGTGAATGTACTGAATGCACTCAATGAAGCTGTTCGCCTTGGAAACTTCAAACTGGATATGAGCTTAATCAGCTTGAGTAGCTGCAAATGGCATGGCTACATCAATGGACATAGTGGCTGGAATCCCAAGACCACTTGATAGGGGCTATGGTTTGTTGAGCTATGGAGGACCTGGTTATAGTTGTGTTATACATAGGGGAGGCTCTCATCCCATGTGTGTGGATTCTTTGAGTTATACATGCACAAAATGTGTACAATCATCCTATTGACGACCTCTGTCTGGCCATCAGTTTGGGAATGGAAAGTTGTGGACTTTGTGAGCTTGGTGTCTAGTATTGACCATAGGCTAGACAAGAATGTACCAAGGAATCTGCTGTCCCGATATGATATTATATATTGTGGGATCCCAAAGTGTACCCACACTCATTCAAAGAAGAGTTTAGCAGTGGCTTCTGCTGTGATATTCTTCTTGTAGGCCTCCATTATGGCCATGTTTGAGAATATGTCAATGACCACAAACACAGATTCATTGCCATGCTTAGTAGAAGGAAATCCCAACATGTAATCCATGGAGATGGATTCCCAAAGTTGACTAGGGGTAGGAAATAGAGTATAGAGGCCTTGCTTCTTAATGGATGGTTTGGAAATGATGCAGGCAGTGCAGGATCGGATGTACTTCCTGACGTCCTGTCAAAGGTTCGACCAATAGAAATACTTCTGTAGTACTGCCACTGTTTTCTCGACCCCAAAATTCCCAGCGACCCAACTGTAGTGTGCTTCCCAAATCATCTTGGTACGCTCGCTTGAAGGAACACAAAGGTGTCCCATGTGACATAATAGTACATCCTGGAGGTGAAATTTTGGAACTTGGTTTCCCTCCAAGAGTGTCTGGTATGTGTGGAAAAATTCTAGATCGCTCTTGTAGAGAAGCGACCAATCAAAAGTCTCGTTCCCACAAGATTTGAGCACGGTGGTTATCGCCACGATTGGTGGTTGGATGAGGCAGTCTGCAACATTATTAGTGCTTCCCTTCTTGTACTTGATGTTCAAATGAAACTGTTGTAGATATGTGGACCACTTCTGATGGTGATCATTCTGTAACTTCCCTTGTGTCTGTATGAACTATAGGGGTCGGTGGTCTATGTGGATGATCGTTTCCTTCACCAAAATGTAATGCTTCCATTATCGGCAAGCCTGTACAATGGAATACATATTTTTTTCATAAGTGGGATATTTGCGAACCATGTCAGACAGTGTCTCATTGTGATATGCAACTGGATGCCCTTGTTGAGTAAGGACTGCCCCAATAGCATAGTTAGAGGCATCTGTCTCGATCTCAAATGGTTGTTGCAAGTCTAGTAATGTGAGCACTGGGGCATAGTAGAGGCGATGTTTCAATTCTGAAAACACCTTCTATTGAGTTTTCGACCAAAAGAATTTTTCTTTCGCTCCTCCCTTGGTGACTTGACTCAAGGGCCAAGTGATATGAGAGAATCCCAACAGGAATCTGCGGTAGAAATTAGCAAGGCCCAGAAAGCTGCGAAGCTCTGTTAGAGTAGTTGGGGTTGGCCAATCCTGAATGACTTGGATCTTGGTTGGATCCACATGTACCCCACACTCATCAATAATGTATTCCAGATACTAAACCTGGGTCATGCCAAAAGTGCACTTGTCCAAATTGGCATACAACTTGTGCTGCCGCAGTCTTTGGAGGACCTGTCAGATGTGGTGGAGGTGCTCTTCCCAAGTCTAGTTGAATATCAGGATGTAATCCAAGTACACTAATAAAAATGAGTTGGTGAATGGCCGCAAGATATCGTCCATCAGCCTCATAAAGGTTGCAGAAGCATTCATTAGCCCGAAAGGCATGACCAACCATTCGAAAAGGCCCTCCTTGGATCTGAAGGCAGTCTTCTACACATCGGTCAGTTCGATCAGTACCTGGTGATACCCAGACTTTAAATCGATATTACTAAAATATTTCACCCCTTTAAGCTGGTCTAGGAGGTCATCAATCCATGGGATCGGGTACCTATTCCGGACAGTGATCTTGTTCAGTGCTCGGTAGTCAATACAGAGTCTCCAAGTCCCATCCTTCTTCTATACCAACATGATCAGGCTCCCATAGGGTGATGAAATTGGCTGGATGTGACCCTTTTGCAGAAGCTCCTAAATTTTCCTCTTGATTTCATCATTCTCCAGAATAGAGCGTCGATATATCGGTCCACTGGGAAGCGATGCACATAGGGTCAGATCGATGGGGTGCTTGACCTGACAGTGGAGAGGCACCCCAGTGGGTGAGGTGAATATGTCCCGGTACTCCTCCACAACCTTGTCCATTTGTTGTATTTGTGTGGAGATTCCTTGTCTGGAGGTCGTGGCCACGATCTTCTTCTTGCCATGAGGGAGGATCATCAAGAAAACAAAATTCCTAGTTTTGGAAATGAGCTTACTGCATTGTTTTGTAGTAACCAAAGAGATAGCCATAGGAGGTGGTACCTCTGGTATCCTGTACAAATTATTTCCCAACGTAATAATAACAGCTCGAGGCTAGCACTCATACACAGCATGTCACTTCCACAAGTATGGTTGACCTAATAATACATTAAAAACATCAAGAGGAGCAATATCACATAATACCTCATCGGTGAAGGATTTGATGTTGTAGGGAAGGCAACGCTGTTGGCTGACGCAGAGATCCTGTCCTTTATGAATCCACCTGATGGTGTATGGTTGTGGGTGCACTGTGGTCAGAAAACCCAATCGCTTCACAACCTCTACTGAAACCGGGTTCTTTTGGCTCCCACTATCAACAATGAACTGTAGCGGGGAACCCTTTACCCACATCTAGGAGTGGAAAAGATGCTACTCCTCCTCCAAATCTTCTAGTTCTTCCTTTTAGATCTTCGTGGTGGCAATGGTGGCATTGGGCTCTGCATCGATAATCTTCTTCCCTCTGTCATTCCCCTTCTTGGGTTCTGATTCAGTGTCAGAGTATGCATCTGATTCAGAAGCCTTTATCTCGGCCACCAGTGACTGCTTGGCCCGACACTCACTTGTGTTGGGATCTTATGGAACTCGCACCACTTTCCTACTTCCTTCTTTGGATTTGCAGTGTTTCTCTTTGCTTGCGGCTTTGGAAAGTTTTCTTGAGTTTCCATGCCTTGGCTATGTCCTTGGTTCTGTGGTTTGGGGGCACCTTTCCCTTGCTTCTGATTCATAGATCCAAAGTCTCACTTTTTCTGTTTTAATTTTTGCTCAATTTTGGCAGCATACCGATATGTTGTACCAAGCGAGGAGATGTCGTGGAACTCCATTTCCTCCTCAATGTATCTATGTAGATAACTACGGTACTTCAGCACCAAATGTTTCTCTAAATATTTGATACCCAACTTGGTGTGCAGGGTATGGAACAAATTCATCATCTCATGCACATCTTGATCTCTTTGCTGCCGCAGCATAGTCCATTGTATGTACTTGTCCTCATAGCTCCCCACTGGATAATATTGTCCCTTTATGGCATTTCGGAAATAATTCCAAGTGGGTACGACTGAGAACATAGAGGGATCCTCCTCATCCATTCTCTCACAGTAGGTTTCCCACCAGTCCTTGACATGGGGGGCAGCTTTGAGTAGAGAAAAAGTAATCTTTTCCCAGTCGAAAAAGTCATGAACCGAGAAATATCCTTCGAATACATTCAACCATCTATATATGACATTTGCATCTATTCAGCCATCAAATAAGGGAATTTCGAAGTTTACTTGTACCTTAAAAGGGGTTGCGCCTCCAGAGTGGCTACTAGATGCAGATGCACCACCAGTGGGAAGTCGTTGAAGGATCTGGGCGAAGTTATCCATCATCGCGTTCCTTTATTTTTCAAGGGCCTCCTTGAGAAACATTTTGATAGGATCTTCTATGCCCTCGCCTTTCTTTTCATCCCCCAAGGTTTGCCATCGGGATTTACGAGGCTAATCTTGCAAAGGTTCAACCAGATCGAGCCCTAACTCTTTATACCCCGCCCTCGTTAGGGACATGCAAAGAAGGATCGAGAAAGAGAAGATTGCTCTTATACCACTGATCTAGATTTATGCAGGAATGCAACAAAATACACAAATAACCATAGAAACAAATATGCAGTGGAAATAACACTTCATTTCATTAATCAATAACTGAAACTGGTTTACATACAAAATGGAAATAAACTAGCTAGAGTGCTGGTAGCTTATCTCTGAGAAGAGATGTGGTAGCTACCTACCTCTGAACTCTGTGTTACAATGAGGCTCGAATGCCTATATATTATTGAGAAACAATGGAAATCCTAGGAGGTGAACCGCCAGAATGTGGGCCCCATTGGGTAACTTGGTACATCAATTTCTCGGGGTCGTAACTTTATCATACTACCTCCGTTTGACACGCATGATACATTTTTAGAAATATCTGTTTAAGGAATACATCCATAAATGGTGCATATTGAGTCCGAAATTGACTCATATTTTCCCGACCATTCGATGCCAAAAAAACATCGTTTAGGGCCTCAAAACGGCTCCGAAAGTTTAGGACCTGAAAACTGCTAAAAATAGTAAATTGTGCTACAATTAAGGAAACTAGAAAAATGAAAGAAACAATGGTGGGGGTCCAAGTGGAATCGGTGGGTGGCCACCAACATCCTCCTATATCACCCCCCCATCGCCCCCTTGAAACATATATAATTATGATGATAAGGATGAAAATGATGAGGATGATGATGATGAGAAGAATGCTAATGAAGATGACAATGAGGCTGATGGTGATGATGATAATGAGTGTGATGACAATGTCGATGTTGATGATCATAAGCTTAATCACCATTATACTCTTTGTCACTGGTGTTATTTTCATCATCATAAGACATGGTTTCACGAAGGGCGGGGTATTTTTTAAACAAGGAACCAAATCTATATGGAGTGTTCATTACAAAATGTTGTATTATATGTTTAAATATATTCATTAATACACATATGATTGATATTTATTTGTTTTAACATTTGTTAACACATATTTTACAACATGTGTGGATACACATAATATGTTTCATGGGAGCAATATGATTCTATGACATTTTTGTGTAGATTTCTTTTGGGTACAATATGAATAAATTAAAATACTAGTAGAACAACCAAGACCAACTCGGAAGAGACATTTAATGGAATATCCATAACTTCTTTTCACAAAAAACGTTGATCCATGAAGTCATAAGAACATTTTATTTTTGGTTAAATAAAAATATAGAAGGATATATCATTGATTTTGCAGTCCAGTTGAACTAATATTTTTCAAAGGTTGAGGACTAGTTAAAGAAAGGATCACATGAAATACTGGTGAAGGAGGTTTCTACTTGGGTAAAAATATTGTTCGAAAAGGATGATTATATTCCCTTCAACTCAATAGTGATGGTAGAATAATTTTATGTGCATTGGGTTCACCTAGGGCGGGACTAGAAAATGTAAGTAAGCAGGGGTAGAATGGTAACGTGGATGAGGCAAAAGAAGAGCTCTAAAAAGGGATGTGATAACTAAAAAGTGGTGGTTGGGTAATTTGAAGGAGGTTTACATAAGAGAGGAAGTGGTGAACAAACATATAAGTAGGGATGGATTACAAAATAATATTTCAAGGATATAGAGGAATAACAAGAATGAGGATACAAAGTTGGCCCATGGATGAAACAAAAATGATTGGCAATGGAGCAAGGTCTAAGGAGAAAATTGGGATAGAGCATGGTAGTCAAGGATTCAAAAGGACAAACAACTGAGAGCACACAAGGGAACATAAAGGTTTAGTTGGAATAATTGGGGACAACACAATATAAGGTTTTGATAAGGGAAAATCATGACCATGATTCTAAGGATACCATGCTCATCAAGTCGCAAGTGGGAGAGGTTCTCAAAAACATGTTACACTTATTTGAGACTAAACACATAAAATTCATAGACATGGTACAACCCACAAACAATGAATCCAACATAAAATAGTTACCACCCCCCGTGCATTTTGAAAATATTGAGGTAAAATTGAACATAAATTTATTTCTAGTTTAGAAATATCTAGTAATAGTGGAGGAAAGGGTAGCAATATGAAGACAGGTAGGGGGGTAATTCTATAGAGAAAAAGGGGTTACCACCCTATAAGATAAGTTAGAGGAGTTACTAACCACCTTAATGGGAAGAGCCATATAATAGTACATGAAATTTGTTTAGTCTAATCAATATTTAAGCAGAACACCTTGGACTATGACTTAATTAATCCTCAATGATGAGGTTTCTAAGTTAACAAAATGAAAATCAAAGGAGTATATTTAGTACCTTAATTAGTATAGGTGTTATGGTTGTAATAATTATTATTTTAATTCTTGAAATTAATTAATATGGGCATGCCTTTTTACCCCATTAAACTATGAAAATGTGCTTGTATTGATAGGCATTATGATTGTGGTATTTGTTCTAGGATTATTGAAAAAAAATTATATAACCAAATGTTTTTATTTATAAACTTAGTAGAAAATGATATAAAAATAAAAATAAAAACTATTAAAATAATTAACCCCAAACATCCCAAAAAAAATCAAATGAAATATTTCTATAATAATTAAATAAATCATTAAATTAATTAATTAAAAAATCAAACATATCTATTTAATAAAAAAGAGGGGGAGGTGACAATTTGGATATGGAAGTAAGGCTTAAAATATATGGACCACTTGAGAAATGGAAAAGAAGGATGGAGTATATTTTGTTGAAACTTCAAACCTTTGAACCTAAAAAGTAAAGAGGAAATCATCATCGTAAATATGAGTGAAGAAAGTAGTGGAGGATGAATACAGAAAATAGGTGATAAATAGGGGCATAAGGTTAGAAATTTGATATAAGATTCATCAAGGTTTATACACTTCAATATAATTACGGATCCTTTGATATTTAATGCGATATGGAGGTAAGATATTTGACACATGACTTGGGTTTTAAAGGTCATGGATTCATGTATATGTCCTTGAGTCACTCTTACTCCTTCCTAGTATTCTTGGTGTTATATAGATGAAAATTGTTATTGTTTATATAGGTTTTTTGTTTGAATTTAGAATTATTTTTGTAAGTCATATTTGAGTCTATAAACCTTCCCATACCGTCAATGCATGTGTCTAGTCTAACAAAGCCAAATTTCAGTCCATACAAGCACAAATTCAAAAAATCTCAATGTTGGTCCTATTCAGTACAATAATTATTCTATGGGTTTATTTTTTGATTGTCGGATTATTTTTGTGATTCATGTTTGAGTTTGGAAGCCCTCCCATATGGTCAATGAATGCATCTAATCTAACCATGGAAAATTTATGTCCATACTAGCACAAATTTAAAATATTTCAAACGTTGGCCCCATTCAGTACAATAATTATTCTATCAGTTTGTTAATTGATTGTCAAATTGTTTGTGTGATTCATATTTGATTCAGAAAACCATCCCATGTTGTTAATGCATGCATCTAGTCTACCCATGCCAAATTTCAGTCCATACAAGTACAACTTTAAAAAAATTCAACATTGTCCCCATTTAGTATATTAATTATTCTATAGGTTTGTTTTGTAATTGTTTAATAGTTTTTGTGAGTCATTTTTTATTCTAGAAACCCTACCGTACCATCAATGCATCCATCTAGTCTAACCATGTCAAATTTCAGTCCATACAAGCATAAATTTTAAAATTTTCAATGTTGGCCACATTCAGTACATTAATTATTCAATAGGTTAATTGTTTGCTTGCCGAAATATTTATGTGAGTCATTTTTTATTTTGGAAATCCTCACATACTGTCAATTAATTTGTCTGGTCTAACCATGCCAAATTTCAGTCCATACAAGAACAAATTTAAAAAAATTCAATGTTGGCCTCATTCAGTACATTAATTATTCTATAGGTTTGTTGCTTAATTGTTGAATTGTTTGTGTGACTCATTTTGTATTCTATAAACACTCCCATACTGTCAATGCATGTGTCTAGTCTAACCATGCCAAATTTTAGTCTATACAAGCACAAATTTAAAAAATTTCAATGTTGTCCCCATTCAATACATAAAATATTCTATAGTTTTTTTGTTTGTTTTTTGAATTGTTTGTGTGATTAATGTTTAAGTCTAGAAACCCTCCCATAACATCAATGCATTTGTCTAGTCTAACCTTTCCAAATTTCAGTCCATACATGAACAAATTTAAAAAATTTCAACGTTGTCCCCATTCAGTACATTAATTATTCTATAGGTTTGTTGTTTGATTGTCAAATTGTTTATGTGAGTCATGTTTGAGTTTGGAAACCCTCCCATACCATCAGTGTATTCATCTAGTCAGCCAAGCCAAATTTTAGTCCATAAAAGAACAAATTTAAAAAAATTCAGCGTTAGCGCCATTCAATACATCAATTATTCTATAGGTTTGTTGTTTGATTGTTGAATGTTTTTGTGAAACATGTTTTGAGTCCAAGAACCCTCCAATACCATCAATGCATGTGTATAATCTAACTTGGAACAATTGCAATCCATACTAGCACAAATTGGAAATTTTCAACGTTGGTCCCATTCGCACGACATGAGATATAATATGCAAGGTAAAGTAGGTGAGCAGGCGTGCCTTATTTTTGGGTTATTAAATATCATATAATAATAAAGGTGAAATAAGCATAAATATTACCTTACTGGGCTTCTCTTTGGTTTGAAAATAATTTAATATTCTCTACTTAACAAGGACAACCACGTGAAGGAGGAAGATCATCTGCACCCCCCGCCCCCCCCACACACGTCACTCTCAATTCCCCATAACTCGAAAAAATATATGTACTATAAAATGCATGATTGTGATTTCTGCCATAAATAAGAAACAATGTCTCTTACAACATATGCCAACATACTATAAAATGGCAAAAAACTTAAAAACAACTAATTTAAACATACCAATGCAAGTCATGATTAATTCTATCAGTATTAATTCAATAAATAGATATATTAAGGCATACCTCATACACTTCAATTCAATTGATCATTTTCTTCATTCAAGTACACATCTGAATCATCTGATCTAGATTCAACATTGAAAGGATTAATATCCATATCATCATCACCATCATTGATGTCAATTTCAATACTCATGTCATCATCAATATCATATTCATGAACATTGTCGGGTACTTCAAATGATTCATCCAATTCTTTGACATCTTCCTATGAAACATGATCATCTAACTCATGATCATCCTCTACATCACCTTCTTCTCGAAGACACTCTTGATCTTCCTCTACATTATACTTTCCTAGAATTCCCCTTGTATCATGTCTCACAACAAAGACCAATCCCCTCTACCTGGAACCTCTAAGTAAAATACATGTTCACATTTTCTTGGAAGAACATAGGGCTCCGTTCCTTGTATTGACAATGGTAAGCCCATTAGCATGATCAATAATATTTCTATCAGGATCATGTTGATTCAATCATAACCTATACCATTTAACAACACACAAAACTAATTTGAAGGATTTAAAGTCACACTAATTAATATCTTCCAAATATCGATAGTATCAATTTTCTAAGAGTTTTGGGTGTATGTCACTTCTAGAGGAAAAACTTGTCACCTCAAATACTGCAGTTATCCCACTATCAAATGTTTTCTTTGTTTCATCCAAATTTTTGATGTGAAATTTACAATCGTTGCACCACATAGCCTTATGTTCTTTTACTTGCAATATTCCAGACACATACAAATTAAATAATCAATTGATCATTGCGTACATATTTATGCTTGAAAAGTATGCAAAGAAAAAAAAATCAACTTGTACATTAATATAATTGAAATTAATTAAAAAGTATGGTTGATTAATATGTTTGCATGTTTATCTTTTAATCCATATGCTAAATCGATTTCCCTTTTTGTAATATTGGAATCTCCATTGTGATGATCTTCTTTAACTAATGAAGCCACACCTTCCCATGATATTCCATGACCATATTGTTTACAGCATTCAATACATACCTTCATTTAATCAATATTTCTGGTGAGGTATAAATGTAGTGCATCCCACTCTCAACCAACTGCATGATGTAGATAAAATTATAGTTCACAAATGTATAATTACTTAACATGGTATACATTTATAAATGATGCATATTGAAGATTAAAAATTAAATAAGAATGATATATACATAAAAAGAAATAGTCAAATGTATTATACTACCATATCCACTATCTAATAGTTACCTTTCACCTTCCTCAATCTACCTTTCCCCATTAGGTACTTCCCTTCGAATTTGTTCATGGAGTTCATATCACAAATGTGACCTAAATTGACCTTTGAATATAACTTAGGAAGATATTGTAAGGTTTGTCATTACACCAAAACCTGCAGATGTTGATGAACATTTGAAACCCAGCACAAGGCCATATCACCAGGAGTGGCGGTTAGTCCACTTGTTTTATATTCCTAGAGGTGTGGTGAATATAGCATGTAGATGTTGTACCAATACTCCAACACCCTTCCTTCAGTGTAGCTCAGGGGAATTGAACCTCAATACCTGTGCTCTGATACCATGTAAGGTTTTTTGTTACACCAAAACCTGCAGATGTTGATGAACATTTGAAACTTGGCACAAGGCCATATCACCAGTAAATTCCGAGAGGTGCGGCAGTTATACCATGTGGAGGTTGGACCGATACTCCAACATATATTCACTAATATACACCATGTTTGGTATACCATATATCCCTCCACCATAAAAGCCTCAAGATGTTCTCTTTTTTGGTATAATTTTAATGGTTATACAAGAAATTTAAACATTTAGCATAATTTCATCATAACCATAGCATTAGGATCGCTCAAAGAAAGACAAGCACAACAAAATAAAAGAACATAAATATTTTATCCTGGGAAACCACAAGGGAGAAAACCCAACAACTTTTTAGTATAGATTTTGTCACCAAGTGCAATGCCAACCAAGATAGTGAGAACCCCAAAGAAAATAGCAACTATCTCTCCTCTCTATTGAGCCTATTATTTCTCTCTCAAGTGCACTTTCTTGCATGAGAAGTGTGTCAAAATGAGAGGAGCACCTCCTCTATTTATACTCATCAAGTGAGTGACCAAATAACCTAACTAGGTCAACATATTTCTCTAAACGAGGTTGACTTACCTAGGGAGACTCAAAATAACATTTATATAATATTTTTGTGGGTACTATTAACATGACTTACAACAAAAGGGTTACATTGATTCTTTAAAGTACATTTACATGACCAAGTACATCAATAACATCTTTCAAATGAGGTACAACAAAAATACAATAAAAGTATAGTAAGAATATCTTCAAAGTTACATTATTTAACAATCCCTCTTAACAAAGGAAGGTATTCTTTTGTCATGGTCGTTGTTATCTCTCTACAATTTCCTTTGGCTATAGAAGGAAAATTCCTAAGGTAACCACAAACCAAAATTTAGAATAAAAAATAGCCTTTTCAGTCAAAGGGTGATCCCTTAACAAAATTACCACCCAAGGTCACCGAAGTAGTAATTTTTCTTTTCAGTACAGTGGCTAGAATTTCTAAACATAAACCACAATGAGTTTCAGATTATAATTGGTAATATCATGAGAAATAAACCATTGGGAAAATAGAGTCAAACCAATAAAAATATTCATCTTTGCAGATAAAAATAAAGAACAATCTCCAACTCAGAAGCTAGGAAGGAAATAATCTTCAGTCATAAATTTCAATATAAGATGGTAGCATATATGAGGAGAAACAATCCATTACATCAGAGAATCAATCTAAGGAATAATTTTAATGTTATGTTAGACAAAAAAGTGTGAGAATTCAATTTCATGCATTTGGGGCACCACATATGAATTCCAAACCATTAGTTCTCAATAAAATACTAAGAAGAAAGACATATAATGAAAGACTGAGTTAAATATTAACACATGCATGAAAAGAAGATCACAAACTTAGATCATTTCCACAAGAATTTATGTTTCAGAGAAGAGTTTATTTTCTTTGTCTTTGCAAAATTGTATTCAAAGATAAAAAAATATTGTTCACAAACTTACTTCTTCTTTCTTTGGGATACAACCCCCAATACATCATAAAATTCAAAATATATGCAAAGTGGCTCTTAACAAATTACTTGTAACTAAATTCCCAATTTCTAAGAATCTAGTAACTGCAAGCTTTCCCTAAATAACAACTTTATAAAAACCCATGTGGCATGCCAGAAGCAGTACTTGAAGTGCTCCTTTGAACCGCGACACATGTCCATCATTTATCTAATATGTATTTGTTCTTTCTGAACTTCTCCATATATTTCCATTGCTCATGGTTCAAGATATCATAGTCCATCATTTCCTTAATCGACACTTCCTACATATCCTCATACGTCAAAGTGTTCAAGAAATTAATGTTATTCTGCGCTGTATCTAGTGGCCTCTTATCCAAATTTTCATTGACCACCTTGCACCTTTGGAAGGCCATATCTACAATCAAGTTCTTATCATTTACATAATTCAAATAAGGTCTAAATTTTGTAATTTCTACAGCCAATGCATCCCAAATAAGGTGCTTATCTCCCTGTAAGAATGTCTTGCCTGCTACTTTTTCATTCAATTCATTAAACTTCTTTTGTAATTTCTTTTTATCACTTTAAATTTTATTCTTTTCCTCAATATTCTGAGACAATTCTTGTTTAATTATGATATTCTCCTATTTTAAGTCATTGATTTCCCCTTCTCTTAAGTTTATCTGCGACATGGAAACATATAACTCCTCAGCAGGGGACTCATTCATTTGGTATTCATTATGAATCAGAGGCTAACCCATCAACTCTTCCAACACTTCATCTTCTTCCCTCTGATTTGCATTTAATACTGAAATTTGTGATATAAATCATGACCGTTCAACTTCCCAAGCTTTCTTTTCTTCCTGTAATTTCAAAAAATTTCCTTTAAAGTACATCATCTCTTCATGAATTTTCTCTTTTGTTGTTGCAACATCGCTAATTCATACAACTGAACATGTTGTGTCCCAGAACCTTCAAATTTTTCTTGAGTGCTTGAATAACGTTTTCTCTTTCTTCCAGTAGCTTTTTAGTCATATTAATATTATTAGGTTTAGTTCCTAAAGTTATGAGATTTGTTTGTAGCCTCTTGATTTGAACTACACTTGCTTTATTCTCTACTTTCTCATTTCCAAGTTGGTTTTCCAACTTATCAATTATTGATTGCAATTTTGTAATTCTCAATGTATCCTTCAATAAATCAGAATACAATACATCATCAGTCTACCTATGAAGTTGGATTTTATCAGGTACATTGATTTTATCCCACCTAAATTCCATTTCTTATACTTTTTCATCACTCACCAAAACAAATTTTAAGCTATTCTTCTCTAGATACCTGGTGGAATTCAATAAAAGTTGTTGACCCGTTTATTGTCTCACCCAGGGAAAAATATTATGCGTCTCATCCAAATATTGTTTCTTTTTTCTCCACATAGCTTGAAAAAAAATCAACCTTAGAATTGTATCTAGAGTATGAATCTGTGCTATTTTCACCAACAAAATAATATTTTGTATTTGTACAGGCTGATTTTGTAAAAGAAGGCTTTTCTCAAAATCATCCAAATTCTGTTCATCTTGTCCAATTATTTCCTTTCCAAATTGTATCTTCATTCTTTTGTTTGAATTTTCATCATTAATGTCCATTATATCAATCTATGAAAGGGTTCTCTTATTCACATAAGCATAATTAGATGATGTCTAGACTGTTAAGGCCAAATCATTTCTTCTCTCCTCATCTGTCTCCACTACCTCTTCTTTAATCTTTTCAAAATCAAGTTTGCAGTCCAAGAAATTGGAAAATTTATCCATGCCTTCTATCAGTTGATGTTTGAAGGATTTGTTCTTGTTTTGTTGTCTTCTCTGTGATATAATTTGACATGGATCATAATCTTTCCATCTTTTTTAAAATCCATAACTTCTAGTCATTTCTCAACAATAGATAATGCAGCTTTACTTTTAAAGATGAAAGTACCAATCTTAAAGGGAAACTTTACATCATAATATTTCTTGAAATTGCCAAAATTCTCTTCCTTTGCACATAATCTATGTCTAATAAACTCAAGTGCAAAAATTCTAGGAGTTGAAAAGGAAGGTAATTTGTAAGTTGGTCCAGTGAAACTGTAGACGCGAATCACAGTAAATTCCTTGTACAATAACCAATATCCTCTACAACTCTCTGATGAAGGCTACAAAGTATTCTTCATTTTTTTCAATACTCTAGGAAACTTTGCATCAAACATGATTCTATATACTTTCGCCATAATTTTATTGAAAAACTCAAATACATTTATTTTCCCAGGAATCTCAGGAGAGAAATCGGTACCGAGGAAATGCAACTCAGATACATTGGAGCATTGAAGCATGTCCAAAAAATATGATTGATACCTAAAATGCCTCAATTTAGGAAAATATGCCAACTGAGAGTGATTTGTAGGGGCTAAAAACTCATATAGACCACAACAACAAACTTGGTTCGACTTTGGATCAGGTGAGCATTTTATCAACAAAAATCCCAACATAACTTCAGTTATAGACTTGTCATCATCATAACCCAATATCTGACTCAACATGGAAAAAACTAACTGAACTTCTTCTCAGAAAATACTAACATTCAAGGGAAGAGCAATATTTTCTACCAATTGGCCAGTTTTTAAAATATCTGACGAGAATTTTTTTTTACTTTGGATTTACATTCTTTATAGAATTGAACTAGGGCGTATTCACTAAAAACTTTAGGATTCATAGGAAAATTCTTAGGTACATTCAAAAATTCACGAGAAAATTTTGCATTAATTTGACAAAGGATTCTGGTGGTGTTTTTTTTCATAATTACCCCTTTGGTGGGAGAATAATTACTAACGCACCAGTCTACAAATTGTGGGAGGTGTAGGGTTTGTTTGACAGAAAAATAGTACAAAAAAGAACTGCAAAAATTTAGAATATCTCTTCCCTTCTACTTGAATCCCCATAATTGTTCCTTATACTGAGAAACACTACATACAGACAGTACTAGGTCGAAGACATTACCTTCCCTGTCAATTATGACCTCTTATTTACTATCCATGAGTTTACAGAGTGAAATTGAATTGAGAATCTCCTCTATAACAATAAACCCAGTAGGAATCAAAGTGTTAGAGCTACCCAACTTGTGGAGAAAGACATGTGATTGACCTTCGGACCACAACTGGATTTGCAGACTGGTGTGTTGTCACCATCCCACTTTTTCCTCAGCGCCACAACAAAACAACCTTTTAAATTTTCCAACGGTCCTTTTATACTATGCATGAAACTGGTTTTGGAAACCTCGAAAAGTGGTTTGTTCCTTACTAATTTTCCTAGCCAAACTCACCAAGTTGACACGTGGAAAGTGGTTTACAATCTTCTACCGCTCCTTTTCCTTATCTTCCATGCTACTCCATGCTTTGGATCGCTTATCAGTCCCTTATATTTTCCCAACCAAATCTCCATCATTCATTTATATTTTCCTGCTTCTGACATCATACTTGAGTCCCACAACCATGTGCATACTCTGCACGTCTTGTCCACTAGTGCTTATCACCTCCAGTCTTAGTTATATCACATGGTCATATGAGATCCATCGCGCTAAGGGAAATTCATTCTCCGACTTAGTCATGTGTATCCAAACCTTGATCTTTTAAGAACCATTTTAAAAAACTTGATTTCAAAACCTCCAAAGCATGAAAATATAGTGTCAACAGTTGTCATTCTTGGAAATCATCTCTTTTTCTCGTCACTAGATACTGGACATCATCACTAGATCTCAGCATTGGATCATTAGATCTCATCATTGGACATCATCATTGGATCTCATCACTGGAGTTGTAACTTGGTTCTTGAGACATTGGCTTGTGACATATCTTAAATCTATACATCATTAGAAGTTCTAGAGAGATGGCCCTTTTTCATGTTGTATGTAGGCCTAGATCCACTCTAGGACTTCATCTTCCTAGTAACTGACCAAGTGCCTTTTGGTAACTGACCAAGTACCTCCATTCTTAAGGAATGACTATCATCCCTAGGCTAACCTTATTGGGTTCTTCAGTGATAGATTGAATCCACTTCCTGGTAACTAACCAAGAACCTCCATTCTCCAAATAATGGACATCATTCCTAGGTTGGTATAGTTGGGATGTTCCTTCTTGTGATATAGCCAATCATACTCGGATCCACCCTTGAAGATACAACCAACCTTACTAGGATATTCCTTTTGATGATTCCACCAACCATATTGGGATATTTCCTTAGTGATATGTCTAGTCATACTGGGATCCATCCTTGGTGATTCCACCAACCATGTTGGGATCTACCCTTGAATATACGACCAAAATCTTTGTACATCGACCAGTCCTTTTTCATACTATGTTTACTCGTGCAGTGACCAATCCTTTTTCATCCTGGGCACACACTCGTGGAATGACCAACCCTTTTTCATGTTGGATGTGCCTTTGTGGTGACCAATCCTTTTTCATAGTAAGTGCATACTCGTGCAATGAACATTCCTTTTTCATATTAGGTGCACCTTTGCAACATACTTGTGCGGTGACCAATCCTTTTTCATATTGGGTGCACCTTTGCATATTTTCCACAGAGATAGCCCTTTTTCATGATGGATGTGAAGATCACGCATCCTTCAAAGTACAACACTTTTCAATACAAGATGTGAGGACCACTAGGACTCATCACTACCTCTTGCGGAAGACACTAATCTACACAAATCCAAGCTTGTCCCCAAATTAATCAAAATTCATAATTGCCAGAGGCTTGGTCAAGACATCAACTAACGACTCATCCATCACAACATACTAGAGCTTCACTTATCCTCTCTACACCATGTCCTGGATATAATGATATCGGATATCCATGTGCTCCGAATTTTCATGGAATATTGGGTTCCTGGACAACTTCACACAACTATGGTTGTCCCAGTGCACACAATTCGTCTCTAATTCCACATCAAACAATCTTGCAAGTATATTTTGAATCCATACTTCCTCACAACTTGTTGAACAAAATGAAATATACTCTGCCTCAATTGTACTCAGTGCTATGCTCATCTGCTTCTTGCCGAACCAAGAAATCATGCCAATCCCCAAGATGAAGCAACACCCTGAAGTGCTCTTCCTATCTATAGCACTATCAGCCCATTCAGAGTCAACGTGTCCATACAGGAAGATCCTTTTATCTCTCACATATCTGAGGCCATACTCGATCGTACCCTTCAAGTACCTTAGCACATTCTTTGTCACAATCATGTGAACACATATTGGCTCCACCATGTACTAGATCAAAGCATTCACCACAAAGTATATATTTGTCCTCGTGTTCATCATTTGCATCAACAACCGAATCATCTACCTGCAATCTATGGCATCAAGTGTCTCTAAAGTAGGATCACAAAACAACTTCAAGTTTGATGTCATCAATGTGGCAAAAGCCTTGAAATCCATCATCCCAAATCTCTTCAGGATATCCACCGCATATTTTTCTTAGCTAAGGAAAATCTCCTATGGATTCTGCCACACCTCAAAACGTAAGAAATAATGCATCATACCCAGGTATTTCAACTCAAACTTTATGGAAAGAATTTTCTTTGTTTTTTTATGATCTCCTCCTCACCTGTCAAAAATACATCATCTACATACAATAGTAGTATCATAGGTTTCTCGTCCTCAACCTTGTTGTTAGCACAAGTTTTGTTCTATATGGATTTGAAATTTTTTAAAGGAAACATTTGCATTTATTTCACAGGAGTTGGCGTATGAAGAAAAATATTTGAAAGGTTCCTTCGACTTGGAAGGTTTGCAAGAAAAAGGTTAAAGTTTATTTTAGCAAAAAAGAAAGAAAAAATTTATTGGTGATGATCTAAAAGTGGATTATTTTATTGAATTTATGGGCCAATGTTTTATTGTTAAAAAATATATAAAGGTGGCTTGATAGTTTAAATTATAAAAGGGGTTTATATTTATATAAAAACAATGTTAAAGTTTAAAGCTAAAGTTATTAAAATGTTAAAGTTTTTTTTAGCAAAAAAGAAAGAAAAAATTTATCGGTGATGATCTAAAAGTGGATTATTTTATTGAATTTATGGGCCAATGTTTTATTGTTAAAAAATATATAAAGGTGGCCTGAAAGTTTAAATTATTAAAAGGGTTTATATTTATATAAAAACAATGTTTTGTTTTATAAAAATAGTAACAAAAAAATATATAAAGGTGGCCTGAAAGTTTAAATTATAAAAGGGGTTTATATTTATATAAAAACAATGTTTTGTTTTATAAAAATATTAACAAAAATCTTTATAAAAAAGATTATCTACGTGGGGCTCATCTCCCCCTAGGGCCCATCTCCAAACTCCAAGTCGGATGGGGTCCATACACAAAAAAATTATCAACGTAGGGCTCACTCCCCTAGGGCCCATCTCCAAACGCCAAGTCGGATGGGGTCCATACACAAATAGATTATCGTCATAGGGCTCACTCCCCTAGGGCCCATCTCCAAACGCCAAGTTGGATGGGGTCCATACACAAAAAGATTATCGACGTAGGGCTCACTCCCCTAGGGCCCATCTCCAAACGCCAAGTCAGATGGGGTCCATACACAAATAGATTATCATACACAAATATATTATCGTCGTAGGGCTCACTCCCCTAGGGCCCATCTCCAAAAGCCAAGTCGGATGGGGTCCATACACAAAAAGATTATCGACGTAGGGCTCACTCCCCTAGGGCCCATCTCCAAACGCCAAGTCGAATGGGAGTTTAAATTATAAAAAGGGTTTATATTTATATAAAGACAATGTTTTGTTTTATACAAATATTAACAAAAATCTTTATAAAAAAGATTATCTACGTGGGGCTCATCTCCCCCTAGGGCCCATCTCCAAACGCCAAGTTGGATGGGCTCCATACACAAAAAGATTATCGACATAGGGCTCACTCCCCTAGGGCCCATCTCCAAACGCCAAGTCGGATGGGGTCCATACACAAATAGATTATCATACACAAATAGATTATCGTCGTAGGGCTCACTCCCCTAGGGCCCATCTCCAAACGCCAAGTCGAATGGGGTCCATACACTAAAAGATTATCGACGTAGGGCTCACTCCCCTAGGGCCCATCTCCAAATGCCAAGTTGGATGGGAGTTTAAATTAAAAAAGGGGTTTATATTTATATAAAAACAATGTTTTGTTTTATACAAATATTTAAAAAAATCTTTATAAAAAAGATTATCTGCGTGGGGCTCATCTCCCCCTAGGGCCCATCTCCAAACTCCAAGTCAGATAGGGTCCATACACAAAAAGATTATTGACGTAGGGCTCACTCCCCTAAGGGCCCATCTCCAAACGCCAAGTCGGATGGGGTCCATACACAAATAGATTATCGCCGTAGGGCTCACTCCCCTAGGGCCCATCTCCAAACACCAAGTCGGATGGGGTCCATACACAAAAAAATCATCGATGTAGGGCTCACTTCCCTAGGGCCCATCTCCAAATGCCAAGTCGGATGGGGTCCATACACAAATAGATTATCATACATAAATAGATTATCGTCGTAAGGCTCACTCCCCTAGGGCCCATCTCCAAACGCCAAGTTGGATGGGGTCCATACTAGAGCTCACTCCCTGTCGGATGAGGGTCCATACACAAATAGATTATCATACATAAATAGATTATCGTCGATTATCGTGGTAAGGCTCACTCCCCTAGGGCCCATCTCCAAACGCCAAGTTGGATGGGGTCCATACACAAAAAGATTATCGACGGGGAGTCCGTCGGATGAGGTCCATACACAAATAGATTATTGTCATAGTCATAGGGCTTAGTTCCCTAGGGTAGATATCCAAACGCTAAGTCGAATGGGGTCCATACACTCAAATCCAAACAACCAAGCGCTGAGCTCCCAAAGAATACACATATTTTTCACTTGATATTAGTTAAAACCATTTGATGAATATAAAAAATTAAAATATGCTTTACTTTGTGCATGTGGGACAATTTTCCCTTTGCAATAAACAAACAAAAATGTGAAAATGCAAATGAGAGTGTGACATATCAATAGAAGCCGATTTAGTGTTGAAGAATGAGTGTATATACCCACAAGGCTATCTCAAGAGACAATCTCTCTTCTCTTGCTTTACATGCACTCCTGCCAGCAATATATCAATATATGTGTATGCGCTTCCTTCTACTTAAATTGTCACGATGGCCACCAGGTGATGGGGTTATGGACAAGGAGACAGTTTAAACGTGACCGTGGAAACTCTAAGTTTGGGGGTGTCCATTGTAAACTTGTGGCAGACAAAGACGCTAAAAATAGCAGCCCAAACATAAGCGCACTAATTTGTAAAGCACGTGGCCCACACCTGGGTGCGTTTGGTTTTTTAGAGCGTGGGTTATTTTACAAAAGGGCAAAGGCCCATGAAAGGATTGCATGCCATTACAGATATGATTAAGGTACTTGAGTTGGAATCTTCTAATGAACAGGAAAGGAGGACTATCGTTTGGTTAGAGCCATTGGCAGCGGAGAAACGTGAAAAGATCAACACCCGCAGAGTAGATCAACGACATGTATTCATTCTGGCATCATCAACATGCCAGGAGAAACTATATTTTCATATTTGCGGAATAAACTTGCTCATGGCCAAATTGAAAACACCCATCAAAGAAGCATAGTTTCACCAAATAGATCAACCGTCCACAAACATTCCACTTGGTGAAAGTGTTGGTTGTTTAAGTTTTCAAAAATTTGAGAAATTTTATACAATGGGAAAGTCAACACAAGTGTTGGGTGTGTCAAATGGATTAACGATCCTGGAATTATCTAATGGCAGGAGATGAATTAAGTTAACAATGCTAAATAAAATCAGTATGTTAGAATCGATTGGCCAATAAGGTGTAGGAATTTATATTTAACATAAATTATCTTCAGGCTTATCAACCTATTCTCACTCTTAAACTTTGAAGAGATACCATTCCTATAATTACACAGTATTGCCAGTTTATTCTTCTTGGTTTCCAAAGATATAAAGACATCATGAAGTATTGTTAAAAATTTGAATCTTCAAAATGAAAAGAATAAATTCTGGAAAATTTTTTTATTCACTCTTTGTCCAGTTGGAAGGACGATATATTATTTGGGCTCCTGTCACAAGTGATCTATTTCATGGATACCCAAATATGGTATACAATATTCTCAACATTATATGGTGGCATTTCTCGAACTGTTCGATGGCTTGGAGAGATTCAGATTGTGAACATGTTGGGATCAAAGTTTTCAATCTTTACCTGGTGTTTCATTGCTAATTTGATGCCATGTGAAAGGCCACTACATAAAATTATTTTCTCTTGATTCAACATTGCAAAAATGAAGAGGAAAAATTGATGAAGAATATGATTAGCAATTGACTAGGCTTATATAAAAATTTTGGGCATTTTGGGATAAGTTTGAAAATGTAGCTTAGGAAAAGTTTCTTAGTAGATATAGTAGTGATAAATAAAAATTCAAGATGACATATTTATTATGAAGAGCATCTACAAGAATTTGTTGAAGAGCATCGGGGCATGTTAATTTTTGTAAAAATGATTGTTTTAGTCATTGAATTCAAAGAGTTGTTTTGGTTAAATGCAGAAGAATTTTCTGAAATTGAAAGAGTTTTTTCTTCAGAAAGAACTAATATACAATAAAATATCTTAGTGTTTACACAAGTGATACAGTTTGGGATAATTTAAATCATATTCACAGGAAATTGAAAATTATGTCTTAGTCATCAAATTCAAAAGCCGATTCCGAGGATTTAGAGGAGAATATGAGAAAATGAAGACATGGGTTTTGTTGGGAACATGGTAAAATAAAAAAACCTCTCTCACCTTTCACGCAGCTATCACCATTTCAGGTATGCATGTGGGGATTTAAATCCTATTTTTCAGCAGTTTGCTTCCTAAAATGAAGCAAATCAGTTGTAACTGTTTCTATTTTTAGAGTTTAGTTAGATTTCAAATTCAAGACTAGGTAGAGGTTGTTTTTCTATAAATTCAGATGTAATAGATAGATCTCGGGTTCGATTTTCAAAAGGAGAGAGGATCTTCATTGTAATAGGTTTCAGTTTTCCAGAGATGAATAAAAAAAGTTTCCATGGAAGAGATTTCTTATGCCATTACTTTTCTTAATAAGTGATTTCCTTATGTGACTTTTTATCCTATTTTCCCACTCCACGTTGTCTTTCTTTCATGTTTGAACAATATTTTATAGGCTAGAATTCATCTTGCATCCTCTAGGTTCATTTGTTCAAGCATTTCAAAATAATTTTCTGCTAAAGTCTTGCAGAAGTTACCCAAGCTTGGTGCTCTGCTTGATGGTCTGTCTTATTTGTCTTCTAATTGACTTGCAAATTCCTCAGGACTGAGGAAATGGTGTCTACCTTGCCTCTGCCCATGAACCTTCAAACCCCTACCTCTTGCGACCTATCTCAGATCTGATTGTTGACTCCATTGCCCAATGGTCTCCTCCATGATTGTCTTGCCAAACCTTTTTGAAAAAAACTTGTCCTATCAGACATATGACCTTCTGACTGTTTTGATTTAATATCTTGAGTGTGAAAACCCTGTAAATAGTGATATATCTCTCTATGACTGTATTGGGTCAAAAATGCAATCTAAAGTGGTTATGTTGTTACCTCGGGATCTACCTTCGACAAACTGGGTACATTCTGAGTGCTAACAAATTGGCATCGTTGCCGGGGACACGAAGATTCAAATTTTCCCTGGCTTTGAACAACAGAGTTTTAGATTTGATTGTTGATGGTGAACAATAGTCAAACATCAGCAAGGTTTTGTATCTTTCATCTGGCGACTCCATCTTCAAAGACTCCAGTTTTCATAAATTCCTATGGCAACTCCACTGTCAAAAGGTTGCAAAGTTTGAAGAGTTGATCCGGTATATACATTAGTCAAGATGAGTTCTTTATCTACAAGGTATCCTCCTATGAATCATCCACACATTCCTAGTTTTCTAAATCGAATACTTAATGTAGATTGGCAAGCATGTCTTCCAAAATTCAAAAATAAAAAGAGTGATGATGCTGCCCTTCATTTGGTTAGATTTCATATGCATATACATCAGCTGGAAGTTAAATTGCATGAGGATTATTTAATGAAAAATTTCATGTTCACTTTAGAAGGAGATGCAAGGTCATGGTATGAGGGATTACCATCAGAAAATTTATGTTCACTTACCGATTTTCATACAATATTTCATGAACATTTTAAAGAACAATACCCTTCCTTGTTGCTCGTTCAATATTGTTGCATGCATGGTAAATTTTCATTGAAGATTTGGAAAACATGTATGGTGATGATGAGTTTATTCATGAAGAGATTTTAAAAATATTACATGAGAACCCACTTCATAAAAAAAAAATGCAAACTAGCTGCCTTGATATTCAAGAAAATTCTCAGCAGTTGATAATATCTTTCTTGACTGAAAGTGACATAAGCCAGAACTCTGATTCAACCACCTACATTTATTTTGTTGAGATAGATGATAATTTGTAGCACTCTTGTCAATATGTGTGTGACCAAGAAGGAAGTTGTGACAGTTAATCTAATTTTTCCTCATATCATTCAACTTCCGAAATTTTGCTACAAGAAGAGGTTGCCTATTCCCAATCAGAAAATTCCTTTTTGCAACAACAGTCTCTCCAAAGTTAAAACACTTCTATGGTTGATTACATAGAGAATGCTAATTCTAGAAAATCTTAGTCTTGTAGTCCTTTCAAATGTTTATTTTCTGAAATTGCAAGTAAAGAGGAATCAAACCTTGAATTAATGGTTGAAGAAGGACCTTTATTTGTTTTTCAAACTCAAGTTTCACCTGAATATTTACATGAACATACAAAGCCCTCTTTTCTTGTAGAAGATTAGAATGATGAACAACATTGCAATCAATCCCAACATGTAGAAAAATCATCAGTTTGCGATGAGGAATTGAATCACGAAGAAAAGGAGCAAGGTTCTCAAATGGATGTGTATTTTTGTTTTTCAAAATCAGAATTTTTTTGTCAAGAAGAAATTTGTTTGTTTGATTCTACTGAAAAACAAAATGATATTTCTTTTAAAATGCATGAGAAGAATGAAGTTGTAAAATCAGAAATTTTGAATGAAGTAGTGGATGTCTCAGTTGAAAGTTGTCATGAGTTTTCCTTCCATGGTTCTTTTGAAGATCAGTTTGATAGTATGAAAGAGGAGTTACATTTTGAACAACCTTCTCATGGTAATAAAATGACAGAAAAGTCTGAATGATGTCATATTCTTTATGACCCAGTGGTTGAATACATGGAGAAATTTTTCACTTGGGGTGGTTGGTTGTGTTTTCGCCAAGAAGATCAAATTCAATACCATTGTCTTTTTCCATTATGCTTTTATGTTCTGATTTCACTTAAGCATGATGGGAAAGTTTATCTATTGGATCATTTGCTTGATTGGATTCATTGGAAGTCAGAGTTTATTTGACTTGGCTCTTATGCTTGGTAAAGTAGGACAAGTCAGTGTGAATAAGCTCGGCATGGCGAGCATTTTTTTTAGCGGTTTTCAGTTTGATTTTAGTTTTAGTTTCAGTTACAAGTTAAGGTTTGCAGTTTACGATTGGTTTCAGCCTTCAGAGTATGGACATGTGACATGTTATAGGTTACAGTTTGGGATTTGTTTGCAGCAGTGGTTCAAGTGATGGTTATAGGACAAAAAAGGTTGAGGATTTTAGGAAAATTTTGGGAACAACCCAATGGATCAAGCAGTTGGTCTACGCGGTTCTTTTCTACCTCGTAGGGATGATAGCACCCCCAATTGGAGCCAGTTGTTAGTACATCTTTTGTTTTAGATGGATTTGAAGAGTTCTAAAGGAAAATTTTGTGTTTATTTCGCAGTAGTTGGCGTTATGAATACAAATATTTCAAAGGTTCCTTCGACTTGGCAGGTTTGCAAGAAAAAAGGTTAATGCTTTTTGAGAAAAAAAGAAAAAAAAATCTATTGGTGATGATCTAAAAGTGGATTATTTTATTGAATTTATGGGCCAATGTTTTATTGTTAAAAATATATATAAATGTGGCTTAAAAGTTTAAATTATAAAAGGGGTTTATATTTTTATAAAAACAAAGTGGGTTAAAAATATATATAAATGTGGCTTGAAAATTTAAATTATAAATTATAGACTTTATTTTTAAGTTTAAATTTAAAAACAAAGTTTTGTTGTATAAAAAATACATATAAATGTGGCTTAAAAATTTAAATTATAAAAGGGGTTTATATTTTTATAAAAACAAAGTGGGTTAAAAATATATATAAATGTGGCTTGAAAGTTTAAATTATAAATTATAAACTTTGTTTTTAAGTTTAAATTATAAATTATAAACTTTGTTTGTAAGTTTAAATTATAAAAACAAAGTTTTGTTTTATAAAAAATATATATAAATGTGGCTTAAAAGTTTAAATTATAAAAGGGATTTATATTTTTATAAAAACAAAGTGGGTTAAAAATATATATAAATGTGGCTTGAAAGTTTAAAATATAAATTATAAACTTTGCTTTTAAGTTTAAATTTAAAAACAAAGCTTTGTCTCCAAACACCAAGTTGCATGGGGTCTTTGAAGTTTTGTTTTATAAAAAATATATATAAATGTGGCTTAAAAGTTTAAATTATAAAAAGGGTTTATATTTTTATAAAAACAAAGTGGGTTAAAAATATATATAAATGTGGTTTGAAAGTTTAAATTATAAATCATAAACTTTGTTTTTATGTTTAAATTTAAAAACAAAGTTTTGTTTCATAAAAAATATTGAAAATTTAAATTATAAATTATAAACTTTGTTTTTAAATTTAAATTTAAAAACAAAGTTTTTTTTCATAAAAAATATTTAAAGTTTAAACTATAAATTAAAAACAAAAAATTTTTTTTTAAGTTTAAATTTAAAGACAAAGTTTTGTTTCATAAAAAATATTGAAAGTTTAAATTATAAAATATAAACTTCGTTTTTAAGTTTAAATTTACTTAAAAACAAAGTTTTGTTTCATAAAAATATTGGAAGTTTAAATTATAAAATATAAACTTCGTTTTTAAGTTTAAATTTAAAAACTTTTGTTTCATAAAGATTATTATAACAAAAAATGATATTAGGATTGGGCCCATATCCAAACACCAAGTTGAGTAGGGTTCATTCAATCAAATCCACGCAACCAAGCACCGCGCTCCCAAAGAACACACATATGTGCTTCCTAAAATGAGATGAAACCATTTGATGAATATTAACAAATAAAATTTGCTTTACTTTGTGCATGTGGGACAATTTTCCCATCGCAAAAAACAAACAAATATGTGAAAATGCAAATGCAAGTGTAACATATCAATAGAAGTCGATTTAGCGTTGAAGAGTGAGTGTATACACCCACAATCCTATCTCAGAAGACATACTCTCTTATCCTTCTTTACCTGCACTCCTGCCAGCAATATATGTGCGCTTCCTACTACTTAAAATGCCACGATGGCCACTAGGTGATGGAGTTATGTATAAGGCAGAAATTTAAATGTGACTGTGGAAACTCTAAGTTTGTGGGTGTCCATTGTAAACTTGTGGCTGACAAAGGTGCTGAAAATGACAGCCTAAACATAAGCAAACTAATTTGTAAAGCACATGGCCTACACTTGGGCGCGTTTGGTTTTTTATAGTGTGGGTTATTTTACGAAAGGGTAGAGGCCCATGAAAGGATTGAATAATTTGAAGAAGCTCTTGCAGATATGAATAAGGTACTTGAGTTGGAAGCTTCTAATGAACAGGAAAGGAGGACTATCGTTCGGTTAGAGCCATTGGCTGCGGAGAAATGTGAAAAGCTTAAAGAGGAGATGATTGGGAAGCTAAAAAAAATGAAAATCAGTCTTAGGACGCTTTGGAATGAGTGTTGATAACTCTAATGCTGCCAAAGACCCTAATACTAGATCCTATTCAATCTCATTTCAACTTTGACCTAATATTGCTCAATTTTATTTATTTTTTCCATAGATACAATGCCAATATTGGCCAGTTATTATATCAACGCGAGGAAAATTCAGGGAGCTCTTCAGAGAGAATGATTTGCAGAGAAGGATCGGAAAAGCCTTCTCAATGTGTGAGGAAATGTGTGGATTGTGATGCAAGTGCATGGAAGAAGCTGAAGATTCTTTTCGACAGAGTTGATGAACCAGAAGATAAAACATATGAAAAAATGAAAGTGCTGCATTTGTACCGCAATTAAAGCTGGAACTTTCACCAAGATGAAGCTCATAGTTTGATATATATTCTGGTCAATTTTCAAATACATATTAGAAACAGGTAGCAGGAAATATTGGTGAAGATTTGCAAAGGATCACCTGTCATGAGATTTATATTGCATTTAAACACAGGCTCATTTCAAGCGTCCACCATTGTCCTGCAAGTCGTAAGATGATCAACGGTTCAGATAAGTGCCCAAAGCATATCGAGACATATATTCATTCCGCATTATCAACATGCAAGGAGAAACTACATTTTCAGATTTGCCGAATAAACTTGCTCGTGGTCAAATTGAAAACACGCCTCTAAGAAGCATAGTTTGACCAAATAGATCAACTGTCCAGAAGAATGCCGCTGGGTGAAATTGTTGGTTGTTTAAGTTTTCAAAAATTTGTGAAATTTTATACAATGGGCAAGTCAACGCACGTGTTGGGTGTGTCAAATGGATTAACGGTCCTGTAATTATCTGCTCGCAGGAGACGACTTTAGTTTAACGTTCAAGGAAATAACAGAGTTAACAATGCTAAATAAAATCAGTATGATGGAATCGATTGGCCAATATGGTGTAGGAAATTATATTTCACATAAATTATCTTCAGGTTGATCAACCTATTCTCACTCTTAAAATTTGAAGACCATTCCTATAATTACACAGTATTGCCAGTTTATTCTTCTTGGTTTTCAAAGATATAAAGACATCATGAACAATTGTCGAAAATTTGAATCCTGAAAATGAAAAGAACAAATTCCAGAAATTTTTTGATTCACTCTTTGGCCAGTTGGAAGGAGGATATATTTTTTGGGCTCCTATCATAGTGATCTATTTCATGGATAACCAAATATGGTATACAATATTGTCAACATTATAAGGTGGAATTTATGGAACTGTTCGATGTCTTGGAGAGATCCGCATTCTGAACATGTTGGGATCAAAGTTTTCAATCTATACCTGTTGCTTTCAATGCTAATTTAATGCCATGTGAAAGGTCACTACATAAAATTATTTAGATGATTAATATATAAATTTTGGGATAAGTTTGAAAATGCAAGTTAGGAAAAGTTTCTTAGTTGATATAGTAGTTCTAAATACAAATTCAAGATGGCAGATTTATTATGAAGAGCATTTACAAGCATTTGTTGAAAAGCATGAGGAGATGTTAATATTTATAAAATTGATTTTTTTAGTCATTGATTTCAGAGAGTTGTTTCCATTAAATGAAGAAGAATTTTTCGAAACTGAAAGAAGGTGTTATTTAGCACCGACCAATATACAATAACATATATCATTTTTTACACAAGTGCTATAGTTTAGTAGAATTTAAGTCATTTTCATAGGGAATTTTCCGGAAATTGAACATTCTGTCTTAGTCATCCAATGTAAAATCCTATCATCCAATGTAAAATGAAGACACGGGTTTTGTCTAAAAATTGGTCAAACACAAAAACATCTCCACAATTTCACACATATATCACCATTTGAGATATGCAGGTGGAGATTTAAAGCCTATTTTTTCAGCAGTCTGCTTTCTGAAATGAAGCAAATCAATTGTAACTGTTTCTATTTTTAGAGTTTAGATAGATTTCAAATTCAAGACTAGGTAGAGTTTGTTTTTATATAAATGCATATGTAATATATATATCTCGGGTTGGATTTTCAAGAGAAGAGAGGCTCTTCATTGTAATAGGTTTTAGTTTTCCAGAGATGAATAAAAATTGTAGAGGAGGAATGTTGAAGTTTCCATGGTAGAGATTTTTTGTGCAATTACTTTTCTTAGTAAGTGATTTCCTTATGTAAGTGTTTATCCTATTTTCCCACTCCATTTTGTATTTATTTTATGTTTGAACAATAGTTTATGGGATAGATTTCATCTTGCATGCTCTAGGTTCATTTCTTCAAGCATTTCAAAACATTTTTTTGTGAAAGTCTTGCAGAACTCAACCAATATTGACGGTATGGTGCTCTGATTGATGGTATGTCTTATTTGTATTCTAATTGACCTGCAAATACCTCAAGACTAAGGAAATGGTCTCTACCTTACCTCTTTCCATGAACCTTCAAACCCCTACCTCTTGCAACCTATCTCATATATGAATGTTGACTCCATTGCCCAAAGGTCTCCTCCATGATTGTCCTTCGAAACCTTTTAAAAAAAAACTTGTATAAGA
Organism: Pseudotsuga menziesii; assembly: GCA_001517045.1. Lineage (NCBI taxonomy): Eukaryota > Viridiplantae > Streptophyta > Pinopsida > Pinales > Pinaceae > Pseudotsuga > Pseudotsuga menziesii. The sequence continues at coordinate 73,520 of LPNX011119389.1, read as the reverse complement.
AATATGACCTTATGAGTGTTTTGATTTAATATATTGAGTGTGAAAACCCTGTAAATAGTGAGAGATCCCTCTGTTACTATATTGGGTCAGAAGTACAGTCTAAAGTGGTTTTGTTATTACCTCGAGATCTACCTTCCACAACCTGGGTACATTCTGAGTGCTGACACTTGTAGTAAAGGTTGGAGTATTATTTACTCTTAGTAAAGGCCCATCTCATCAGAAATCCATCTATCCCACTGTACCACGTCCTTGGTGCATGTCTTAAACCATACTATATTTTTTTCAATTAGCCAACACGTGTCTCTTTGTCATGTGTCTCAAATCCTAGTGGTTTATCCACATACACTTCCTCTTCTATAATGTCATTTAGGAAGGGAGGATTTACTTCCATCTGATGTACCTTCCACTTCATCGCCGTGGCTAATGCAAGGATAACTCTAATTGAAGTGTATCTTTCTACATGAGAAAAATCCTACTCGTAATCTATGCCTTCTTTTCGGGAGAAGCCATGAACCATGAATATTTATTTTTGTTTCTTGTTGCTACCATATATTGCATGCTTGATCTTGTATATCCACTCGGAAGACACTACAGACTTCCCTTCAGATCTAAGAACCACATATCATACATCATTATTCATGATCAACTTGTACTCTTTGATCATAGATTCCTTCCACTTTTTCTTCTCAGATTCTTCTTCATTACTAGAAGGTTCTACAGGTATTTGATTTGAGACCTCGATTGGTTCTATTGATTCATGAAATCATTCTTGTTTAGGATGGAACTTCAATTTGCACAATCCTCCTTCTTTCTCCCCAATTACCACTACATCATCAAAGGTCTTACCTTTGGGCCATATGATAACTTGACCATCAACAAATGCAACTTGGAATCCTTGTGCATCGAGACTTGATATAGATAGGAGATTCTTCTTCAATCTAGGAACATAGAGAAAATATTTCATTTTGATGGACTTTTCTAAGTCTAGCTAGCAAGATGCTTCTCCTACCCCTTTTATGGGATATTGATAGTCATATCCAAGTTTTACCTTGTAAGGTGAGTCTTCTTCTGTCATATGGGTGAGGTTATTATTGAACCCGCTCAAGTGATTGGAAGCACCTCTATCTACAAGCCAAACATCGCTACCACGAGTCTATGAGTGTTGAGATGAAGACATATTATTTATCAATGGAAGATTCCTCTTTGTCTTTATTCTTGATTGGTTCATCATCTTCGATGAAATGAGCATGGTGTCTCTTCTTCTTTCCTTTCTTTGTCGATCCTTTTTATAACACTAAAAAGCGTTCACCTAGATTTCCATGGTATAAACCATAGACATACATCATAGCACCACCATTATTTCCTTCATTTTGACTTTCACAATTGTATTCCCGCTAAAATGATCTAAAACATCATTATTCCTTCCCCTAAATGAAGGGATGATGAGAATTTATTGTGATTTATCCTCAGCCTCTCCCAAAAAGGGCTAAAAACCCTAAAAACAAGAATGAGTAAAAAACCCTAGATAAATACCATGAAAAATAAAATGCCATGGGTCATTACCATCGGTCCAAAAACCCTAAGACCATACTATAAATACATTGTGAAGGACTCTCCCAAAATATTTTTTCCCATTTTCCATCAGTCACATCAGATACTTCCTTCCATATTTTTCCACGCCATTTCCCATGGTGTGCATTGAGTTCACTCCATACCCACTTTGATCCATTCACCCCATTTGACAACCAGCTGTGGAAGAGATTGGAGACCCTAACTGTGGAGTTGCGAAACCACTTCCAAGGATGACTATGGTGGCCCATTTTTAGCAAGGTGTGTTCATTTTTATTTCTTGCATTAGTTATTTTATATATATGTGAAAACCCTAAAAATATTTGCTTTTGTTGTATTGTTTCTTTTGCTATTATTGAACTCTTCCTTATGCTTTGGATGAGCTAAGGTTGGTGCTTTTGCACATAGTAGGGGATAAATCCCCACTATAGTTTTGAAAACTCCACTCAGTCGATCCATACGGATATTTATTTTTGTAGGTTTGCTATCGGTTTTTTCTCCTCTTCTTCCCTCAATCATCACAGATATGACCCCCTCGTGGCATATCCGAACCAATATTGTGTCAGTTCCTACCCCTTGGGGTTGATTCACATCTATCCGACCGAAATCCGCAACCTAGACACTCCTTTCTTCCCAATAAGCGTGACCTAGGTCACGCCTTTAGCCTCGATAAGAGAGACCTGGCTCAAAAACCCAGAGTGCTCCTATCTCAACTTCTAGAGTGACCTAGTCGCTACCATGACTTGGTTTCGAGTGACTTATCGCGCTTAACCCTATGTTTTGTGCGACTTGAGTCTGTCGACTATTTTTCTGCTCAGATGATGACTGTTTATCTATTTCATGCGACCCTGATTGCACCTATTCCATCGACAGGTGCTATCTACAGTTTTTCAGCCTATTTTTGTGCTTAGGATCCCTGTTTTAGACCCCATGTCTGTGTCAAACCCTTTTTCGACCTATTTCTATCCAGATGTAATCCTTTACAGTCCCCTGCCGTGTAGTGAGATCCCACTTACTTGGTTTTTGAGCCGTTGTAGTTGAGCTTCATGGTTGATACTCCATGCATGTTTCCTACGTTTCATTAGTTCCTTTTATTGCTCATTTATTTCAAGTACATTTTATTTATGGAAGAAAAGTTTATTTTGAAGCATATTTACTATTCTTTACTGGTTTTATCTGGATTATAGTTGCATCCCAGCAGTGAGATTGGTATATCTTTGTCATGGATTTCTAGGTTTTGTATACACATCATTTGCACACATATCACACCATAGAAGTGAACATTTTGGTTCATGACCCCAAGCAAGCCTTAAAAAATAACTTAATACAGCCAACATTCTAACCTCGTTTGAGTACAAAACAATATTGTAACTAAGTTAGGACTTTGGGGATAGGCATCCAAACAACACCCCTCTATCACTTACATCTTGAGACATAGTTTTTGTGCATTAGGGGACCAAAATCCTCTTGTATTTGTTGACACGGTCACATCCAGTTTGTCGGAATCCCCCCTACTCTGCAGGAGTAAGCTGCAACGAAGGAGTTTTGGAAGTCAAGGTGGGATACCGCACTCCATATTGTACCGAAGGATAGTCCTTCATAGTGCTCCTCGTGCATGCCAACGTATACTGGGTGTCGAGGGCCAAAGGGCTGAAGCGTTAATAAACCGAACGGACGTGTCATGAAAGAGGTAGCCTAGTTTCCATTATTCTAGGGATCTTTCACCTAGAGGTCCTTCTCGGTAGTGGGATTCTCTTAGCCTATATTGTTCTTCCATTTCGTATTGTCTGACTGGGATTTAATCAGCTTGATGAGGATACGATTTGTGAGGGGCTTCCATCTTGTAGTTAGGAGTTTTCTTGCACTATTATCCCATAGATTAGTGAATCATTTTATTTGATAGGTAGTGTTTCTTGTTGGATTTCTAAACACTTTGTTGTAGACTCACCTTGCTGTGACCCACTGTTATAGTTTGGTTTTATAAATTGTTGTTGGTCTGTGAGACTCAATTGCATACACTCTCCTTCTACACACTCGGTTGTAGTTGGGTTTTTAAGCCTGCAATTGATCCTCTCAAGTTTTCATTCATTACACAACACTCCATCATGCCATCATAGCTCCACCATGCTACTCACATTGGCTTAGGGGGCACACCCCTCAATTCGATTCCTTGAAATGTCATCATCAGATCCATATTCGACATCATTCACCACCTTCATATCCACACATGGCCTCTAAGTGATTCAGATTCATATCAGTCTAAACCCACCTTGTTCACTGCTACATCTAGCTCCATGTCTAGTGCACATCCTGATCCCTTTCAATGGGGGATTGTTAGTAGTGGGTTCATGTCCATTCCACCTATCATCATAGGTATCCCTTCCATAGGCCCCGGTCCTAGTGGTCCCCTTGTCACTGCACACACTATTGTTGGTTGACTATCCACTAGTGATGGTCCCATTGCAACCACTGTGGTCATTACCATTCCATTATTTATACCTGGGGCCAGTGGACCTTCCACGTCTGTTCTGACTATTCCTACTAGACCAGTGAATTTTCCTACTGTTGGAAGTCAACCTCATCCACCCCCAGTCATGCATGGGAACTATGTTCCTCCTACCACCAACACCATTGCTGGTCCTTTCTGAACCACTCCTGGTTCTAGTCTACCTTTCATGGCTAGTCTCAACCTGCCTGAATTGGCACGGTTGACCAATGACCCCATTCGTCATCACCCACAATGGGCTCCTATGCCTACCAAGATTCCCTCATACATCCCTATGTTTGAGGGTAAGGAGGGAGAGGACCCTAAATTTCACATTATTTTATTCCACCTATGGTGTTCATCTAACAACATAGTGGATGATTCCATCTAGTTGAGGTTGTTCCAACGCACACTCACTAATGCTACAGCTAAGTGGCACATCAAAAAACCTCATGCTACTTACCCTGACGTATCCTCGTTAGCTTCAATGTTACTTCAATACTTTTAGTTCCACGTCTGTTATGATGAGGGAGAGGAAATCTTATTATCCTATCGACATAATAGAGCTACCCATATCATGGATCATATCCATGAATGGAGTCGTTTTCGTAGCTTGTGTAAGATCCAGTAAGATGATAGGATCTTGTTAGATTGGTTCCTCAAAACCTTACTCCCCCCCCCATATCCAAGTACGTCGCATCTGAGCACCCACATATCGAAGAGGAAGCTATTGTTGAGCCGCAAAAATACCACATTTTATTCATCTTTCATATACCATTTGTCACCTTATTTTTATTTTATCCTTCCATAAAACCATTAACATCCACCACTTTGATGATACATATGGGTTTATATTACCATTTTCCAAATCATTTATTTTTGAGTATTTTGAGTGAATTTGTGGTTAATTATTGAGAAAAATAACATATTTTCATTATACCTTAAAGTTGTATGAGTTTGGTGATGATTACAGGTATATCTGAAGACTTTAACAAGCTCAGAAGTCATCACCTAGCCTCAAATTCGAATTTCATCTTCAAGGTGTGGGCTACTTCCACGGAGAAGATCATGGAAATGTGGAGAGAATATCTCATCCAATATTTGTTGGAGGATTTGAAGGTATAAGTTGAGAGAAAAGTGGATTTGTTGAGGATTTTGAGGGATAAGTTGAGAGAATAGTGGATCTGTAATTATGGATTGGTTATCCTGAATTCATGTATAAATATGAGGGTTCTCTCCCAATTTTGTTAGAGGCCTCTCTAGTGGTTTGGTAATGGAGAATAGTTTTCTTTTGAGAGTTAGTCACATAGTGGATTTTTCATTTTTATGTAATGGAGATGATGCTTAATGCAAATCCTTTGATTCTCTCATGTTAATTTGAGTTTCTTTCTTATAAATTGTTAGTATAGAATTTCAGTGATTTCTTTCTTATGCATTCTCAGTATAGATTTTATGTGAGCTTACAAGTTAATGTTGATTTCTTTATATCAGTTTATTTTCTACAATCTTATGTTTTCTTAGATTATATTTATTTCACGCAATTTCTTGCTTTTCTAGATTAGATTTCTTTTCATGTCATTTCCTGTTTTTGCAAGCTTAATTCAATTTCAATCACCTAGATTAAGTTAGCAATACTCTGCCCCTGCATATATTTTGTCTGTACCTCACAAGTTTATGCTCTCTCTGGGTTGACAATTAAATCGTTGGATATATTATATAATTTGTTTAATGTTTTTCCCCAACATTTTGGCGTCGTTGCTAGGGAGGTGCTAAAAGAGATCAGAGTTTAGATAGGTAGATAGTTCGTTTTTTTTTACATAGAAAGGGGGAGGGAAAATGGTAAGATGAAAGGATGACTTCACTACGAAATTTCTGGAATTTCCATGGTGTAATAGCTAGACGCATCCACTTTAGTGGGTCACCCCAAAGCCTTGTTGTTTTTGCAAGCGTGTTTATTTTTCTGCAAAGTGTTTTCTTTTTTTGCAAGAGTGTTCTTTCATTTTCTGCAAATGCGAGTTTGTTTTTATGCAAATTTTCCTTTTTCATTTTTAGTTTGGATTGCTTTCATTTTTGGTCCATCCTTTATTTCATACTAACTTGATTTTAACTTTGTATCTGTTCATTTTTTGTTTTGTACAGATTTTTGTGCAATTTTTATTTCTGTTTGTGCACTTGTTTTGTACTAACCCATTTTGTACTATTTTTTTTTCTTCTGTATTTGTCATGTACTCATTTTTTCATTTTTATTTTTAGCATTTGATTTGATGTCAGTAAAATGATTTTAGGATGAGCATAAGCCTAGAGAAGCTCACTCATATCCTAGCAAAAACCAGGATCTCCTCTTCTCTAGAAAAGGAGATCTTGATAGCAGCCAAAGATGTAATTACTCCTCCTGATACAAACAAGGATGAATTAACATTTGAAGAATCATGCATATCAGATGAGGAACACCTGTTCAAACTGGAGATTGAAGAGGATTAAGAAGGGATCTCGGGTGATCATCATGCAAACGAGAGCTGCATCAAACAATGGTTCCAAGTAAGTGTTAGGTTAGATCAGTTTTGTTTTTGTTTTTATTCTGTTAATTTACGTTTACAATAACTAATCTCGCATCTTTTTGTATATGTTAATTTTCATTTCTAAAATCGTATGTAAACAATTGTTTGCCTCTTTTACATGTATGGTTCCTGTTACAGCTGATTTTGCCACACATGGTGGATCACACCTTTATGGCCTTCCCTGTCCCTCTGAAGACTCTTTAGACCTCATGGACCATTTTTGTACCTTTGATGTTTCCAAGATCATCCTTAAAAACATGTCTTATTTGATATACGTGACTTTTAAACCCATTCTCGCGTATATATGCGGATTTGACCCTTAAACCCGCATACATCGGGATGTGTGCAAAAGGCCAAATAGTTTTGGAGTTTTCCTTGATGTGGATCCAAATCACTTGTCTCTTGGCCTTCCATATGCCTTGAGATCACTCAGATTTGACCTTCCATTACCCCATTGAAGCACTATATAAGGAACCCTTTGGATACATTGAAGAAGGAGGAATTGAAGAGCAAGAGAACTATAGTCCATTGTTGTCGGAGCTTATACTTGAGTCTGCATCCCTTTGTCCCTTGGAGCACTTTGTGTTCTTCCCGAGATTGCCTTTGCTTGTGAGCTTGCTATCGAGAGATGGAGGATTGAAGTGGTGGAGGCTCAGGTGGAGGACTCAGTTTCTCTGATTCGCAGACGTGCTGACAGAGGTTGTCACTATTGTAATCTCTGTTTTATATTAATAGAAATATCTTTTCCTGTCCAATAATGTGTATTTAAATGAGTATTGAATCCATGGATGCTTTTAAATGCTTATATGTTATTGATTATATATGCTAGAGTAGGTATAACACAATTATATATAGCATGCTTGTCTTGTTTGCTGAATGTTGAGATAGAAAATTACTTATACAAGTGAGAGTGGAAAAGCTCAACGAGGATCTACATCAACCGTCCGAAATAAGGTATGTAGCGAGATCCTTTAGTGTTAGATATTTGGTTTCTCTTGCATATAGGAAAGGATTGATTTCTGCGGTTACTCTGTCTGTTGTGGTACCCCAAGCCGTAGGAAGTTTTCTTTGTAATAGAATTGGTGACCATACTGGGGAGTTCCTAGTCATTTCCTTTGGGGGGTTTTTATCGGCATTCAATTTTCTTGAATTGCTCTGATTTCTCTGTTTTTGAGTCGGGTCTGGGGGCATGTATGTCTAGTAGTGTTTGATAGGAGTAAATTCTATCTCAGCTTGTCTGTTTTACCTTCTTTTTATCTCTTTTTCTTCCTATACACGATTTTTTGCTTCACAGTCGCGTGTACACGCAGGCTTTACTAGAATTTCTGTGTATATACGCGGGTTTTCTACACACAGTCACGTATGCCCTGAGTTTTGATTTTTAGGGGAAGATTAAGTGTTGCTGGGTGAGTTTTGATGATTGCTGAGTCTCCTTGGATGTTTGTAGAGTCTGTATACACCTCTGTTTCTAACCAGAGATGTCTTTTAGTTAGAAATTTTTTTAAATGTTCTTGTCATCGCATTTTCTATTTTTTGTTTTGAGATTAGTGCATTAGGTCTCTTTTACCATGGTACTTTGCTTGGGTGTTGTTTGATAGTGCTTGCAGAGTCTGGTGGTGGTAGAGTCATTCTTTTGCTTCATTATCTCATTTTAATTCAAAAAATACAAAAATATTTTCTTTTTGCAACATGATGCATTTTTGCATTTTGCATTTTGCAAGGTAGTTGCACTAGGTTTGCTTGGAATAGTATTAGTTATATTTTCATATAGGAATGACTGCATTTTTCATTTGAAGGAGAATTTTTCATTTCACGTAGTAGCATACCCCATTTTTTATTTGACACAATGCATTTGCATTGATTGTTAGGTGTGCATTTTACTTCTTGTTACATCATAACACCATTAGTTGCACAATCATTTACCATTTTGAGTAATAAGCCAATTAAAATCAACGCATAATAAAATGAATTACACTCTTTTCTTTTATAGGGTGCACCAACAAGATTAGGTTTTAAGGTCTTGGAATAGTTCATTGGGAGTAAATTCTCCAAGACCACTAAACAACAACATGTATGTGTCTGTCCAGGTGAGAGTGTGAAATTTCTTGGTATAATTAGTGTTTCTCAGGATCCTCCTCTGACAAGGGAGTTAAGCACGAGGCAGTGTGAGTTGTTATTAATTGGGATGACCCCTAGTCATAACTGAGTAGCATCGGAGATATTTCCAGGATTGTATTCGTATATGGGGGCCCTTTCGAGAGTTTCAGGGTTTGCTACCCTGCCCATACGATCAATCCCACCTACGACTGTCCTCCTAAGCATTGATTATATTGAGGTGACCTTAGTTTCCTTACCTAGGTTATCGAGGGGGTACTTCACAGAGGTTATTCTGTAGGTGTCTCAGTCAGGTTGGGGTCAGACAACACAGTCACTATATGTGTTGAAGCTGAGGGCCACAATAATTGGTTACGAACCTCAGCTTGTTGTGTATGGGAGTCTCAAGCCTCTCCTAGGTGAGACATAACTGCTTCATTCGGGAGCTCACATATCCTACCGTTGCTTGCTTGTGATTTGGCTTTACATTATATAGGTGTATGCTATGTGCACGCTAGTTTTCCTAGGGTTTGCATAATTAGATAGAGTCTTTTTCATTTTTTGAGTCATTGTGGATTCGGGTGCGGCACTTCGCCGTTCTCGCCGTTTAGCAGGACTTCCACCTTCCACATCCCCTCTTCCTTTGGGAGAGAGAAATAGACTGTCCGTGCAGACTGCTTGTCACATTGATTCACACATGATGGGAGATCATGAGGATGAGATTCCTGATATGTCCTCTCCACCTCAAGAGGTTGGGGAGGAAGATCCTATTCTTGTATATGATCCTTCACCTGATATACCTTCACATTCCAGTTATGATCCCTCATTCACAAGTCGTTGGTACTGGTTTCCAGGCGATGAGACTCACCATGTACCCACAGGCACTAGTTATGTTAGTTATGGCATGTCTGATATCCCTGCACATGATCCGGCACACCTTGTCGAGTAAAAAATTGAACCTAGCACTATGCCTGGGGGCATTCCCATTCCTTTCTGAGCAGAGAGATTTGTGAGCACTAGTCACATTACACCTTCCATCCCGGTGGTGGAAGCTACCTCACATGTTCATCCTAGGCCTAATACTAGTAGTCATATGTGGATACCAGAACCGAGACGAGTGACCATAGGGAATACCACTTATATCCCTTCACATGTCCCTTCATCCTATATTCCTAGTCCTTCGAACGCGTTCTTGACAACCCTTCCTCCCCCGCATTCATGTGGTCCTTTGGGTCGGAACATTGCTACTAGTCATGTTCGTACTGCAACTACTTGTATAGTAGTTTATTAGGGTTAGGCATCTCTTGTTGTCTCAGGAGGTCACATTCTTGTTTCTGGATCATCTTACGGTCGATCGCATGGCATTCCTCATATCCCTACTTATGGAGCTTCTCATGGGATATCCCATGGGACATCTTATGGAACTTCTCATGCACCATATTATGGTCCGCAGTATGGACAGAGTTATCAACCTTATGGGTACGGGTATCAACAACCCGCTTACTCTTCTAATTATGGCTTTGTAGCATCACCTAATCAAGGTTCACCATATCATAATGCTTCCATGCAGACCTATATGGGTCAAACAGGAGGAGGATATTATGGCCAAGGCCATGGTGTTTACACTAGTCAACCTTATATGAACCAAAACTATCAGGGAGCGTGGCATAGATCAGCTCAACTTAGGCTCCCTTTCCTCGCAACATTAAATTTACCTGACTTATCGAGACTAATGAACGTTCCAGTATCTTATGACCCAACTTGGCCGGCTGTCCCTACCAAGCTTCCCTTGGACATTCCCAAATTTGAGGGAAAACCAGGAGAAGATCCTAGTGAACATGTCACTACCTTTCACCTTTGGTGCTTGTCCAACTCTTTACATGATGATTCTATCCATTGAGGCTATTTCAATGCACCCTCATAGGTCCTACAGCGAAATGGTACATAAAGTTACCAAAGGGGGCATTTGTTTTGTTTGATGACCTTTCTATGACTTTCCTCAACCACTTCCAGCTACCAGTGCGTTACGACGTTGGTACGGAGCTCTTGTTGACATTTCGGCAGGATAAGGCCACACATATCTAGAACCATATCCAAGAGTGGCGTAGATGGAAGAGGTTGATTAAATATTTCATACCACCAGAGTTTCTCCTTGAGTGGTTCCATAAATCGTTGCTACCTTATATCGCGAAGGATGTTTCTACCTCTGGGGTCCAGAACGAGGAACAAGCAATTTTTAGGGCACAGGAACTAGATTTGATTTATGCTCAATCCACGCTATTATATGAGATCATACCTAATGCTCTGCATTCTAGTTTCTATCCTAAGATCAAACCTAGACCACATGCCGATGGAATTGTGGGATGTACAAGTGCCAAACCTATGGACTCAGTTACGAAACAAGTGATTCAATTGTCTATTAACCAATCCATGTCAGGACAAGCTATGACTTCGTCTCAATCCACCCAAACGACGAGTGTACTCTCCGTGCAATCGTCGGACCAGAAGGGTAACCAATAGCCCGAAAGGAATAGGAAAAAGGGTAAAAACAATCGTAAGGGTGGGAACAAGAACGAAAATGCCAATTTTAATGACAAGAATGAACATAATGCTGGGGGGGACAAGCAGTCTAAATGTAAGGTTAAGTTTCCTTGCAATTTGTGTAAGGATGACCACCTCACTCACTTATTCCCTCATATGGAAGACACCTCGAGATTCATAGCACAGGGCCCAGCTGTGCTGACCAATCCTTTACCCCATAATAAAAATATGAACTCGAGGACCCATGATCCTCATTCTGCATCGAGTGGAGATCAAGATCCACTGGAATCCAGTACTGGTCATGTTTGCATGAATATGGTGCGTGCTACTAAGGTTGTGACTCGTACAAAAGACTATGGTTTATCGCAAGCAGACCTTGGGAAAGAACCTCCTCCTACCGAGAGTCCTTTGTGTATTAAAAATCCTACGGATAAACCTGAGAGTGTACCTCGCATTCCTAAGGGAATATTAAAGCAATTGGGGCACAATCCTAATGCCTGAGCCACCCAAAACTATTATGTTGTCGAGGATTTGGGCCACACTCCTTGTGCGATGTCTGCGCTTGAAGTTCTTCAGAGTTGTCCATCGCAAAGGAAATCTTTGATTTCTTCTCTTGGGATGAATGATGATAACTCTTCTTCCTTCATCAAACTTGAAACCATGGGACTACAGCCTCGCTTTCCTTACTATGTGTCTCTCTTGATTCATGTGGAATGTCTTAACATAACCGTCAAACGCACTGTGATTGACGAAGGTGTTGTTGCTTCCGTGATGTCTGTGTCATGTTGGAAGGGTTTGGGTTCTCTCAAGTTGTATAAATCCACTACCATGTTGACTTCCTTTGATGGTAGATCGTTTCGATTGCACAAAATTCTTCCTTCTCTTAAGGTCCGTTTGGGAGGGAAGACCGTCGTGATCGAGGTCGAGGTGGTTAATGCACCCCTTGACTACAATCTTTTACTGGGTTGAAATTGGATGTATAGTATGAAAGCTATAGCCTCTTCTCTATTTTGAGTTGTATGCTTTCCATTTAATCAGGATATTGTTACGATTGATCAAACATCATTCAAAAATTTGAGTGTCAGTGCATCGTTGGCAGCGTCGATCCCGATTATCGATTACGCTCAGCCGACAACTGGGAGTGTGGGTGTAGGTATGTATCCATCCCTTAAGGAGACATTTAGTTTCCCTGCACCCGTCCTTATGATTGGATCTAGTTTCAGTGGGGATTCATCTTCATTGAATTCGATGTATTTTCACACTTCCCATATGGAAGATCCCTGGATTCTTCCTAAACCGAGTCTTTCGAATGGACCTATCAAAACGGACATGCCATTGCGAGCAACTATGATTGCATATCAAGCAAATCTTGATTGTGTTGGAGAGCCTAGTCCTTCCGCTTCACGGACAGAGGAGGAGGACCCGTATGTACTGCCTGCATGGGCAGTTGAGTCCTCTCATGCACATGACTTCCTTGATAGTGTTTTTCCATCAGATGAAGCTATTATTGAGGCTATGTCTAGAGTTGAGCCACCTTGGGAAGAGTTACATCATAGATCTTATTTTCTTCCCAAGCTTGACCGTTTGGAGCATGAGGAATTTAGGGAGATTCTTAGCGAGAATATTGGTAGTCCTGTGGTTCCATTAAGCTCTCCTCGTCAGATGGTTGATGGGAACATGGCAAATATATCACCTACGATTCCTATCAATATCTCTCGTGATCCTGGCAAGATTGAGAATGTCTAGATTGGGGCAGAATGTTCCCATGCTAAGATTCTGGAGTATACCGAGTTGTTCAAATAATTCTGTGATATCTTTGCTTGGTCATACGAGGAAATACCAGGTATTGACCCTTGTATTGTTGAACATGAAATTAAAACTTATCCCAATTCCAAACCTGTTCGACAACGTTTGCGTGCGGTGAATCCTAGAAAAGCACCCATGATTAAGGCTGAGATAGAAAATTTGTTTAAAGTCGGCTTTATCTATCCCATTCCCTTGACGGAATGGGTTTCAAACCCCATTCTGGTTGATAAGAAATAGGGAGCGATCTGTATATGTACTGATTTCTGTGACTTAAATCATGCATGTCCTAAGGATAATTTCCCCACACCATTTATTGACCATATTTTGGATGAATGTGTGGGAAGAAAGGTATTTTCATTCATGGACGGCTTTGCCGGATATAATCAGATTCAAATTAAACCTGAGGATCAACACAAAATCACATTTATTTGTCCTTGGGTTACATTTTCATATCGGAAGATGCCTTTTTGTCTTAAAAACGCCGGAGCCACATTTCAGCGGGCTATGACCTTGATTTTTCATGATCTCAAATCCATTATTGAATTATTTTTGGATGACCTAGCTGCTCACTCGGCTGAGACTGTGCCATTCCTACCATTTGAGATTAGTATTCGAAAGGTGCCGCCACTACTAGGTTAGGTTAAATCCTCATAAGTGCATATTTTGCGTGAAGTCAGGTCGCTTGTTAGGATTCATTGTTTCCAAGGAGGGTATAAGAGTCGATCCCTTAAAGGTTGAGGCAATACTTCAATTGTCTCCCTCGAGAAATATTAGACATTTTCAATGTTTGCAAGGCATAGCAAACTTCTTATGGATATTCATGGTTAACTTTGCCAATTTGACTAAAGGCTTTATGCATCTTTTGAAGAAGGACACTACCTTTTACTGGGATGAGCGAGCCCAGGAGTCCTTTGATGCTCTTAAACGAGCCTTATCATTGCCCCCCAAGCTTAGTCCACCCGAATATAGCCGTGACTTTTTGATTTATGTGGCCGCGACCATGGATACAATTGGTATTGTTTTTGTTCAAGAGGATGAGGTGCTCCATGAGCATGTCATATACTATTTGAGCCGAAATCTTATAGATGTGAAAATCCATTATTCCCATGTGGAGAAACTTGCCTTAGCTACCGTTCATGCGGTTCAGAGATTGAGGCACTACATTCTTCTTCGCCAGACCTTGGTGGTAGCTCATGTCAATCCATTTCAGTTCATCCTTAGGATAGAAGGATGATTGGGGGAAAGTATAATAAATGGATTGTTATTTTGCAAGAATTCGATCTCGAATTTGTTTCGGCGAAATCAAAGAAATCGTTAATTTTTGCGGAGCTCATTTCTAATTTCCCAAGTGATGAGGAGGAGGTTTATGAAGATACGTTTGTCGATGAGCATATCTTCTCATCTCAACTTTGGATCCATGGTATGGAGATATTATCATATATTTACAAACATTGAAGATCCCTACTCACCTCTCACGGGATGAGCGACGACGATTACATCATGTATCTAAGAACTACCTTATAGTGGATAATAATTTGTACCACCGTGGGTATATTCCATTTTATGTCGTTGTTTAACCCATGAGGAGGCTGAGGTTGTGCTGAATGATTGCCATGGAGGGGCGTGTGGTGGTCATTTATTCGGGCTTTATACAGCCCAAAAAATATTGAGAGCGAGATATTTTTGGTCGTCGATCTTTAAAGATTGTGTTAATGCGGTCAAGAAGTGTCACCCTTGCTAGGTGTTTGCATGAAATATGTGCTCACATACTGCCCCATTACATCCGATTATCACTACCGGTCCCTTCACCAAGTGGGGGATTGACTTCATGGATTGAGCTATGCCCATGATTAAATCCAATGGTGAGATGACCGCGCATTTCGTATTCAACCATATTATTACTCGGTTCGAGATTCCAAAAGATCTTGTCACTGACCATAGTAGGCACTTTTAGAATCGAATGATGGAAGAGTTGGCCTCGAAGCTAGGGTATAAGCAGGAGCACTCCTCTTCTTATTACCCTTAGGAAAATGGATAGGTTGAAGCAGTGAACAAATCACTTAATTCCATTCTCCAACGAACCATCGCACAAATCAAAATGGATTGACATATCATGTTATATCCTGCTTTGTGGGCATATAGAACCGCGGTTAATACTGCCACCAGTTTTTATCCATATCAGTTTATACATGGGGTGGAGTCTGTCTTACCGGTTGAATGTGAAATACCTTCATTGAAACTAGCTATAGAGATTTTACCAGACACTTCCGCATTGGAGGAACGTTTGGTCCACTTAGACCAGCTTGATGAGCAACGCTGAGATGCTTTAGTGGCTCTAGAGGTGAATAAACGTCGCATTAAGGTCCAGTATGATAAGTCTGTCCGTCCAAGGAGGTTTAGTGAAGGAGATTTGGTCTTTTTATGGGATCAAGCTAAAGAACCCTTGGGGGCAGGGAAGTTTAATCCCATGTGGCATAGTCCTTACGTGGTCAAACGTGTGTTAGAGAAGGGTGCCTATGAGCTGGTATATTATGAAGGGACAACCTTGGCGGAGCCTAGAAATGGGCTCTATCTTAAAAAATACTATGCATGATCTTTAGCTAGGGCTGATTGTTGTATATTATTGTACAATATTTTTTTTGCATAGTTAGGTTTTCTTATGGTGATCGGGTTTGGCAGATGTCGATGGAGTCTTCCGTTTACATAGGATTCGCTAATGGTGCTAGCCGCCACACTCAACACTCAGCCTCTGCTGCTTGGGTGATTTATACTCCTACGGGTTAGGTATTATCTTTAGGAGGCGTATGTTTATGACCTTCTTCAAACAATGCTACTGAGTATAGTGCCGTTATCGAGTTATTATGGGATGCCATTTCACATGGTGTTCTCTCTCTTGAGGTACGTCTTGATTCATAGTTAGTATTGCCATAGCTTAATGGCTTGTATCATGTTAGGGATCCAACATTATTACAAAGATTCTTACATGTGAGATTGTTAGAACAACAATTTGACAACATAACATACATACCTATTTCAAGAATTTATAATCAAGTTCCTGACTCATATGCTAACTATGTGTTAGATTGGAATTTGTTTCATGGAATATAAGCACATCACAAACATACATTTTTACACACATCTAAAAAAATAAAATCGACCATCATAAAAAAAATTCATTAAACATCCAAAATTTGACATCATAATACAAAAATGGGGCTTCTGAGCCACCAAAATATAATACACAGTAGTACAAAAATGAATCACTCTCAGGTCTCTAAGCCTGTGGAGGAGGAGGGGGGTTCTAATCATGGTAGCACACCATGGCTCTAGCTAGTTGTCGGAATAACCTAACCCATGCTCGTGGTACCCCAACCACCTAACGCTGCATGGCCTCAGGAAAGTCCTCAACTTGCGCCATGGGTACTCTGTGTGTCAGCCGTACAAAGTTTGTGTGGATGCTCCAAAGCGTCTGCTCCGCATCCACACCCATGATATCATCTCCTCTTCCCCTCCGTCTATGATGAGGGAAGCCATCAGGATGCCATGGTCCAACATATACATACATATGAAATATTATCACTATGTGTCGTCATGTAAAAACATGTCTTTTGAGTCTATATATCAAAAAATACAAAAAAAAATTAATAATTCAAAAAACTTAAAAAGAGGGTTGAGATTCGTTATCAATGTCACCATATGCTGATCCTAGTGGTAGGGGCATGTCGAGATCTCCCCGAAAATCTATCCCTGTATAAGGGTAATCATCGATGGCAATAATCTGTTGTCGCCACCATGGAAAGAAATCATTTGGGTAGGGGTTGGACACCCTACCTCTGCCCAGTTTGCGCATAGCATCTGCCCAATGTCTTTGGGATGGATCTTGAACCCTAGGAGGAGGAATGTCAACTCTAGGGCTGAGCCCCAGAGCACACTCGAAGAAGAACATGCTCAGTATACTTCCGAAACCAAAGTTTCGTACCCTGCACATCTTGCAGTCACTGAGTTGCTACTTCATGTTACTCAACAACGTAGTACTCCAATCGTATAATGTGGGTCTCATGCACTCCACTGCACAGAACATCAATGGTCGTGAGGCCTGGTGGAGTGAGGCTAGCCCTGATATCCTATCGAGTGCCAGTAGTATTGCCTTCAATCCTAGTACCTGAATGGAGTTTGTCGGGATCTGACTCCCAACCTTCTCCATGTCCAAAAAATAGTATACTGCAATATACTCATCAATGGTGAGGCAACGTCCGGGCCTATGAGAGCGTAGGTTCACCACCTCTCCCCGTCGGGACAATCCTGTAATGAAATATATGTCCTCCACCTCTATAGTGAGGGACATCCCGTAGATATGGAAAGACTCTGAGTGAGGATCCCAGTAGTCTACTAGCATCTACAGCAGTCTTGGTTTGGCCCTTAGGCTTCCAAGACACCAAAACTTGTATAGCCCACATGCATCAAGAGCTTGTTGAGCCATCAAATCACCTCATACAGCCTTTTCTATGTCTCCATGTTCCCTCTCCCTTCATTCGAGTACCATTCTACACATTAAAAGTAATTTTTGGTCATTATTTCACCTAAAAAATCATGTGCACGGCCACATACGTGACTGTTTGCAAAACAACCGCGTATGTACACAGATTTGGGTGGGTTTTCCACGTATAGCCAGCCCTATAAGCGGAAAAAATCTTGATTTTTGTGTGGGCCGAGAAGACTAATCTAGATTGTCCTAAAACTAAAAAATTGACCATGGCAATTGATAAAATTTACATGAAAATGGAAGAGGACGACATGAGGAGTTACCTGGAACAAGCGGTGTAGAATTTTGCCGGACGAAGCTCCCAAAATTCGTGTTTGAAGTTCTGAGTTCAAATGGGTAAAAAGTTTCAAATGATATGTAATTTTTGAATTTTTTACTATTTATAGAAAAATTTTGAAATTTTTGAAATTTTTTACCCCCTTTCTATAGTTTTGGACCGTTTTTTACTATTTTGGACCATTTTGGACTAATCTAATGATGTAGGAGATCGTTTTGAGCGCCGTTTCGACCATTATTTTGACCCGTTCATGCTGATTTCAGGTATTATGTCTAAACTGGCATATAGGTTGGATGTCATATCCATTTTCATTTTGCATGGCCTTATGACCATTTCATAATCACCTTAGGTACGAACCCATTCTATCTTGTCATGGAACCTTCTTGTTGTTTTAGAAGTGATATGATGTGAATGGTAGAGCTTGACCATACATGGGTGCCCTAGTTAGGTCCTTTATTGCATTTGGTGCCCATGCCGACATTTTTTTCCTTTAGGGTGTGGGAGTCCTTTGTATAGTATCTGCATGTCTTTGCGCAAGAGCCTCATACTCCTCTTGATATTTTGATCTTTTTGTTGGCCTTATTCCCCCAAGACTCCCTTATGTCAAGTTATAATTGCATTATCACGTGTTTTGCCTACCTCATTGAGCCTTATGCCGGCTTCCTTGACTTTGATTATCAGTCATATAGCCCGAGCTCATCTCATGTCTAGCCATGCAGAGCCATTTTATATATCGTTTGCATCTTGATTCCCCATTTTTACCAGGAGGGGACCTTCCCCCGAGTGTCGTTATCCTACACATGTGTCCTTGCATTGAGCATAGATATATTCCACTACTTGGAACTATTTTGTTTTCCCATTGACACTTGTCTCCTCTGTAACTATAAAGCACTTTTATTCTTTTTCAAGCTTTTCAAAATATTTGAAAAAGTCCAAAAAAAATCAAAAAACCAAAAAATCCGGACAAGAAAAGATGTTATCTTTGGCAGCAGTTGAGTCGTGTCGCCTTCGAACAGAGCACTGTATTTTTAAATCCACTGGTTGGGTTAATAGTTTGACTTTAGGAGCTGTACTCGTTTCTCTGATTTTATCTTCACCGACTGGTTAAGCTTCCAATCCCTATGGAGCCTCTGTCGATGCCTCCTATGTCGCAGAGATGTCCCAATTTTGTATATCGAGTCTATGCTGCCTACATTCAGTCACCATTCACCTTTATGCTCTTATTCAAAGGAAGTTGAAACCTCAGTCGACCATTCCTCAATTATCTTGGCTTTGCATGTCGACCATTCTCGGTACTGATACTGGTTCGTGCACCTGATGATCGAGTCCTTCCACATTATACAGTGTTGCTGAGTACCTCATGTTGGATGATGGGGGATGCCTTAGTTCCCTCCTTCCAACGGATTTCATTCCATCGACTTCAAATTATTTTATCTAGGATATGAATCTAGAGTCATTTTGAGTGCCTTGAGACTTGCAGTCATCAGTGGTAGGTTCTCTCGCCATCGATAGTTTTTGGGAATACATCAATGTCCCCTAATCGATGGATCATTTCAAGTGTTCGACCTCAACACCTTTATTCACACTTTTTAATTTTCACTCTAGTACATTGATTCCCATTTTCATTATTGGTGGATGATCTTGCATCTGTTAACGGTATACATCAATGACCAGTAATCAGACGATGGACTACTATGTTCAACCTTGACACCTCTATTCACATAGTAGGACATGTACTCATAGCAGATTGTGTAGAAGACCTTCCAGAGTGGTGGAATTTTATGCTATATCCTTGATCGTGCCAGTGTTCATGAGATTTCAGCTCTCGTGACTTGATTCCAGTATATGTCAAATGTTTCCATCCATTATGGACATCTTGATCCATTATATATCTTCTTACCTCATGGAGATCATGATCCTTTGTATATATTCATCATGGAGATTCTGATCTATCTATATTGTATGTGGCGATGACCACACATGTCATATTTTGTACCATTCCTAATCATGGCCATTGTACTCTTATGTATCAAGGACTACTATGTATACTTGCAGTTATGTGCAGAGTTTCATTATTGTATTATACTATTGGATGGCTGGTTCTTAGACCTGGTTCTTCATCACTCCACTTCTGGGATGGACTTATAATGTATTTCGGCCACCGTATGACCCCTCTAATCTCACACATTAGGGCGCATCTGTTACAACTGATTTTGCCACACATGGTGGATCACACCTTTATGGCTTTCACTGTCCCTCTACAGACTCTTTAGACCCCATGGACCATTTTTGTACCTTTGATGTTTCCAAGATCATCCCTAAAAACATGTATTATTTGATATATGCGACTTTTAAACCCATTCTCGCGTATATACGCGGATTTGACCCTTAAACTCACGTACATCGGGATGTGTGCAAAAGGCCAAATAGTTTTGGAGTTTTCCTTGATGTGGATCTGAATCACTTGTCTCTGGGCCTTCCATATTCCTTGAGATTGCTCAGATTTGACCTTCCATTACCCCATTGACGCACTATATAAGGAACCCTTTGGATACTTTGAAGAAGGAGGAATTGAAGAGCAAGAGAACTATAGTCCATTGTTGCTGGAGCTTATACTTGAGTCTGCATCGCTTTGTCCCTTGGAGCACTTTTTGTTCTTCCCAAGCTTGCCTTTTCTTGTGAGCTTGCTATCGAGAGATGGAGGATTGAAGTGGTGGAGGCCCAGGTGGAGGATTTAGTTTCTCCGATTCGCAGACGTGCTGACAAAGGTTGTCACTATTGTAATCTCTGTTTTATATTAATATAAATATCTTTTCCTATCCAATAATGTGTATTTAAATGAGTATTGAATCCATGGATGATTTTAAATGCTTATATGTTATTGATTATATATGCTAGAGTAGGTCTAACACAATTATATATAGCATGCTTGTCGTGTTTACTGAATGTTGAGATAGCAAATTACTTATACAAGTGGGAGTGGAAAAGCTTAGCGGGGATCTACATCAACCGTCCGAAATAAGGTATGTAGCAAGATCCTTTAGTGTTAGATATTTGTTTTCTCTTGCATATAGGAAATGATTGATTTCTGCGGTTACTCTGTCTATTGTGGTACCCCAAGCCATAGGAAGTTTTCTTCATAACAGTTCCAGTGGAAATTTCACTACACGTAAATAATTGTAAATTCCAATTAAAGTAAAGTAGGTAGGTTTTAGTTTTTATTTCTAATTTAAAATTAGCATGTAGGATACTTCAATTTTCTTTAATATTTCTATTTGTTCAATTTTTTATTTTTAATGGTCTTAATTACTAACTATTTTTAATTTTGTTAAGGATTAAAGAAATAGTTTTAATCTGTAAATCTAAAAAAATTATGATATTTTTTATCTCTTTCCTTTCATTTTTTTAAATAAATTTTGGTCATTCTAGGAATAAAAAATGAATTAGGAATTAGTTTCTTTTAATCTATGAACAATTAGAAAATAAAATAAATTAATTAATAAACAAATTAAAAAATAATAATAAAAATCTATATAGTTTTTTGCTTTATTTTTAATATTAATTTTTTGTTTGTTTTATTTTTTTTTAAATAAATAAATAAATCTAAATAAAATAAAGATTTCACCCTTTAATTT